>ML793125.1:102243-125263 GCA_009831015.1 Picea engelmannii
TCGCAGCTCCTCCGTGATCTGACGATCTGCGGGACTTCAGAGATCTCCTGGACAAATCCAAGTCGTCGATTCTCTTCTTCAAAGAGTCCTCCGTTTCACCACCTTCCCCTATGTGAATTTCTCTAAGTCTTTTCCCACCGAGAAATAAAAACGCTATCCCTCCTGAGCTTAGTAACTCTGATTCTTTCAGAGATCTTTTCGAGTCTCCTGCTCGCAATTGGCCTTCAACAACTCTCAACAGTGCTGAATTTCTCCAAGTCCGGTGCGTTCACAATCACAGCAAAACCGGCCTTCCCCCTTTCTCCAGCTTGCTACTGAAGCTTCACGTCCAACCTGCAATTCACCTGCACGACTCGAACAACCAAACACAACTCTAGTCGAAGAGAAATAAAAGTTCAACTGTCGAGCCTCCTCAACGCACTCTATGCGGAGGAATTCCACTGCACTCTATGCGGGAATCTCCTGGCTCAAGAAGAGAAACAATTAAAACCCATTCACTCATTCCTCAGGTTTCGAACCTGGTACACAATCACATATGCAGCATATAAAAGATAAGCATAAAGAGAAGCAAACAGACAAAAGCATAATATTAACAACACACAGAGACCAAACACATCCATGGAATTGAATCAAAGCTCTTTCTATTAATTCAATATCCTGTACATGGAGGTTCTTCACAAATTCTCTGCTCTGTTCTTCTCTTCCTCCTTCTCTTCTCTGAATGAGGATAATCCAGAATGAATACAATGTACAAAGGAGGGTGTCTATTATTCTGTTTTCCCTCTCAAAAGTTGAAATGTCTAATCTACAGTTAATTCCTATCTAACAGCATTAAAATCATTAAATGCCTTCTTATCTATAATATATTACAAATGCGCTCGACGTTGAATGCCTTCATTTAAATGGCGGCGCAACAATATCAAGGTAGAATTCAAAATTGGATTTTGCTGGCTTGTCCAGCTGTCTCCTCTTTCTTCGTGCGCTGGCTCGCTTGATCAAAATGTGGATGCTCCTGCATCAAATAATATCCTATGGACTCAAAATAGGTGATCTCAATCACAAATTGATTCCTCAAACTCATTAAAATATTCATTCAGTTGATTGCGTTCAGATTTAGAAATTCTGGTACTGGATGGCTTGTTGATGCAGGTACCGGATGACCTCGAACATTCTGGTATCGGATGATTTTCTGGAACGTTATGTTACTAGACAGTTTCTGGAACATTCTGGTACTGGATGAGATGAATTGTGAGTACCAGATGACATGAAGTGTGAGTACCAAATACCTGTCTTGCGAGTACCGCATGCCCTATATTTCTAGTACCGAATGACTTGTCTTGCTACGATTACAACAACAATTCTGTTAGATGGAATGAAGCATATAGATCATTTTTTTAACTATCAATAAACCATGCAAATCATAGGCTTAATCATTAATTACCTCATGTACACCAAGATACAGACAAATAGGTATATCATCGATACCCAACATTTCTCCCATGCCTTATCCATTGCACGTCCTCATGCAACAATGGTCTTCATAATTTCCAAAATTGGTTCCAGTTCAAATTGAGTTAACAATCTACTGCTTGGGCTAAGATGTCCAACCCTAAAGTTCCACCCTTCTTCAGCTCTTTAAGCTCCCTTTTGATTATTTTGTGATGTAAGAAATTTTGTTTAGCCTTTGCTTCCCACTTTTTACCCAAATGAACAACCTTCTTAAGTTTGACAACAATATTTTCCTTCTTATCTCATAAATTTTGGTTCTGGGGTTTAAGCAATTCATTCTCCTTCTTTATATGTGCATCCAAGAATTCATATTCAGCCACATCTTTTTTCAACTTCTCATTATGTTTCTGAATCCTTTGTATCATGATCTTCATTTTTTGTTTAGTTAGAGTGCAAATGGGGTTCTTCCTTCTTCTTAACCTTTTTCTTATCCTTTCATCCAAATGATAATTCTTTTAAAGTTTCTGCAACAAGTTTATTTGATGCATCATTCACTTGAATAGTCTCATCCTCTAGCTATGGTGAAGCTGGAATATCAATTAGTTCCTCATACAAGGTTGGAAGAGTAGGGATTTATATGTGTTTAACCATACTCCTAGTAGTCCTACGGGTAGGATCTAGATTGATAGTGGATTTTTCTTCTGATACCTCCAATGTTTGAATGACATGCACCTCAACCTCTTCCTTAAATAGATGTCGTTTTTTTGTTTTGTTGATGGCTCAGGACTCTGTTCTTCCTTAGTTTTACTTTGGGTATATAGTTTGATATTAGACTCTGGTCTGGTACTAAATTTTTCAAGATTCTTACTATTACTTCATGTTTTAACTCTTGACTCAGGGGTTTTTTCCACTTTGATTACTCTTTTCTGCTTTAGTTTGTTGCTAGTCCCAACATCTTCAGCGTCACTACCTAGTTGCTTTTTTTTATTTTCACTACCTCCTAGATTTCTCTTAGATTCTTGACTCCCCTTTCCCTTTTTACCTTTTCCTACATATTTAGGGGTACCTTCAGTAGGGCTTGTAGTAATCTCTTCTAGGGTAAAGTATCATGTAATGAATTGTTTCTAGCTATTTTCTCTTTTCTTTAATTCGGAGACAACCAATAATTTCAGTAAGCCATGGTGATAGATACTTGTCTCTATTTTATTGGAAGTATATATAACCCCTCTATCCATCTTACTTAGACTCATCCATAAAAAGTATGGAAAATTCATCTTTGGACATCCTTCAAAATGCAACAATAATCTTAAGTGGTAAAGGAAGGTAATGGAATACCTACCTTCACAGGTGAGAAATATCTACACGTTGACAAGCATGGTGAAATACTCTGGTTTAATCCACTGGAGAGCAATGCCCTTAGTCCTATTCAGATCTAAATGCCCGGACACTAAGAACTACTAACAGATATACCGGTCAATCACCATGCCCTTAAAGTAATTTTCACCCTCCAATGAAAAGCAAGTTTCCTCTTCTATAGAAGCTTCGGTCACCTATAGTGTCATACTTCCCAATTGAACGGTCTCACCATCATAAATCTACGCAAAGGCCTAGGAAATTTCATCATGATGGCCTCGAAACTGTTCTAGAAATAGTACCCACCCAGCTTGTTCAAATGTTTCTCTACATGCTTTATATTCCTACGTCTCTCTAAATACCATAAACACAAGTTCATGGCGATCAACCCCCATGCTTGTCTTGGAAAAAATTATCAACTTAATACATTGAATTAAGGTTTCTTCGATAGGAGGGTTTGGTATTGAAACATAGTAATGGGTCTGGTAGAGTAACAAAACTGAGCAGAGTAATGGCATTGAAAAAGTAACGAACTCGAGCAACAAAGACGGGATAATGACAAAGGTTCGTTACGTTATAACAATTATAATGAAGCTCATATGAATGGAGACGCCATTCAGAGGAGTATCTTTTGTAATAATGTTCAATTATGGTTATGATGGCAACAAGGTAGTATGAAAAACATGCTTAAGCATGTGGAGTCATGAGTAATATATTAGATCCGTTAGTGATTTGATGTTAAGTCTTATCCAATCTGTTGTGGATCATAATTAGGAGAAAGGTTTGGATGTGACTCTAATATTAATATAGGATAGAGGCCAAGAGTTTTCATAACGAATTTGACTAATAGGTCCCCTTCCTAGATTACCTTTAAAATAAAAGTGATATAAGCATAGTTTAGATCCCATTTGAAGAGAGGAACACATAAAAGAATACATCCCAAGATGATTAACTTGTCTCTTATGCAATTTCATAGAGATGAAGCTCTTCTTGCTTAGGTAGGATGAATTATATATACTGAGGGTCCCACTTTCAATAAAACCTATTTATTTTAAAGATAGAACCCTAAAGTGGATACTTGAAATTTCTTAAGAACATCATCCAAGAGATGTAAAGGTCATCTCCTAGATTTGATTTGATAATGATTTCTTCAGAATGAGATCCAAGGGTTTAGTTTTAGGTGTGCATATTTATATTTTTCAACTCCATTTACCTGGCATAGCCCTTGTTCTAGAATTCCTATTTAGTACCCTGGTGGGTTTACCTTAGTACCATACAAGCATGACCCCGCTATCAACAGACCTGTTCAGTGCCTCGACAGATTTACTTGCACTTCTTGATACTTTATTTTATTATATTTCTCAAAATATTTAGAATAATGTATATTGTTCATTTAAATCTTTAGAGTATAAGAAAGGCATGTGGTATGAGAGTGTTTTATATTTATTAGGCACATAATTAATTGCTTACAATTATCCCAAGGGTGACATCATCCACATTAGCCTTAAATCTCGGCTAGTCAATGTATAATGGAACATCTTGGATAATGACTAAGAGGTCCCTCTATTTAATCCTATTATGGTTCTCATGAAAGTTCATAGAGGTTTTGTAGGGGCGGTCCACCACATGAAGTTTTCATTAATACCTCCCAAAAAATCTTGTAAAGAGAAACTTGGATAAGAACTTGTTGAATCAGCTCAGTTAGTATTAGACATAATAGTGTCACCACTTTTCAATGGATATTTCAATTATTAATCACTTTTTTTTCAGAATGATGAGGTAATAGAGAAGGTGAACCCATTATCATATAGAGATGAATGTGAAAATCTTCTCCT
This sequence comes from Picea engelmannii, assembly GCA_009831015.1. Classification (NCBI taxonomy): domain Eukaryota; kingdom Viridiplantae; phylum Streptophyta; class Pinopsida; order Pinales; family Pinaceae; genus Picea; species Picea engelmannii. The sequence goes on from ML793125.1 coordinate 106,881, forward strand.
TACAGGATAATAAAGATGATCATTTAGGGGTGAGTGTAACAATGTAGGATGAAGGTGTACATGAAAGTAAAGAAAAATTCAACACAATACTTAAATGATTCTTGATAAAAAGAACAAGAAAATATTGGCTCATACCTCCAATTACCTGAAGTGGAAACAGTGTCAAGTACATGAAATATATCATATCACTTTGGCATTAGTACCAGATCGGTACCGGAACAGATTTTCTTATTACCATAATAGGTTTTCTTAGTACCATAATAGGTTTTTTTAGTACTGGAAGAGTTAGTATCAAACAAACAGTACATGATGCACTTGATAAGGTACCAGATCTTCTGTGGTCTTCACAACTAAAACTTATAGGCATTACACTATGGTTGGCATCTCCTCAAGTTGTGAAAGAGGCCAAGTTGTTGGAGTATCCACATGTAGTCACAAAAACCTGAAAATGATAGATAGGCAAAATTAGGTTCCAAATTTTGCAACAATTCTTAGTCCAAGTAATATTACACTACTGATAGGATTCCTTTTAACTCCGACCAAAACATCAAACTTGTGAATACTTCCATGTTATTAGAAAAACAATATCTAACTGCTATTGTTCCAAAAATTTATCCAAGGACAATGCCTACTGGGAAACTCAATGAGACTCCTTTCGATGAATAATATACAAAGAAAAAACATGATTAGTTCAATTCAAAAACTCACATAGCTCACATATATACAGATACGTAAAAATAAAAATCAAATAACAAAGAATTATAGTGGTGGATCAGCAAGGGGAGAACTCCCTTGTCTTACCAATTGCATTTCAGAACTCTGGAGAACATGTTTGACAAAATCCTCTTTGGAAAATGGCTTATGATATACCTTCAAGCAGTGTCCATTTATCACAAATGAAGTTTGATTTGCATCAATGGTTTTCATCTTGAACAAACCATTGTCATAGACTGTATCCACTTCATAAGGTCCCAACCATCGAGTTGAAAACTTACCTTTACAATTTTTAAACCCGTTGTCATATAATAAGGCCCAATCACTTGGATGAAATGAATTTTTCTTAATAAACTCTTCATGCCATTTAGTCATTTGATCCTGAATCAGCATGGTCCTTTGAAGAGCATCTTGCCTAATCTCATCAAGTTCATTCAGCTACATTAATCTCTGTTTATGTGCCTCATCTAGGTCCATTCCTAATTGCATGGTTGTTCTAAAGGTTTTCACTTGAAACTCTATGGGAAGTAAAACCTTCTTCCCATACACCAATTCGTAAGGGGTATGGCTTATTGTATTTCTCTAGGATGTTCGGTAATCCCATAAGGCTTCAAGTAAATTATCATCCCAATCCTTATGGTGCAGCTGAACTATTTTCGTGAGAATGGCTTCTATCACCTTATTGCTTGACTCCACTTGCCCATTTTTCTTGGGGGTGGTAAGGTGTGGATTTTCGGTGTTTGATCTGATATTGTTTTGTGATGGATTTGAATAGATTAGAAGTAAATTGGGTCCCTTGGTCTGTCACTATCTCTCTAGGTACACCAAAATGGGTAACTATTTCTTTAAATAGAAAATCTACAACGGATTGTTCATTTACAGAATACAAAGATTTAACATCTACCCATTTTGTCACATAATCCATGCAAACCAATATGTACCTTTTCCTTCTATACATAGGGTTGATTGGTCCTACGAAATTTAGTGCCCATTTTTCAAAAGGTTCGATTAATACCTCTACTTGAAGAGTAATTTCATCAGCTGAAATTGGCTTCCCCATCCTTTGGAAATCATCACAACTAGCCACATACTTCTTTGCGTCTTTAAAAATGGTTCGCTAGTAATAGCCTGACTATAATATTTTGTATGATGTCCTCTTGTCAACAAAATTCCCACCACATGTCCCATCATGGCATACTTTAAGGATTTCATGCATTTCATCTTCCCTCACACACCTTCTAATCACCAAATCAGGCCCAATGCGGTATAAATAGTCACCATGCCATGTGTAATTAGCACTTAGTTGTATGATCCTCTGTTTTTCCTGAGAGGATATATTTTATGGGAATCTTCTTGTTACTAGATAGTTAGCCACATCTGCATACCAAGGAGTGTAAGTAGAGATAGCAAACAACTTTTCATCACGAAAATTATCATTGACTGGTGTATTCTCTTCTATATGCATAAGTCTGGACAAAAAATAAGCAACACGATTATCTGTCCTTGGTCTATCTATAGTATTAATGTTGAATTCTTGTAACATTAATAGCCATATTGTAATTCTAGCATTTGTGAAAGGTTTGTTCATTAAAAATATGATAGCTGAGTGATTAGTGTATACAAATACTTCATACCCAATTATATAGTGTCATAATTTGTTAATGGCATGAACCACTGCTAAGAATTCTTTTTCAATAACTGTATAATTTAACTAAGAAAGAGAGATCTTTTTGTTGACAAAATAGATAGCATTGGGAACTTGATTTTCTGTTTGGCCCAAAACAACACCCATAGCTATTGATTATATGAGAGTCAATCACGGTGGGCTCTGCGGCTAGGGTTTCCCTAGCCACAACCCCTCTTGCATGTTTTCATGGGCGCCTCCTCCTGACGGACTGCATCGGCTGCCTGATGTGCCCCCATCGGCTCTGGTGTACCGTTTTCATGGTCATCCCTGCCTCTAGCATGTTCTTTTCCCCTGGCAGCTCTGGTGCATTTCTTTTCTTTCGTGGCCCCCCACTCCTTCCAACGTGAATTGCTTGGTTTGCATCCTTTGTGAATGGTATTACCGACTGGTGCCCCAGCTTCTGATGGCTTGGGGTTTGAGAGTAGCTCATGGTCGTGGTCTGTTGTGGTTGACTAATTCAACCATTTTGTTTCTCGAGTTTTTCCCTTGAACAATTCCTTCTAGGGTCTTCGAAGGCCCCCTTTCTTGAGGTTTTGGTGGCAAGGTTTTGGGTCCCTATTATGAGATCTAGAGCTTGATGTTGTAGTTGCTGGATTTTTTTGCTTCTTTGGTGATTGGGAAAGAGCTTTGAGGTCCATCTTTGGGCGTGCAGTGTGGATTTGTGGATCTGTACTTTGAGGTCCTTCTTGGGCATGCAGTTCAGTTCTTTTTCTTAAGCTACAGGATCTTACTAGTTATTATCATTGTAAATTTTCTTTGTGGCTTTGTTGTCTATATGGGCCCTTTAGGGTTTCTTATTTTCTACTCTTTTACCCATGGATTGGGAGAGTGCATCTTGCACCTGTGAATGTAATTTTGGCTCCTTTTGGATGAATAAAATTACAAATTTTTTCCGAGGAAAACAAAAAAACACCCAAAGCTGTATATGAGGCATCGGTGCAAATATGAAAAGGGAGGGACTAGTTTGGCCCTCTCAGAAGGGATCAGTTGAAATCTTCTATTTTAAAATTTCAAAGGAAATTCAACATTGAGAATCCTAATGGAATTCAACATCCTTTGCTAACAGCTTGAACAATGGGGTAGCTAGGTTTGTAAAATTTTGAACAAATATTCTATAGTACTCAACATGCCCTAAGAAGCTTCTAACCTATTTTTGGGAACTAGGGATTTTGATTCGAGAAATGATTTCAATTTTAGCAGGATATACCCTTATTCTAGTAACAGAAATATGATTACCTAAAAATCTCCTCATTGAACATCATTTTGGATTTTTCATGGCTAAGGAAAATATTATTTTCTCTACATTTAATCAATAATTTCTTTAGATTGTCTAAGGCTTGTTGAAAATCATCTCCATATAATGTGAAGTCATCCATGTAGACCTCCACACAATCATGAGTTAAATAAGAAAAGATGGCCAAGACAACTCGTTGAAAGGTAGCAGGGGAATTACATAACCCAAATGGAAGGACCCTATAAGCATAAGTACCCAAAGGACAAGTAAAAGTGGTCTTCTCCTCATCCTTTGGTGCAATTTGGATCTGGTTATAACAACTGAACCCATCCAAGAAGGAAAGGTAATTTTTCCTAGACAAGGTGTCCAACACTTGGTCTATAAAAGGTAAAGGAAAATAGTCTCTAAAGGTAGCCTTATTTATCTCTATAAAATCCACACAAATTATCCACTTACCATTTTTCTTAAGAACGATGACTAATGGAGACACCCACTTACTATCTAAAATGGGATAAATAAAATTGACATTTAAGAGATTTTACAACTCTTCTTTCACTATATCCTTCAAGGTTGGATTCATCCTCCTTTGAGGTTTCCTAACAGGACTGATTTTCTTGTTGGTATAGATGTAATGGATACAAGTATCCGGGTGGATCCCTTTCATGTTAGAGTAGTCCCATGAAAAGGAATCAGATTGTTCTTGAATCATTTGAATCAATTGATTTTGTTGTTCAATTTCTAAATCAGAATTGATATAAAGACACTTCCTAGGGCTGATTTCGACTGATTTCATAGGTGACTCTCTACCTTCGTTCATTTTTGTCATAGTTAATAGGGTAGAAGGATGAAAAATTTCTTGGAATTTAGAACTGAAAATATGTTTATATTCCTGAAAATATTGTGGATATTCAATACATTTAGTCTCAGCTAAGAATTGTCTTAAAATATGATCTTTAGTTGGTTGTTGAAAACCTCTTATATTTTCAATTGTTAGAAAGGGTTTAGCACATTCCTCCTCCCCATATGGATTCTCCAACCATAAAATAATTTCAAGAGCTAGTTGGGCATTAGGAAATAGAGTAAGTTTTTGGCTATGGGTCCCATTGCAAATTGTCATCTCCCTAGAACGAAAACCAATAAATGCATCAACAGTGGCCAACCAAGGTCGACCAAGCACAACTAGTTGTCCAAGTTTGGAGGATTTTGGATGACTTACCAAGAAGTCTACATGATACACCCATGAGGCTAGGGTGACTGTTACATCATCCAAACTCCTTGTTGGACTAATGATTGATTTGTATGCTAATTCCAGTAGGGTCTGGATTGGCCTTAAGTTATTTAGTTGCAGCGTTTTCATGGTACTAATAGGAATAACATTTATTGTTTCTCTGAGATCATTGAGTGTATTTGGTAAAGCAATGTCGTTAATTTCTATAGTTACCACTGGGTTCCCTGGGTCATTTTATTTGGATGGAATTTCTGATATAAATTCTGATAATTGTCCAACCACCTGTATAACAGGAGGCTCCTTCCATTTTCTTCCAGGATTTTTAATGCAAAGGTCCTTTACAATTTTGGAATAGATAGGAATATCTTTATTAGCTTGTAGCAGGGCAATCTTTACACATATATTTCTTAATTCAACCTCTAAATAATGTCCTAAAGGCACCTTAGGTTTATTTACAAGAAAATTTTATGGATAAGGTGGATGATTATTTTCCTGAGGTAGTTCAGTTTGTAAGGTAGGACTGGCTAGAATGTAAAGAGGAATTTCCTCTACAACAGGGGTGCCTTCATCTTCATCTAGTTGATTTTCTGATTCTTCTTCTTGGATAACCGCTGTAGAATTTGTTTTATTTAGGACCTTCCCTAATCTTAGTTGGATTTCATTCAATGGAACCAAAGTAATGACATAAGTTGCGAAGGTTTGCAATTCCATATTATGTACAGGTTGAGTAGGTCTATTTTTATGGTTTGCAATCAGATGTGCAAGAATTGGGGTAGGAATAGGAGGATTTGGATTAAGTGGAGCTTGCATTGGCTTTTGTTGGTTCAAATTCATGGGAAATGTAAGTTTATTTTGTGGTTGAGTAGGTGGGGGTAGTGAAGGTGGATTAAAGCTTGGAAACATCTAAGAGATATTAGAAGGATATTGTGGGTATGTAGGAAAGGATGGTGGATGCAAAGGGGTATTTCCATAGGTAGTTCCCCTCCATCCATGTTGCCAAGGATGGCCTTGGGGTTGTTGAGGTGTCCTCTGGGAATAAGGCATCATAGGGACCCATTGTTGTTGTGGGTATTGCATGGAGGTATTTGGGAACGTGTTAGGATTTTGTTGCCTCCGTAGCCTCTTAGGGGGGTATAATGTGTCTTGGGGTTCTACTCCTCCTTTATAGATATCCTGAAATCCAGGCAGTGAAGGACATTTTTTAGTAGGATGATCCTTTGTACAAATTCCACAAACTTCTATGACATTAATAGGGAACTCCTTCTCAGAATGTATTTTCCTACGAGGACAGAAAATGGCTAAGGAAGCATTCTCTTCCTCTTGTTTCCTTTTAATTTTAAGGGTATCCAATTGGGTGTTGATTGTATTTAGGATATTTTTTTTAAATTTCTCTAGCATATTTCCCAATTCCATTCTTGTGACATCTCCTGTGGTAGGTTTGGAAATTATGGTTACAGGATCTCTTAGAATTTAAAAATTTTTGGCTTGGCTACGGGAGAATTTTTTACAATATTCTACAATATCAACAAATGGTTTTTGGTACACATACCTAGAACTCATGAGGTTCAACACTTCTATACACTCATCCCTAACACCTTTCAAAAAAATATTCCTAACCATGGTTCTGTCAAGGGAAATTTGTTTGGTATTTTGGTAGTTATAGAGGAACCTTTCTATGTAATCCTACAGGATTTCCTCCTCAGATTGTTGCATCTTGAATATTTCATTCCTAGCATATCTAGGTCTACAATAATCCTGATATTTTTGGAGAAAAGTTTTATTCATGTCATCCCAGGATAAAATAGTATGTTCCCCTAAACTCATGAACCATCTTAGTGTCGAGTCTTTTAATGTGGCTTGAAACAATTTCAATTTCTGAGCATTGTATGTGTAATTATAAATTTTTCATAATATATCAAACTCAAAAAGAAATGAATCAGGGTCCTTAGATGACATACCATGAAATCGAGGCAGTGATGACAACAAAATATTGTTCATGGTGACATTTCTAGTAATGTCTAGTATTGGAAATCCAAATGTCTTTGTCTGAGAGTTTTCATTTCCTTCTTCATCTACCATATTTCTCAATGATACTTTATATGTTGCATGTGATTTTCCCCCACTAGGTGATGGTTCAACCACTAGATTAATTGGGATATTTATGTTTTCAATATTATATGTACTACTCCAACTGCAGATTCAACCTCTTCTACCACTGTCTCTGGATCCTTTCTAATTTCCTCTTCTGATTGGGTCACCACTGCTTCTCCTTCTTCTTGATGTGATATATTCCCAAATTTCACAGTAGCTTCATCTTTAGGGTCTCTTAATATATCTTCAATTAATGCTTCTGAACTTTCTCCTCTAAAACATTTTCTTGCATAGCGATCAACACAATTAGTAGAAGGGATTTTTCTTGGACCATATAATTTTTCTAGAATTTTTGTTGCAATAAATATTCCTTTACTATCCCTAAGTCTACTCACATAAAATAAAAATATCTAATGCTAACACAACATAAATTCTAACTAATAAAGGAAAGAGGACAACCTAACTTTGGAGCAACCCCACCAAAGTGGATGCGCAGGTTCTTACCTCTCATATTATCGTCTTCTCTCTGCCCTTAGGTCAGCCTTAAAACCAATCCAAAACCATTAGAGAAATCTAACTCAAATTCTTACCTATTACTATTTACAACTCCCCGACAACGATGCCAAAATTTTGATGCAATTATATGTAGAATATGTTTCCAATCATTAATATGTCAACTAGGATTCATAATCAACAAATTTGCTACACTTTATGTGCCAGAAACAAGTGATTTTAATCTAACTAATAAGCATACCACTTCTAGATATAAATCTCTATTTCAACCCAAAGACTAATCACATTTTAAAGGAACGAAAATCCTTCTATATAAAGGAACATAAATCCTTCTATATTAAACCAAGTCTTACCATTTAAAAAGAAAAGATTGATAGATAACACACTTGTGGAATTCAACAAATTTTTGGTACAGAAAAGAAAGCTTCCCACATACTGGCTCATGAAACATAAAGGAGGGAATCCTATCCTTTTTCTTGCAATGATTAACCCTTTATCAATTTCTATCTACCTCTCCACACTCAATCAAATGAAACATACAAATAAACTCAGACTTAGACACTTTCTGAACATATTACATATTTTAGAGAACTGTCTAGTTTAATAGACCAGGGACAGAAATCCATTTATCAGTCCATGTAATGAAAAATATGGATTATCAAATTACTCAGGTGCTAACGCACTTTTACAATTCAATATAAATGATAGATTCATAAATCATGCTTCAAAAATGTAACTAATTAACCATTACAAGTTGTTGAAAGTAAACTAAATAAATCACCTACAGTTTTGGTGCACCACACTCATCATACATCAATTCACATCTAATTCAGACCAGAGATTGAATTGTGATAAGTACAGGATGAAGAACAACTAAGTTTAATATGATCACAAGCATAGATGATTTTAGGGGCTAAATTTCGCTCATGGGCTAATTTTCCATGGTTTTTCCAAAAACGAAATTTGCTATTTTAAAAATGATTTGCCCAAATTCTATAGGATAAAATTATTTTACCTTAAAAATTGCCAAAATTTTATAAAAACTATATAAAATCCTTAGAAATTTGAATATTTTTACAAAAATATCGCCAAACATTTATAATTGGCATATGAGGGATTAGTAAGATTTGCGAAGGTTTCTATATTTTAAAATAAATTTCCATCCTTAAAATCATCCCTGATCACAAGCCAGTGACGTCTCTAGCCCATACAACTTGAGTCTCGTAAGCCACGACTCTGATACCATTGTACCAATGTGTACCACATCCCAACCTAATTGAGGTCCATTACTTGTGGAATTACACATAAAATATTATAAGTTTTGCTAAAGATATTCATGTAGCTTACCATCTATGAGAAAACACATAGATTAGCTATTCTTCTACCATTAATGTAAATGCATCTACAACATATTGAAATAAACATGAATGTATCTAATAAACTCATTTACAACATCATATAAACCATTCCAATAGACACAGTTAAAGACGCAACAATTTATCTCATAAAATAACACATAACAAGATAACACACTTATCTTTTTAATTTAGTTGTGCAACCAAATTCTTGGGATGGGCATTCTACCCAACCATAGAATTTTTGTTCCATATCTCAACAATAGGTCATCCCTGATTTTGCACTAGGAATCCACAAAAGAGGTTGGTCTCTCATTGTCCACTCATAACTCATAAAATCCTACAACCCACTGACATTCTCCTATAGCTATCCCGATTTCCCACCAACTCTCTTCCTCTTGACTTGTCCAACCCAAGGAATGTACCCCTTCAATGCTCTCAGTTAATTAGAAATCCCATTTGTTTATTAGGGTCTCTCTAGCATAGGTAACCAAGAATCTAACTATTGGGAAACTCAAGGGATATTATAGCTAAGAAAAATACTAGGAAACAACAACACAAATATTGTTGTTGTCGTGCAACTCACATAGGATTTCACTCTTTAGTCCTGACAACCTCGTTCTTCTACAAGCCTGAAAACTTGCTTCTTTAGTCTTCATCTCTGAAATACTCTAGAAATTCTCCCTCTATGGCTACTCTAACTTCAACTCTCTTCCTTCCTTTTCTATGATTTCTCTCATGAAAAAACATGGTTATCTAATTTGTTTCCATTTGCCCATATGAATTTCCTTTGTTTTTTGTTTTCTTGACTTCCACTCATTGCCAAGTTGATTATACTTCAGATCAATCCTCAATAACTATGGAATGTGACTAATTATGCCCACCCTCTTACAGATATTCAATGATTGGGTTCTTCCACACTGAAATGAAATTCAAAGGTTCACTCAATGCTTCCAAATCAGGAAAAATGATTGGGAAAATACAGTCATGGGTAAAACCCCCTTTCTATACCCTTCTCTCTTGTGGATTAATCAACCCCCATCTTTGTCCATGTCCCCCAATGGTTGGCATCACTTTTTATTTATTAAAATTCAGAAATATATTTTGCATATTACATTGGTTGGCCATAGCCATACATTATATCTACATTATTCATTAATTAAACCGAGGATTATAGCGAGGATGTTACAATCATTGTGGAGGAGTGTAGAAATATTAAAACCAATATTTCGAGTTGTTTTGTTGAACTGTGTTAAAAAACTAATTTACACAGTTCCTAGGACAAACCTTTGGAATAGGTTGGAAGAGATAAAGGTTCCTTTCGAGTTGAGGGATGTTGCGACAAGGTTGTATGAGAACGTCATTACTAATTTTAGGAAAACTAATGGATCGTCGAAAGAAATAAACTACAATATCAAAGTCAAGCAAGGTTGTCCCCTGTCCCCTACCCTTTTTGGCATTTACATTGACAAGTTAGAAGATTGTTTGGATGAAGTAGGGTGTGTTAGCCTAAATCTCATGGTTATAGTCATCACTCTTCTTCTTTATGTTTATGATATTGTTCTTATGGCTATGAGTTCCTATGATATTGGTAAGCAACTAAGAATCCTCAAGGATTTATACTCCAATACAAGTATCACTGTTAATACTGACAAAATGAAAGTCATGATAATTAAATCCAATAAGACCACCTTCGATACTTTTGTTTGTGACAACAACAACTTGGAGGGAGAGCCTCCATACAAATATCTTAGAATTGTTGAGAAAAGTATAAATGGAGGGTGGAAAGCTTATTATGGGCTTGAAAACAATTGTAAATAGGTAGATCTTTGGATATGGGATAAGAAAAACTCCTCTTTGAGATTCTCATACTCACTCTTATTATTTTATATGGATGTAAAGTTTGGGGATCTAGTATCTCTAGAGAGTCACAAATAAAGATAGAGCATATCCTTAAGAATTCTATAACCTATAATATCAAAATTAAAGGAAATACACCTTATCATGTCCTTCTCATAGAAGGAAGCCTTTCCCCCATTGAGAGCATGGCTATGACCATGTACCTAATGTATAAGAACAAGTTAAACAACATGGAAGACAAGAGAATTCCTAAAATTGATTCAAACTCTAGCCAACACCACCTCTAGATCAAGTGGGGATGGCATAAGGATGCCCAATATTGGCTAGACCATTGGGGAATAAAGGAAGAGATCATATTGTAGAATAAGTATAATATTAAAAATATTATTACTTCAAAATTTAAGGAGAAATTGTGGCGTTATAAAGAGTTAGAGGGGAAAAGCAAATTAAGATATTATAAGGAGGTGATCAATCCTAATCTACAATATCAAAAGTATATATTTTTCTTGACTAGTGTAAAGAAGAAGATAAGCATTGCTAAGAAAAGAACAAATTCTCGAGAACTTCTTAGAAAATGGCCATTGGTTAATTCCCAAAATGCCATGGGATGAAAGAGTCTATAACCTTTGTGAAACTAAGAAGGTTGAATATAAAAATCACTTTCTTTTAGAATGTCCAGCTTATACCCATATTAGATCTATATTTCAAAATATTTTTCACACTACTAGCCTTCCAAACCTTTTAACTTAGCGAAACTATGGTGATCTTGGAACACTTCTCTTAATTCTTTTCAGGTACAGGAATAAAATTCTAAAGAATTCCAAGTAATCTCTTAGCCTTCCAAACATTTTAACTTAGCAAAACTATGGTGATCTTGGAGTACTTCTCTTAATGCTTTTCGAGTACAACAATAAAACTATAAATAATTCCAAGTAATCTCTTACCTTCTTAAGGTTCAATAGAGCAAATTATGTCTCAATGGACATTAATAATCGTCATTATATATATTGTTTTCCCTTGACCAAGTTTTGAGGAAATCTCGGTCAGGTTTGAACACTTTTTGGACTTGGACGCAGTGATCGAGGAAGGAGTGCCCAGGTGGAGCTAGGATCACAGATCTCACTTGTTTTGTGGGATTTGTGGTCCTAGCAAGGGGTTCCTTAGGGTTTTTGTAATGGGTTATCATGGGATGTCGACCCATGGTTTTACCCATGATTAAGCCTTACTGTAAAAGTATAAATAAGAGTAAGATTGTAAGGTAGAAAAGGGAGAAGTGATGTAAGAATCAATAGTTGCGAGGCTAAGTGCAAGTAGTGTTGAGTGATTTGTGCAAGAAACTTTGTATGTAAGGCTCTGTGCTCGATGGAGGAGTTGGATCTGTGCCTTGACCTAATTTTGGGAAGGAGGATTGGGTGCTCAGTGCACAAATATCCTATCCTCTGCGAATCCTGGCTCTATGGCTTAGTGCACAGGAGCAGACGAATGCAAGAGATTGAAGAATAATAAATAAGACGAAGCAGTTGGTGGACATATCCCCACAGTGGGGTGAACCACATATATCTTATGTCTTTGGCATGCTCTGTGTTGTGTTATTCATGTTATTTATCTGCTTAGTGCCTTATTGTTATATATGATAGATAGATATGTGGTTGTTTAGTACTTTACTTGAGAATGAATGCTAGATCTAACTCTAATGCTAAGTGTTATGGTTATATTGTTATTGCGCCAATCTATCTTAGGGTTTGTTCTGCGATGTTAATGAATATAATGAACTAATGTATATCATATTCTAAGTGTTATTAAAATCCTTTGTGAAGTGTTGTTATCATGGATTTGTGTTCCAACTTGGTTACAGACACCTGAGTCCTGTAACCCCCCCTGCTTCTACCTCGGGTGAGACTTCGCCTACTTCACAGGTGTTGCCAAAAGGGCTAGTAGTTAGGGTTTTGTTGGTGTGTTGTTAAAGCGTTGAACCCTGGGTATGCCCCTGTGCCAACAAATGGTTCTGTTGTTGGGACCTGAAACTATGATTGCCAGGACTAAAGTATAGAAAAAAGAAGCTTTGTGCGTAGATTTGTTTCTATAGTGCGCATTACTCTACTTGACTTGCAAATCTTTGTGCTAAGAAAGAAACTCGATCTGAAGAAAAGAGGTAAGATATTAAAGGAGGTAAAGCTTTGTGCTTTGATAGAGTAAGATAAGTGAAATTTTTTGTTTTGAAAGCATAAATTTAGGTATGTTTAATAGATTATGTCCTAGTCTAAAATTTAGGGCATAGTTGGAAGAAAGAGTTGATCTAAGTAAAGTGAATAGAAATGACGAAAGATATGTTATTCCTATACATAGAATGAATGTTTGGACTAATAAGTGGATGCAAAAACCTAGAAAGAATTTTTGCAGATTGTAGGTCCACACTGTGATCGTAGTGCACAGTACATGAGAGGTTGGGGAACTTACAATAGAAAGAGAGGATTGACACTATGTTATAACTACAGAAGATTGGGACATCTTGTTAAGGCATGCCCTGGTACAGGTCCTATTTGTCTTTGTTGTAAAATTGTGGGTCATGAAGTTGAGGATTGTCCAAGAATGATTTCTAAAGTTGAACAAATGAAAATGAGACAAGAAAAATATGAAGGAAGTCAAGAGAATAAGAGCATGTTAGATAAATAATCAGAGAAATCTCAGACTATGTTATCACAATTGAAAGAAATAATAAATGATCACAAAGATGTTAGTTTCACAGAGATCCTGAAAGAAAAACAGCGCATAAGTACAAGAATAGGAGACTTTGACATAGACTGTGTCTTGGATGAAGAAACACAAGTAAATATTATGATAGAAGGCACTTGGGAAATTTTGGGAAAGCCTACTATGGTACCTTCATTGGGAAGGATAGGCTTTTTTAAAGGAAAGATGATAACCCTATGTGGAAGAGTTACTAATGTACCTATTATTATTCATTGAACATCGACTGAAGAGGAATTTGAAGTCATTAATTTTGTTGAGAACAACGCCCCTTTCCCGCTTTTATTAGGAAAGACTTGGATTGAGAAAGATCAGATCAGAAGGAAAGTAGAGGAAGAAGCTACAGAAAAGAAAAAGCAAGAACTTAGGGATTTCATAGCTAGAAAAAAAAATCGACTGATAGAAGAATGAGAGGATAAGTTGAAGCAATAGAACGCAAGAGAATTAGCTGTCGAATTTGAAAGAATGCAAGAAGGTTTGAAGGACCTATCCATGGAATAAAGAAGAATACCCACCCTAGAATTAATAAGAGAAGGGATATTAACTTCAAACCCTCTGAGAGCACATCAGCAGTGCGAAGTCACTATGCTAGGAGAAGATAAGAATAAGAATGGAAAGAGGAATCCAGAAACAGTTAAAGAGACTCAGATCACAGGAAAGAAGGAAAGGAAGCTCAGTAAGAAGAAATCCAAGTTGGAAAAGCTACAGGAAGTTACAGAGAACAAATGGAAGACTTCGTAGAAGGCACATTTGTAGGATTTGAACCTCGTCGGAACAACAGAACTGTGCAGAATGGGACTTCTCCCTGGAGAATCTATATGACCATTGGAGGCACCTCGATCATTAGAAAGACGCTCCAAAACGGATAGGAAACACATTTATGGGCGGATGGACCATGTTTGGGACGTTGATATAGTGCCATAACGGACAGATTCACATTGATGGAAGCATTCCTTCCTATTGGAGGAATCTGTTACGACGCTCGCTTACTTAACCCATCAGACATTGTGTCAGGACCACTTTTTTCCACCCATGATTAACAGTGCTAGCAGAGAATTGATTGTGTGTCAAGCTATTTTATAAGAAACTAAGACGTCATTGTCCGTTTTTCTACCCCGGTTATCTGTTCATTTACCCCGACCTGTCTGTTTAATAGTGAGAATGTTGGATGAACCCACTGAGTTAGAGAAGTCCATCGAAGAGGTTCTTAAGAAGTTCATGGATGATAGAGATATGTCTAAAGGTGTACATGCATCATCGAACAGGGAACTACATGCTTCCCCTTTGACTGGACGTGTTAACTCCGCGACTAAGCAATGAAGTAAGCATCACGGTGATCTAGCTAATGCGAAGTAGATCCTGTCAATCTTACCAGAGTATATTCTGCCTTTGGTTGGCGTGGTTAACTGTGAAAGCATCCCACGAGACTATTAATACATTTTGATTATTGTGTACATCCTGAAGGAAATACGCGTAGTCAAGAGTCAATTAGGACAAATTCCGCTACTGAAGAACAATGATTCCGATCTCGATGACAGAAAAAACTATGCAATGTTTGCACCCCATAGATACTTGATGAAGACCATTGGGAAGAAGCCTCGCCTAGTCTCCCATCCATGGATTAAGGATCTGGAACAGTCCGCGATACTAAATGTGATGAAGATTCCCCATTTTGGTTGTCACCGGGAGGTTAACGCTTGCATTAAACTCCTCTTATCGTGCTACCATGAAGGATACTTGTGGCTCAACTGACAGATTACTGTGGATCCAACGTTGATCCACTTTATTACAGGATTAAGCATGCAGGGACCTGACCCTCAGTAGTTTTATCCAGGGAAGACCTTAGATCGCTCCCTTATACAACGCATCAAGGAGGCTTATGGTGAAGTCGAAAAGGGAAAGCGAGGCTACAAGGTAGCCTCTATCTAGGATGGAGCAGTACACCTTGTTTTCCAACACATAGATAGCAAGATCATAAGAAAGAATCTCCCCACACATGTCACCGGGTTCGTGGTGGACCTCGCAGGAAAATGTGTGGAGGGAATGCAGATGAATTGGGTTAGTTACCTCGTCAATGAACTTGAAAAAGACTATCGTGAAGCTCAGGATCAGGGATACTAGTTCCACTTTAGCTGGCTGCTCATATTGATTTCATTTGTTGCTTGGAAAATGTCGGAAGGATCCACCTTCCCAGAGATCGAACCATCGGAGCCGTTGGCCGTTAGGTTCTCTACCTTGTGGTACACCAACAACTTATGGAAGGAATGGTAGTCGAACGTTGTGTTCCATGCATATCATCAGCAACTGAAGGTTTTCATTAAAGCATTCCCGCACATGACACCACACACCTTGCACCAGTACAGACCGATAGCCAAGCTCCACGTAGATTGGCATTTTATCTATATCACTGCATGCAGAAACGAGAGAAAGGAAGAGTTGCAGTCCTATTACAAGATGACAGATGAAGACATGGAGCAGATCACAAAGGAGTGGCTAGAGGAGTTACTTGTACCGGTCGATGATGCAGAATTCTCTGAAGCTGACATCATAGGAATCCCCCTCGTCACTCGGGTCGATCATGCAGGATAGTCCAATGCGAAAAAGATGAAGAAAAAAGAGGAAGTTTATAATATAGAGACTGATGAGGAGAACATAGCCTTAGATGAAAATGGATCTGGCTCACTGGGAGGAGGAGACGAAGTAAATGGAGAAGGAGGAGGGGATGAAGGAGAAAATCAAGGAGAAGGCGGAGCTACACCCCTGAAAGATCCCCCCACTGAAATAGTAACTCCGTGTGTCTTCGGAAAGAAAGAAGACACATGCTAGCAAGCCCCAGATGGAGGACGATATCAGTCTAGTCCATGGAGCCATGGAGGATAAATCGGA
Organism: Picea engelmannii; assembly: GCA_009831015.1. Taxonomy (NCBI): domain Eukaryota; kingdom Viridiplantae; phylum Streptophyta; class Pinopsida; order Pinales; family Pinaceae; genus Picea; species Picea engelmannii. Next base: position 123,197 of record ML793125.1, read on the forward strand.
GGACATATTGCAGAGATATGGAGAGAAGCAGGATGAGCTATATGAGAGAGTTGAGAAGGAACTAAAGGAAATACAACGAGCTATTCATTTGAGCCGTGCAGTACCTAGTGCACCTTCTTTGTTAGACACTGCAAAACTGGGGAATGAGCCAACCCAACTAAGAAGACTTGTAGATGTGATAGAGGCCCGATTTCAGAAAGTCCAAGAAGAAAAGGATAAGGCTACAAAATCCTTGAAACAAGAGAAAGAGGAAGTTTTAGAGCAACTATGAGTTGTGCAGTACTGTGTAACCGCCTATGAAAATGAGAGAGATGAGTTTCGGGGATGCTCAAGGAGGACAAAGAGAAGATATAGAGAGAAAAGGACCAGCTGCTCACAAAGTAGACTATGGTCAAAGAAGCGGTGAATAAATCACTTCACTCTGTGCCAGGCTTGGAACAAGAGGAACATGAGTCAGTCGAGGTTCAAGTCATGAATCTTGTTGAGACCATCCAGCAGCTTCAAGCGAGGATAATGGAGTTGGAGATCCAAGTAGTACCAAGCACTCCGCAGGAAATGCACGATCAGAGGGAGGAAGCTGCTAAGAATGTAGTTGTAAGAATCAGGGCCCTTGCTTCAGAGTGCAAACAGTTGAGCAACAAAAGCATGCAGACTTATGAACACTTCACAGAAGATCCAGAGTTAAGGAAACTGGAAGCGCAATTACAGGAGGTGTAGCAGCAGGAACTAACAGTACAGACGTAGATGAAGTTACTCATTGTAGTAGAAAGAATGAAGATATCTCAGGAACAACACGCGGTACAAAAATAGATTATTTCCATCCAGGGCAGGGTAATGGAAGTCACGTAGAAGCTATAACCTATACAGGATGAAGCCTACAAGGTGTTTAAAGAGATTGAAGGACAAGGCTCGCAATTGGACCAAGTGGTTGCAACAACAAAGAAGTGCCTGGAAGGGCATGTTACAGAGCAGATGATCCAAGAGCTCATTGAGAAGGAAGCTCAGGCGAAGAAGCAAGTCAAGGCAGCTCGAGGCATTCGAAGAAGTGTTGCCCAGACCTGAGTGACTTGGGACGAGTCAAAGGTGAGTGTTGGGGGCTTGTTGGCTCTCGACCAAGTTTTGAGGAAATCTCGGTCAGGTTTGACCAATTTTTGGACTTGGACACAGTGATCAAGGAAGGAGCGCCCAGGCAGAGCTAAGATCGTGGATCTCAGTTGTTTTGTGGGCTTTATGGACCCAGCAAGGGGTTCCTTAGGGTTTTTGTAATGGGTTATGGGATGTCGGCCCATGGGTTTACCCATGATTAGTCCTTATTGTAAAAGTATAAATAAGAGTAAGATTGTAAGGTATAAAAGGGAGAAGTGATGTAAGAGTCAATAGTTGTGAGGCTAAGTGCAAGTAGTTCTGAGTGCTTTGTGCAATAGACTATGTATGTAAGGCTCTATGCTCAATAGAGGAGTTGGCTTTGTGCCTTGACCTAATTTTGGAAAGGAGGATCGGGTGCTCAGTGCGTAGAACTCCTATCCTCTGTGAAGCTTGGCTCTTTGGCTTAGTGCACAGGAGCAGACGAATGTAAGAGATTGAAGAATAATAAAGAAGACAAAGCAGTTGGTGGATGTAGCCCCACACTAGGGTGAACCACGTATATCTTGTGTCTTGGGCATGTTATGTGTTGTGTTATTCATGTTATTTATCTGCTTAGTGCCTTATTATTATATATTATAGATAGATATGTGGTTTCTTAGTACTTTACTTGAGAATGAATGCTAAGTGCTATGGTTATATTGTTACTGTGCCAATCTATCTTAGGGTTTGTTCTGCAATGTTAATGAAGCTAATGAACTAATGCATATCATCTTCTAAGTGTTATTAAAATACTTTGTGAAGTGTTTTTATCACAGATCTGTGCCCCATCTTGGTTACAGACACTTGAGTCCTATAACCCCCTCTGCTTCTACCACGGGTGAGACTTCGCCTACTTTGTAGGTGTTGCCGAAAGGGTCGGTAGTTAGGATTTTGTTGGTGCGTTTTTGAAGCGTTGAACCCTGGGTCTGCCTCTGTGCCAAC
>ML793125.1:135114-212259 GCA_009831015.1 Picea engelmannii
CTTCGAGCCTTCATCGAACGCCTGAGCACCAAGGCAGCTGCAAGTTTCGTCACCCGGCCAGGGAACTTCCTCCACGATACAGCCGGGGATGTCATCTAACAGTGTCGGATTGAACTTGCAGGCTTCCGGATGGGTCTCCGCAGAAGTCTTCTCGCATAAAGACAGGTCTTCCATAGATAATGCCAGGGACGGGTCCTCCACGATAATGCAAGGGGGAAAATCCTCCTTCGAACCAGAATTCTGCAGGGCCCCCGGTGCCATTCCTCTTAAATCACTACTACAGCCAGCAGTCGGCTTAGCGATGGTGGAAAATCGCTCCATTATTTCTGCCTTGGCTCTCTGTCTTAGAATGGACGTCGCTAGAGCTAAGGCCCGCTCCAGCTGATCCTTGCGGCGCCTCTGCGCCTTTTGAGCCTCCCATGCTGCGCCACGGCGGGGTGTTCCTCGCTTCCTTGCCATGAGAAAGGAGCAGGGAAATTGCGGATTAATCGTGTTCTGTTTCGAGGCGGTCGGAGAGAGAGACACCAGAAAAGGTTGACCGCCCCCAAACCCCTGGGAAAAATGCAGAATGCAGAGCTGCCCTGGGACGACACTGCATAAACTAGATGAAAATAAGATTGGGTTGCTCCAGAGAATCCAGACAGAGCTCGGAGCTGAGGTAAAAAACGAATAAACGAGAGCCGAAGCCATCCTCCCACCTTTAGCCTTTTCCAACCCGGAACCACTGCGGTCGTAAAAGCTCGCGCGAGGGAGAAGTCTCTCCGTTCTGCCCCTCCATCTATGGTCGTCCTTCATGGTAAAGACTGGCTCGTGGGTGACGGTTAATGGCATTTATGCCATGGCCTGGTGCAAGTCCACCTGTGGCCTCTAATCTACGTGTCACCCCATCCGGGGAGGAGGTGATCAATCCTAATCTAAAATATCAAAAGTATATCTTTGTCTTGACTAGTGTAAAGAAGAAGATAATCATTGCTAAGACAAGAACAAATTCTCGTGAGCTCCATAGCAAATGGGCATGAGTTAATTCCCAAAACTCCATGGGACGAAGGAGTCTATCACATTTGTGACACTATGAAGGTTGAATATGAAAATCACTTTCTTTTATAATGTCCAGCTTATACCCATATTAGATCTATATTTCAAAATATTTTTCACACTACTAGCCTTCCAAACCTTTTAACTTAACGAAACTATGGTGATCTTGGAACGCTTCTCTTAATTCTATGGTAGATCCATATTAACTCTAGATCTATCATCGAGAGGGATCAAGTTCTTCTAGATGATTTAAAAAAAAAAAAAAAAATAACTTGACGAAAGGTTCGTACCTATACAGATTTGATCTTTCTCAATGCATGATAAATACAAAGGTAAGATAAATCTATTATGATCTGAAGCACAATAGTTGGCATATTCCTACCTCTCTCATAAATTCCCAGGTGAGAAGTTCATGTCAGAGTTCATGTTGTCAAAGTTAATTGACCATACCTAGTAGGGTTGAGTTTTGATTGGAATAATAAAGACACTAAGCTATGGAAACATGAGTATGAAACAACAACGACGTTTACATCACGGGCACCATGTTGCGTGTAGGGATTGATGTGTCTACCTCTCGAATCTCATATAAACAACACATGGCATTATTTAATGATAAGTGTGGTTTGTGTCGACAAATATAGGTAACAAACAGTTTCAATAGATATCAGCCCCTTAAGAACGAATAAGTTCCAAAAAAAAAACTAACACGTTTTTGGGTGGAAGTAAAATAAAAATAAAAATTGAAGGACCCTTTACCCTCTCAAACATATTTATAAAACTTTCGTGAAACTTTGTAACTCTTTTAAATTTAAATATTTTTTATAATTTAAATATTTTTGAAATGCAATATAAAAAGTACCTGTTTTCCATCAAAAACTTAATAAAATGAGATATTAACCCTTCGCCATCTGCAATCCCAAATTTAGTAAACATATGCAATCCCAAATTTAGTAAACATATTTACAGTCGTGGATAGACATCATCTATAGTACAACGAGGCAACATGGATTCTACTCGACACTCGTAGGCATACCAGATTTGAGCACAATGTAGATGCGAAACAACAAATGTATCCTTGCTGCACTAAATTATCTTTCGTAGTTTGGTCAAGGGTTGAAATAAGCATCCATTAGAAATCCCTTTGGTACAACAAGTAGATAACAACAAAATATCACAAGGATTCCATCTGAACCTCCACATCTCCCTCTTCGGTGTCTTTTGCCCCATTATTATTTATGTGTTATGAGGTAAAAGTAAGGTATCCTTTTAATTTTTTTAATCATGTGGAGCCTATGGGATTCAAAACCTTGATGTATTTATAGCATCTGTTCAAGTATTTGTTTTAAGGTAATCAATTTGTGTTTGTGGGTTTCAATCAAAATTTATAGGGCAAGGGTTTTCATGCACTATTTTACAATTTGGTTACAGTTTCATGGTAATCAACAAACCCCATACTTCATCTTCTTTCAATTTTTGGATTTGAAGTTCTGTTGAAAGTTTAGAATTTCCAATGTTTCTCAATCAAATAAATTTGGACAATAATGACATCCTAGTTAGTTTTGACGATGTTTCATTATTCCCTAAACTTGATGTTAATCAACTAAATCCCGACATTTCTAATCGTATAAAAAATTTCCTTGAATCTACATTCTTCACCTACCAATCTAAAAATTTGGATCACCTACCAATATGAAATTTACGAACAAGCTCAAGGAACCACTCTGGAATCTCCCCTTTCTGAAATTTACAAACAAACTGAAGGAACCTCTATGGAATCTCCCTTCTCATAGCCAATCTATTTATTGAACATTGGAATCTCCCCTATCATAGCCAATCTAAACATGAAACTTTGAAGAAAAATCTTTGAGTAGTGCCAACCTTTTCCCCTTCAACAATCAACATATTGGATATCTCATAGGAGATAACAAATAACAAATCCCTCCTAGTACCAAACTAGCTTTGTTGATAACCCATGAAACCCTCCATTCACTACCAAAGAAGTTAAATATAACCCCGTCAATCTAATGCTTACACCTTCCAACTATAATCCACTTAATATCTCCTCCTCTCTACTTCCCCTCTCCCTTTCATGAGAAATTATAGCATCCATTTATACAACTCAAACCTAGAATCTCACCATGTCAGCACTATTCTCACACCCCCACATCCTTCTTCTATAGACTATAAAACAATAATTGGAATTGATTCCAATCACATTTTTTCCTCTACCCCGTCCTCTTTCCCTCTCCACCCAAAGATGACACCATGCACCCCACTCCTTTCCCCAATGGTTTCCACATGCAACACCAAACCATGAGATCATCCCCAAAGCCTCATTATAGTAGCACTAAGATGAGATAGACATCTAGACATCATGTTTGGATTTTAGATAGTCCTATTTTTATAGCACCAACTTATAATAGATCAATCAAACAGTCCTACTAAGGTTCGTCCTTTCCCATACAGTGCCAATATGAATTAAAGGATTAAATGTAGATACAATAGGATTTTTAATTGTTTGAAAGATAGTAGTTAACTACCCTACTAACCTATTTGAATTCGGGCCTACGTGACCTAGGATATCATGTCGAGTTATGTTTATCACCCAACATAGTTTGTTGTATCCCTCTCCACTCTTGCTATAACAACATCCATGCTTCAACAACAATGTCAATATATTTTAAAGTTTTAATTAATGTGAAAAACTCTCTTGCCACCTCCACCAAAATCATTTAGAAACACCTCACCCCAAAGTTCAAAGGCACCAACAAGATACTTTCCATTATTTACAAATTCCGGTGTATTGATATCACAAGGGATGGTAGATAATATCTTTAACAAACCATAATCTGAGAACTTCATACATCACAAGAGGACTTCACAAAGATACTTTAATCATAACCAAGAGAGAGAGTCACCACAAGTATAGTGAAAAGGTATAGGTATAGGTTCTCATAGGCAAAAGAATAAATGAATTCACTCAAATGAAATTATATTACAAATGATGGATGTGGTGTATTTAAAATATCTAACTTCTTGTCATTAAAAAATAATATTTTTAAATAGTTTTTGCATCTAAATCTAAAATTCTTTTCATAGCACATTTCTCAACAATGTTGGAGACAAAATCTTAACATATTAAAACAATAGAATTTGTTAAAGCTAATCTCCCAACTAACCATAATAATAGGAAAAAAAGTGCCACCCTAAGATAATGTTTTTCCTATTTTCATTTTCACAAGCAAATAAATAATGAAAAATATGAACAATTAATTATCCCTAACATTCCTCCTAACAATAAGAGCATTGGTCTCCAATCCTGTAACATACCCAGCCTTAGACCTATTGGGCTATGCCACATAGGAACTCTTGTGGAACTGTATATATTGTAACATACCTAGCCACCCTAGGAAGCATTTCATCCCAGAAGCCAACTCAAACTAACAATCTACAACCTCTCATTCCCCACATGATTTTCCCACCCGAGGAAGTGTGCCCCTTCTCTACTAAGAATTCATTCGGTTGCCTCACTTCCCTTCCAGGGCTTCAAAAACATGCCAGATAGGAAGCCTTAGAGCAGTGTAGCTGCAGTTGGGGTCCCTCAAGAAATCACTTCCCCAACAATTCTCTCACCTAGAGAGAGTTTCCCACGGGCCTGACAATCTGTCTCTTCAATCCAGCTCCATAGTCAATCAGGTACCGACTCAGGTGAAGGAAAAAACGAAATTTGGGTATGGAGTAGGTGATGGAAGCAACCACATTCAAGTGAGGAACATGTGATGGCAGAAACAAAATTTGGTTAAGGACAATACTGGCATGGGTAAGTAACCGTACAGACTTGGTTTAGGTATGGGAACGCTACATGTGACAGGGGGATACAACGTACAACTTCAGGAGTGCATGATAGATGCAAAGGCCGAATGATGGCCAAAACACAGTGAGTCATCCATGGCAAGAGTTTTGAAGGCACTGGTGAGTGGGAAGAATGGTTGAGTGAGAATAATAATCCCAAAATGGACTAATTTTTCCCACATATATCTGCATGTGCCCTTGATGATGCATGGATCTCCAGGAGCTCATTTCTCTCCACTTGTATTTCATTTCTCTTTCTCATAAGAACTTAGGATATCATAAGTTATATCCATAGCTTAGTCCTTTAGGAATAATATTATAATATTCCCTTGGAGATAAGCCCTCTAGCGTATCCCCTTTCCTAGGCTCGTGTCCCCCCCCTTCCCTCCCTAGTGGAGTTTAGTCCCCCATACTCTTTTACCGTGGTTGGTCTACATGCAGTGATGCATTTTATTAATGATATAAGTGTTTACATATTAAAAAGTAGGCTCACTGGCCTTTAGCATCTAGGCTCTCTGGCCTAATAGTCACATAAGCCTTCTGGCCTATAATAACTTGGCTCACCAGCCTATAAAACATATTCACATTTACAACTAGGGATCGGTCTTGGGGGTGTTACATCCCCCTCCCCTTATTTATGCAATGTCCTCAGTGATATATATATATATATATATATACACACACATTTACCACCAAAATTTCAAAAACCTTTAAAAAGATGCGAGTATTATTCCCGCATAGCATCCTCGTGCTCCCAAGTTGCATCCTTAGGACCATACCAGGTCCATTGAACCTTTACTAGCTCTATGGCTCGATTCTGGAGCTGCTTGATCTTTTGGTCCAGTATGCACAGTGGATGCACTTGGAAAGTGCCTTCTTGCTCCACCTGAATCACATTCCATTCAATAACATGATTAGGATCAGGTACATACTTTTTGAGAAATGATACATGGAATACATCATGAATAGACATTGATGCAGGTAATGCAAGCATGTATGCTACAGGCCTAGTCCTCTCTAGGATTTCAAACGTCCCATAATAACGAGCTTCCAACTTTGAGCAATCCCAACTTCAGGGAACTTTTGTTGGCCTTCACTTTCAAGAATACATGGTCACCCACTTTAAATTCCCTATTATTTCTTCCCTTATCAGCATATATTTTCTTCCTGTCTTGAGCAACCTTTAAATTCTGCTTTATTTTCAACATTTGGTCTTCCATTTCTTTGAGTAATTCTTGACCAACTACTGCTCTATCTGCTAGATTGTCCTAGCTTACAATTATGTTGCACCTTCTGCCATAAAATGCCTCAAATGGGCTCATCTTTAAAGATGCTTGGTACCAATTGATATAAGAAAACTATACCAAGTGTAGGTAGTCTTTCCATTCTGATGGTTTATCCATCACATACATCCTCAACATATCCTCAATCCCTTGATTCACCCTCTTTGTTTGTCCATCAGATTCTGGATGATAAGATATGTTAAAATTCAAATTTGTTCCAAAACCTTTAAATAATACTTTACATAAATTTGATGTAAATTTTGGATCTTTGTTAGACACAATTGTCTTTGGTATACCATGCAGTCAAGAAATTTATCTCATATAAATATCAACAATGTTGGTTGCATTGTGAGTGAGCTTCACTGGAATAAAATGGGCATCTTTGGTAAGCTTGTCCATCACTACCATGATAGAATCATGCTACTTGTTTGTTCTAGGCAGCTTGGTGATGAAATCTATTATTACAACTTCCCATTTCCACTCATGAATGGGTAATGGTTGTAGCAAACCAGCTGGGTGTCTATGCTCAGCCTTGACCTTTTGACACTCCAAACATTTGGCAATACACTCAACAACTTCCTTCTTCATGCCCGACCAATAATATTTTCTTTTGATAGCTGCAACATTTTTATGATATCCTGGGTGCCCAACATAAGGTACATTATGTGTTTCTCTGAATATCATATTTTTCAATTGCTAAGAATTTGGTGCAAAAATTATGCCTCTATACATAAGAATTTCATCATTTCCCATCTTGTAGTCTTCATTTTTTTGTTGCAAAATACCTTGTTGTAATTTTGATACTATTTCCATATACTGCAAATCTGATTTTGCAGCCTCTAAGATTTTGTCCTTCAAATTACATGCTGATGGTTGTAGAATGCAACTCATGCACTCTTCTGTTGAGTGTATCAACGACCTTGTTCTCTTTCCCTTTGATATGCTTTATATCAAAGTCATATTCACTGAGAAATTATAACCATCTTCTTTGCCTGGCATTTAGAGTTGGTTGCTCGAATAAATATTTCAGACCATGATGGTATGTCCTCAACTCAAACCTTTTCTCCATGATATAGTGTCTCCACATATTCAAGGCATACACTATGGATGCCAACTCCAAATCATGAGTAGCATAGTGAATTTCACGCTCCTTCAACTTCCCTAATTTATAACATACAACATATTCGTTCTGATTGAGGACTCCACCAAGTCCTTCTTTACATGCATCAATGCATACAATGAAGTCTTCATTTGGATAATAAATCCTTAGTATTGGAGCATTGGTTAATATTTTCTTCAACTATTCGAAACTCTTTTCACACTCCAATGTCCATTGAAACTTCACTCCCTTATTTTGTAAGGAAGTGATCAGGTGTGCAATATTTGAGAATCCTTCAATAAATATTTTGTAGTAGGCTACAAGGCTCATGAATGATCTGACTTCTGTCACCTTCGTTAGTGTTGACCACCCTCTAATGGCCTCAATCTTTTCGAGATCCACTACTATCCCTTCCTATGGTATGATATGCCCCAAATAGTGAATTTTCTTATGATAAAATGAGCACTTGCTCAATTTGACATACAACTTATGCTCCCTTAATACCTATAGTACCATTCTCAATTGTTGTTCATGCTCTTCCTCTGACTTAGAATATATAATAATGTTATCCAAAAAGACAATGACAAACTTATCTAAGTATTCTCTGAAAATACCATTCATTAAACACATGAAGACAGTTAGTGCATTTGATAACCCAAATGGCACCACTTTGAAATCATAATGTCCACGCCTTATTCTGAAAGCAGTCTTGTTGATGTCTTCTTCTTTAATTATTACTTGGTTATAACCTAACCTAAGATCAATCTTGGAGAATATTTTTTCATTCTTCTACTGATCAACGAGGTCATCGATCCTTGGCAAAGGATACTTATTGTTTACAGTTACCTTGTTCAACTGCCTAAAGTTCATGCAAAGTCTCAATCTTCCATCCTTCTTCTTCACAAATAATACTGGAGCACCCCAAGGTGACACACTTGGGCGTATATACCCATTCTTCAGAAGCTCTTCAAGTTGAATTTGCACCTCCTTTAATTCTGGTGTACTCATCTTGTAAGGATTATTGGATACTAGAGTTGCTCCAGGCATCAAATTGGTGGAGAAATCAATGTCTCTTTTAGGGGGTAATCCCGGTATTTATTTAAATACATCCTCAAACTCTTTTAGGACTGTATAATCTTCAATATTTGACACCCTATCTTTAGGTGTCTCTTCCATATGAGCTACAAATATTTGTCACCCTTTCTTGTAACTTTTCTTCAACTGCAATGTTGATATTTCTCTGACAGTTATTGCCCTAGGAATTCCCTGCACTATCCTTCGGTTCCCTTCCTCATCCCATCAAGTAAATGTTTTATTGTAATAATATAGGATATCATGGTGTTGGTCCAACCAATCCATACCAATTAGATAGTCATAGGAACCTAAAGTCAAGATGTTCAAATATGTCCTGGTTCTTAGTCCATTCATGTCCATTGGACATGACTTAACCATCTCATTAACTTTTCTTTTGGCTCTAGTAGCCAGCTGCACCAACCAAGATTTTTCATGCTTGCTTCTTGGAAAATGCAATATTTACACCATCCGAGGATCTATATAACTATGACTAGCTCCTGAATCAATTAAAATATCAATGGTTTGGTTGTTGAGCATATCTTCCACTTCAATCATATGTGATTGAAACTCAATTTACTTGTTGTCTAGGGCTGCATATATCCTAGGTAAAATTATGCCCATGTCTTCGACTATTTCCTCTTGCTGTGTATTGTGAAGAGTCTTGACTTTTTCACCCATGTGAGGACAATATATAAACATATGATTTCCCTGACAACCCCAACTTTGAATGGGTGGCTTCCTTGGAATTTTCCCCCTGTCTCAATCGTTCTAGGTTCTCTAAAAGTTGGTTGTCCCTGAGGATTATTTATGAAGAATGGTGGCTTAGTCCCCTTCTTCCTCTATTCGATCTTGTACTTCTTCTTGTCTTCCCAAGATTTTTGGAAAGTTGGCCTCCCTTTATGTTGATCATATAGGAATTTATCTCAGCTTATGGTATCCTCCAATGTGTTTGGATCATCATACTTTATTTTGTCACTGCTAAATGATGACAGACCACTCAAATACCCCTGAATCTTAATTGGCTCATCCTTGATGAAAGAGACATACTTTAGCAATTCTAAAAAACTTGTTTCATATTCATCTATGGTCATACTCCCAAGCTTGAGTTCAAATAACTCCTTCATTTTCTTATCATAGTATCTCTTAGTCAAGTATTTCTTTTGAAAATACTTCTTGAATTCCTTCCAAGTAACATTTTTCTCTTTAATATGCTGCACCTTCACAAATTGGTCCCACCACATGGATGCCTTTCCCTTCAGCTGATAGATGGAAATTATTCCTTCTGCATGTGAAGAGTAATTATGTAATTGAAAATACTTTCTCATGCCCAACAACCATGTCTCTGCATCTTCATCCATCTTGTGCTCACCATCAAATGTAGGTGGTTTGATTTTGTTCATTTCTCCTTGTAGATCATCCACCACAGACCTCTTCTTATGCTTCCTGATAGGGGATGAATTTGTGCTACTGGGTTCTCTCCTATTCAAATGCCTTGGGGAGTGATGGTGGTGCTTGCTAGCAGTTCTTGTTCTTCCTTTCTCATTAGGAGACCTGTGAATTCCTGATTTTCTTGAGTCAATATCCTTATCCATATTATTTTCGATTCTTTCCAAGCTCTGCATTAACTTCATTTTGAAGTCCTCTTATTGCTTCTTGGATTTCATAATATTTTCATTATCAACTTTATCACTTTAGACATCCTTTTGCAAATTTTTAATTGTCTCCACCAAGTTCATGCTTTCTTCCTTTCCTTATCCATGTCCATTTGAGTTTGTACCTTCAATAACCATATGGACATCCATCCCTCTGATCTCATCTTCCTGGCTGTAATCCCCCTGTGTATCTTCCATTCCTCTACACTTTGTGTTGATCCTGATCTGATCTTATAGTTGTTAACTCTGCAAAATGTGCATCCAACGAAACTTGTTAGGCTGATTGATTTATCAAATTCAAGAAATTAAGCTCAATTTTGGTTCCATAATGCATCATAATTGTTTCTTCTTATTTTCCTAAAAATTGCCTACCCAGGTCAGTTTTTTGAGTGAGTAGTTATTTTCTACTATTCAATACCTTTCCAACGCCTACTTTCATGCTCAATTCTGAGTATTGAGCAGGAAGTTATGGATATTTGAAAATTATCCTTTCTGGGAGGTAATGTCTATACAACTGTTCTTCTTCTTCAGAGTCAAATTGTCTCTTGGACCCATGTTGGATCCTCTCTTCAAGTTCACAAGTCCTTTTTACTTCTTTAGGTGTAGGTATGTATAAATTGGAAACCCACAAAATCCTTCTCTAAGCCCCTTTTTGTCTTTAAAACAATTTTCGGGCACCAACTCTTTTTCTTCAACTCTCCATCTCATGTGACCATGGGCTATGACCAAGAGCTTAGCTAAAAAGCACTTATCCGGAGCTTCGGGACTTTGGGGCTCTGGAACTTCGAGCTTCAGAGGTTTTCATAGCATCACACTTTACTTCTCCCAAATGTCGAACTGGCGAACTCCCGGAGAGGCTCTCCATAGCTTTGTGCTTCGGAGGGCCTTATACCATTACACCTTAATTCTCCCGAACATTGAATTTTCGAAATTTCTCGGGCTAACATTTTGGAATTTCATTACTCTAGAGCTCTGGGACTTCCGGATTCGAAATTTTGGACCACACTACACACTACATTCCCCAAACGCTGAACTAGCGAACTCCCAAAGAATCTCTCCGGAGCTTCACGCTTCGGAGGTTCTTGTAACAACATACTCCCATTTCCCCGAATGTCGAATCTACAAACTTCTGAAGTCTCATCAGCAACTACGCACTAGGGGGTGATACATGGAAAACATATGGAGATGACACATGGCCTAATCTACGGGTGACATGTATCCAATTCCAATTGGCACAAAAAGGTCTACGAAAAGAATGAAACAAGATGACACATGGCATGCATAGAGTGGGTCCACGTCACTCCAACAATTCGGGAATTCAGGACTCCGGGCTTCGGAGGATTTCACATCAACACACTTCAAAACTCTCGAAATGCCAAATTTTGCGAACTCCCGAACCCTCACTCTCTGGAGCTTTACTACTTTGGTGCTCTAGAGCTTCTGGCTTCGGAGGATTTCTCAGCAGATCACAACAAATATCTCGAACACCGAACTTTCGAACAAGTGCTTCTTAGAGATTTGATACTCCAATGCTCTGGGATGTCAGAACTTCGGGCTTTAGAGGTTTCTCCCACAACACTCTCAAAAACTCTCGAATGTCGAATCTACGAACTCCTGAATAGGAGCTAATCTGCGGACACATGTCCCAAAAAAAAAACGGTTTGTATTGGCTCTAGACTTCGGGGAAATCTCCTACAAGTGACACAAGGAATAAAAACTTATGAAGTGTCGAACTGTCGATCCATGAGATCTACATTCCATATTTGTTCCATGACTAATCCAACGGTCAGTTACACCTCCCCATGATCTACGATGTAGATTCACTCTGAGACTTCATAGCTTTGAGTATTTTTCCTCCTTTTAAACAAGGACTTTAATGAAAATATGCCGAAGTAGTGAAGTTCGAAGCACTTGAGGGGTTAACCTCCGCACTCCATTTCCAAATCCGACAACTGTGAAAGATTCAGTCCTCTCCCGAACAAATCTCGTATATTCTCCTTCTCACAAAGAGATATTTTTCTTCTTTGAGTTAGAAACTTAAATAATTCACCTGAAAACTCCTTGCGCTTCAAATTCGGCCCATCCCAGGTCAAAATTTACTTGAACAGATGTTAAATTATGAACATTTCACCATGGCCAATGTTTTCCAAGAATTTCATAACGAAAATTGGGGCTTTTTCCCAATTCTACACAAGTGACTCAATCAACTTGCTTTGCCCATCCAGGCTCAATGTTGGAAACTAGAGCTCCGATACCATATTATAACATACCCATCCTTAGACCTACTGGGCTATACCACACATGAACTCTTTCATAACTATATATATTGTAACATACCCAGCCACCCTGGCTGGGTCATGCCACTTAAAAATACAAATACAAATATATATATATATATATATATATATATATATATATATAACTTTAAGAATACAAATACATTATGCAATACACAGATACATGAGTAAATAGCAATATACAAATACATGCAACATACACAGGAAATATCCATAAACATAAACACATGTATAAATATGTAGCATGTAAATTAACACACAATTGATACTTATCTCTTGTAGAAGACCACCAACTGCATGCAGACCTTCCACGATCCTCCCACCTTAGACTGTGTTGCTCAGAGCTCTCAACAGTGGGTCACCCTTGAACTGGGACTAAAATCCACCCGAGTAAAGGGATTTCTAACTAGGATGAAGCTATGAAGTCAACATGAAGATTTTCTTTCAAGGATCCAAATCAAACTAACATCCTACAAAATCCCATTCCCCACATTCCTGTCCCACCCGAGGAAGTGTGACCCTTCTCTGCTCAACAGTCCTTCGACTGTACCACTTCCCTTCCAGGGCTTCAGCAACAGGCCAGATAGGAAGTCTCAGAGCACTGTAGTTGCAGTTGGGCTCTCGCAGGAAATCACTTCCCCAACAATTCTCTCACCTGGAGAGAGTTTCTCACAGGCCTGAAAACCCACCTCTTCAATCCAAAGGCCTAGCAACCTGCCTGTTCAATCTAGATCCACAGTCAATCAGGTACCGACTCAAGTGAAGGAAACAACATAATTCAGATACGGAGGAGGTGATGGAAGAAACTATGTTCAGGTGAGGAACAGGTGATGGCAACAACATAATTTGGTTAAGGACATTACTAGCACAGGTAAGTAACCGTACTGGCCTAGTTAAGGTACATGAACACTACCCATGACAAGGGGATACAATGTACAACTTCAGCAGTGTGTGATGGATGCAAAGGTTGAATGATGGCCAGAACGCAGTGATTCGTCCATGCCAAGAGTCGTGAAGGTGCTGGTGAGTGGGAAGAATGGCTGAGTGAGAAGAATAATCCCAAAATGGAATAATTTCCCCCACATATATCTGCATGCTCCCTTGATGACACATGGCTCTCCAAGAGCTCATTTCTCTCCACTTGCATTTCATTTATCTTTCTCATAAGAACTTAGGATATCATACATTATATTCATAGCTTATTCCTTTAGGAATAATATTATAATATTCCCTTGGAGATAAACCCTCTAGCTTATCCCCTTTCCTAGGTTCTTATCCCCCCCCTTCCCTTTGTAGTGTAGTTTAGTCCCCCATACTCTTTTATCATGGTTGGTCTACACCCAACGATGCATTTTAGTAATTATACGAGTGTTTACATAAACAAAAGTAGGCTCACCGGCCCTTAGAATCTAGGCTCTTCGGCCTAATAGTCACATAAGCCTTTTAGCCTATTATAACCTGGCTCACCAACCTATAAAACATATTCAGATTTACAACTAGGGCTCAGTCTTGGGGGTGTTACAAATCCTTTCAAGACAAAGTGAAATTTTGTCTTTAGTTGACACTAAATGAGTATGTTGCAGAAGCTAAACTTGTATAGAAACAAGGTAGGAAGTAGTGAAATCTTGGTGATTCGTCATGCCAAGAAATTGATTTGTAGAATGATGGATTAAGATTATTGATCATGATAAGTGTTGACAATATTGTGGATGCCCAACTAATTCAAAATATGATGGAGAAAAGCATTATGGACATAAAGGAAACATTTATGTGAATGACATTGATATGGTTTTGGAACCAATGAGAATAGGCCTCCAAAACTTAACTTCAAAGAGAAGAGATAACTTTGAAACAAGTGAGAAACATTGATAAAACTTAACTTCAAAGAGAGGAGAGAACTTTGAAACAAGTGAGAAACATTGAGGTTTCTAGGTTGTCCTTTTGAGGTTTGAAGGAAATTGAGGGTGATGAAGAGAGACAAGAAAGCAAACAAAATGTTGAAGGACACAACATAATAGGAGGATATGTATAGGAGTCCTCCAAAACTATTGAACTGATTTGATACTACAAATCTAGGGATGGATGTTTTTGTTGTGTGTAGTGTTATCATATGGAAGTTAAAGAGTGTTTTCCAACTAGATGAAAAACATGTGATAGTTCAAGTGTAATGTGGATAAGATACTCGGTGTTATATTTTATTTAGTGTTTTGGTGTTTCTTAATACATTATACTAGCTTTCGAATTATATTGATAGGGTAATCCAAGCAACATACCACAACAATCCATATTTTTCACATCACAAATGACTTTATCCATAAATTTAGGACCACAAGAAAATGAGAAAGTGTGTGTGTGTGTGTGTGTGTGTGATTTATGAAGAGCAACCATTATCCTTCCATCCAAGTGCATAAGGATGAGAATGAGGGTCCATTAGCAAATGCAACTTTTCAGTGATGGATTTGGCAATTAAATTCTCTTGTGAGACATTTTTTAGGATGAGATGTGCATGTATGATAAATAAACTATCTCAACATTTTAGAGGAATAGAGTGTTGAAACAAGGTGAATTTATTGATTCCACTTAACTCTTCATTGGTCATGTGCTCTCGAGAAACCTCAGTGGGAGAATCATCATCTTTCTCATTAGAAGACTACAAGATTAAAGTTTTCTTATTCAATTTGAAACATTTGGACTTATCATGTCCTTGTTTCTTAGAATATTGAAAAAACCTACCAGAAGAAGGAGAATAAGAACAAGGTTTCAAAAAATACAATGAACATGTAGTAGTAGGTGGTGTAGGATTTAAAGGTGCGAATTAGTAAACACTGAAGGAGGATGAATTTGTTGAATTTTGAAATTATCTAAAAAATGCTCTTCAACCAACTATGCTTCATTGTACATGGCATCATGATGATAGTTATTTCCATGTACTTCAACTCATGAAAAAAATGTTCTTTCAATCCACTTTTAAGCTTGGGGACAAGTTTGACAATCGGATTAATGATGCTAACAACAATTCATAACTAGTTGAACTAGTGGATCTAGTATTGCATAGGCATGTTGATTCCTTGACATGGACAAAGCAATTTGATCCTCATATATTATTTGTAGCTAAAAGGGTAGAACAAAATACTCAACTTCCATAAGCCTAGTCTAGATAGTGATTAGATTTTGATTTGTTGCACATTCTGCAACCAATAGTTTGGAAAGAAATGTTGTCTTCAACTTGGTCAATGGAAACTTATCATATTTAGGAATATGATTATAATCAAATCATGTGTCTAGGTTGAGGATCTATTTGTTGAAAAATTATAGATCATGAGATCCATTGTATATGGGCACCTCACATTTGGCATGTCAAGGAGATGGATTGCTAACAAAATATCCTTAATCAACTAATGAGGAAGTAATGTTGGCAAGTTCTTTCATTCTTTTAGAAAGTGTAAATGTATTATCCATGCCTCATGTAGTCATTGTCTTTTATGTATACTAAAATATCCATTGAAACAATCGTTATAACCTCTTATTATTCATGAAGTTTGGTATTTGACCAAAGGATATCACTTCAGCAAATTATAATGAGTCACATGCCAAGGATAAAAGGATTCAGTATGCACTAATATGGATGACTTTATGCAATGTCTCTTCCCCTTTGTGGCTAGTTTTCCAAAAAATCCTTACGACGAGATTGTTAATAGTGGGTAGTGGTGCATGTATGTTCTATGAGCATCCTTTGTAACAATGAATAAAATAATATATGGTGTGTATGATAATCTAGAGTGGAACCATAGTGATTTGATAAACCAAAGTATAGGTATAGTAATATAAACATGGAAATCATGATTGTAGATTTTGAGAAGAATATTGTAATATATGTCGTATGTATACAAATTGACAATTGGATATGAGTGAGGAGGGATATCACAAATGAACTCTTATGATGCCCATCTCATATAACTTCCAAATAAAATTGTATATTTGTTGAATGGGATACAAATCTATTGTTCATTCCACACATCACCTTCACTACATACAAAGGATGGGGCAATCACTAAGTTAAACTAAAGAGCTTCCATGATCAATTCCTAGAAGAAAATTGTAGATTTTTTGAATGGGATACAAATCTATTGTTCATGCCACACATCACCATCACTACATACAAAGTATGGGTCAATCACCAAGTTAAACTAAAGAGATTCCATGATCAATGGCTATATGAGATAATGAATCATAGGAGATCGTGACAAGGATAACCCTAGATAGATTACTCTCAAATAAAATCACTTGAATCGGATTTCTTGAGACAAATCACAAGCTGCAAAGAAAATTTTCCAACATCTTCATTCTATCAAATTGCTAAAAGGGTATGTAGAAAAATATTAGTATAATTGTAGGATAGATTATATCCATACAATAAATACATAAGCAATCTCTTCAACTTGTGAGGTAAAATAATGGAGCATACACAAATCTACTAAAACGTACATCTAATTCTGGAGGCAATGGTCATCCCCACTACTTATAGATCACTCTTGCAAAGAACCTTCAATACTTATTAATCTGTTGAACAATGCTACCAATCAATGGAGTTGATAACACTAGCTCTCAACTAGGGAGATAAATGGGGTTTCTTTAATTGTTAGAGTTGGTTCTACCAACTTCTACAATGAAAAATTCCTCAAATTTTTGTAGCACATCCTTTGAAAGCTAGATTTGAAAGAAAATCAAAACTACCTAAAAACAAAATCCCTAAAACCAAAATCCAAATGGATAAAAAAGAGAAAAAAAAAAGATAACCAAATCCAATTTCGATCAAAATGTTCTAATACCAATGACATGGATAAAAAATGCTCAAGAGAAGAGTTCTACTCCAAAGTGTGAATGAAAAATCTCTAACTACTTTTCATTTAGAAATCATATGTTGAAATAGATGTTACATAAAAAAAAACATGTTTTTCATAATAGGTAGGTATCCCAACAAGCTTGGAGAGAAAATATCAACTTGTTACAACAATAGAATTTGCTAAAGATAACATCTCAACTAACCATAATAATAGGAAAACAAGTGACACCCTATAACAATATTTTTCCTACATTGATTTTCACATACAAACAAATAATGAAAATATTATAATTAAATATCCACATCATAAAGTGCAATAATGGGTGTAAGAACCCACAACTACCGAAAGGTCATATTGACATGTAGCTACAAGTGAATATTACACACATTCTCAACACCCCCTTTTAATCTAAACATGGATCCATGTGAAACGATATTACAGTACATCATGTTCCCCCCCTTAATGTTAGCTCACATATACCAATACATGTCCATAAACAAGTGAAGGTAGGATTTGAAATATGTTTGGTGAAGATACTTACAAGTTGATCTGCATAAGGAATAAAGATTGGCACAAGTTTTCATTAAGCATGGAGGTGCAAATTTAATGCATACAAATCTCAATGTGTTTGTACTTTTGACAATTCATCGAATTGCAAATAAGCTAAATAGTGCATTGTTTTCCACAAAATATGACTAAATAATGATTTTGAGCAATATTTATCTCACCAAGGAACATCCACATCAAGGAAAGATGCTTCCTAGCATGAATTCAAATGGCATATTCAACTTTAATGGAGAGATTCCCATCCCTTGTTGATTCTTGGAACACTAAAAAAATGGTCTAGAACCAAGAAAGAACAAATATGTTGAGGTGGAGAACTACTCATCAAGATCAACCACCCAGATGGCATCAGAAAAGTCAAGAAGATGGATGCTAGTGCTCACTGAGTATAGAATGACCATGTGAATGGTGCCCCTAAGATAACATAGAATGTACTTGATATCTTGCTAATGACTCTCATGATGCTCCTACATGTAGTGGGTACACATATTCACTACAAAGGAGATATCTAGTTGAGTATGAGTAAGATAAAGTAAAATTCCAACTAGAGATCAATAAATAGCTGCATTAGACAAGGGTGAATGGTCCTAGGCTTAAAAATTCATTTTTCAAGTAATAGGAGTACCAATTGGCTTGCAGTCTTACATACCAAAGAATCACAAGATATCCAATGTACACTTAGATGAGAAAGAGAGTGGGGTGCAGATTAATCTTCTACAATAAGAGTGGTGTGCACTTTGACATGTCCTCCAAATCCTTCCTCTTATATGAAGGTATGTGTGCCCATGCATGAGATCCAAATGCCCGAAATTGAGTGACTTCCAATTTATTACCACTCCAAGCCTCAAATGGGGTGACTTCATTCAAAGCTTTATGAAGAAATCTATTTTGTATGTAGGGTGAATAATTAATAGCTTCATCCCATAGCTTGGGAGCAAGGGATTTGGACTGTAGCATGCATTTGGCCATCTCCTTCGAAGATTTATTCTCCTACTCAGTAAATTCGTTCTGTTGTGGAGTATATGGAACTGTATGTTGCAACTCAATACCTAGTTTTGTACATAGTTGTTGGACATATGTGTTCACATACTCCCCCCTATTATATATACATAAGATATTAATTGTAACATACCCAGCCACCCAGGTTGCGCCATGCCACACAAAACTCTCCCTTTTTATATATCTAATACCACTTTGTCACATACCTAGCCTCCAACTAAGAAACATTATGTGTGTAAAATCATTAAATTATTAAGATTTACTGCTAATCAAATTCATGTAGCTTACCAACTACATATCACACCCAAATATGACCATTTGATTGATACCATGGTTCTAAATGCATCTAAAATAATATATTAAACATGAATGCAACTGTTCAAGCCAACAACAAGCACACAACATTCATATAAATCATTTACAAAATGGAATAATCATAAATAATAAAACAAAAACACTTATCTGTTAATGATTAACCAATTGGATGAAAACGAAGGATGAACTTCCCATCCATAAGCACTACTGATAATTTTCTCTCATCAGCAAGCCACCCCCAAGCCGAGGCTATGATTCCACAAGGAGATCTATCCCACTGGATATCCACTCTCCACACAGAGCACCCCCAAACCCGGGTTCTATTATAACAAAAGTTCCAAACCTCTAGTTATCTCTTTTCCCCACAGTCTCCACTACCCAAGGAAAGTAACCCCTTCACTGCTCACAATCCCTTAGGATGTATAATTCACTTATCAAGGTTCCTAGTTGTTGGATGCAGGCTAAATCAAGAAGAAAGGCTATTTTTGGAAGAGAAGCATGCAAGAGGAAAAAGACAGTTGGAAGGAAAAGAAACACGTGTGCATGCATAGAAGACCTAACAATGCTAGGGTTAGGGTTTTTGTAATACATTGTAATGGATGGCGAACCAAAAATATAAATAAGTAGTACTTAGGAAAGAGAGATACCTAGNTGTAAGCACTATATGAATCATTAAGATGGTAAGCTAAGGAAGGAATGAGAAAATTGATCTTGAGTGTTAGATCGTAGGATGAGGAGCCTGGTGCGATCTAGTCAGCCTCACAGGGATCGAGGAGAGTGAGATCCAGGAATCTAAACATGTGTGGCGTGATATCTTACTAAACTATAATAAAATCTTGAGAGCCAGATCTTTGTGGATGTAGCCTAGGAGTGGGTGAACCATGGTAACACTGTGTTGTGGGATTGAATGAATATGTCTTTGTGTTTGATTAGTTGATGAATGTTGAATGAATTGATTAAATAGATATGGTATTTTACACACATGTATAGAATAAAAGTTATAACATGATGTTAAATGGACTGAATAAAGGTTGTGGCATACAAGCACATATATCTCTCAATTTCAGGTTCAAACACCTGATTATTGCAACCACCCATAGAGATATCTCAGGTGATACTGCGCAGTGCACTCCATGTATTGCATAGACTTCTGGGTTACTAGAGGGGCCAACATTCTTTAAGGGATTTTGTTGGGAAGCTTCTTAGTTTTGAACCAGGGTCAATCTATAATGGTCAATTGAGAATCCAAATAACCCATAAGACTGCATCCAGACCAATAGAAAAGTAGACAAAAAGAAAGATAAACCAACAAATGGTTTTGTTGCCGGTTGATTGGAAGGAAATGGGGTTGAGCATATGAGATCTGTTGAAGAAGCATCAAAAGAATGTGGGACCAGTGAAAGAATGCGAATCTAGAACGAGATGTTGAGACCATGGAATCCCATGAAGGAAGAGATAGAAAGTTGGTTGAAGACGAAGGATTTAGAGTTTGCACAGAAAGATAACAGAAACCCAAAGTTAACACCGCACAAATATCTGGACAAGTACGTATTCATTGACTTGCATGAAGTATTTTTTTTGTGATTTCCCACACATATTGCAAGAGTGGATCAAAATATTGAAAGACAACCATCCAATGAATAAGATAAGACAACTAGAGTGGAATCCTAAAGAGATTGCGCATATACAATGAGTTGATAATAAGTTCACGCGCACAGTAGATTTATGGTTATACAACATTATTGTCAGATTTATCACAGAGTTTGCAGTAGATACAATGAAGTCTTACAGCATAGCTGAACAAGAGTTCTTGAAGGGACCTCGAGGTAGGTACATTAGATCGCTATATACTTCCATTAAAATATTATTGTATAAAAAATGTGCAATGATGATGGAGTCAGAGAGATAAAATTCCCTACATGCATGGGGTAAGGGGGTAAGCAATGACAGGAAAAGAAGAAATGGAAGGAGAAGGGGATAAAGGAAAGAAGGAGGAGGCCTTGGACCCAATTATGATGGAGGATGACTAGATCAAGCAGATCATGGAGACAGTTGGAAAGACGTGCAGTGGAGTACCCTACCAATATAAGGTGAACACCAAGAAGAGAGTCGTATCCATGAGGGAATTCTTGGCAAGAGATGAAGAATATGTAGAGGATCTTCGAGTTGTGGAGCAGATTGAGGAAATCCTACACGCAACATATGAGAGGAAGATGAGAGGTCCAAGAGTGGGAATAGAAGGAAACAATCCTATCCATGTTAATGTTAGTGTGGAACCCATGAACCCATGTGCGACTAATACACCAACAGGAACACCACCATTTAGACAACTGAATTTTGGGAGAAGGAAGACAATGAAAAGTACATCTACACAAGGAAATGTTGGGTATGAGTTATATTCTTTGCATGTGTGTGTGTGGGCGCATCAGATTCGGCAACTGCGTCTGACGATCCCAACTTCCTTCACTATTTGTGTCGTGTGTGATGGGTGCTTTCCTGGGGGGGGCAGGTTTGTTCCCCCCTAGTTTTCACAACTTTTAGATCTGAGCAGTAGCCAGAAGCTTACAGGGTATGGGGCAGCGCCCCAAATTGTTTTTTGGGCGTTTTTTTCTATTTTTAGTGGTTTTCTAAATTAGTCTTGGATTAAGGGATTAGGTTTTTTGGAGCTATGGAATGCCTAAAATATTATATATATTGTATGGTGAATGGTGAAATTAATACAAAGAAGAGTTTAAATCACCAAGGAAGGCTGGTTTTCTCCCGGTTAAGGGTTTCCAATGTAAATCTCTATGTATTATGTGCATGAGCCATTGATTAATTTTTGTTCTTCTTAAGAATCTATATGCATTTCTTTACTTCACAGGTTTAAAACTTACATGTGGTATCAGAGCTCATTTTTGGCTTCTGGGGGATGCCTTTGTTGCTGATGGTTTGGCTCGATCTTGATAGATCAAGTTTATCTTGGGTCCGTGATAAACCTGGGTTTAGTGGGAGATTTTGCAGTGGTGATTTGAGTGTAGAAAGAGGAATGGAGAGCTCTTTTAGAATCGAGATAGAGAAATTCAACGGTAAAAAATTTGAGCTATGGAAGCTCAAGATGGAGGACCTTCTTGTAGATAAAGAACAATGGATCATTGTGGATCATGGTACACAGCCTACTGGTATGCAGTGTACTGGCACACAATCTATTGGTACACAACCTACTAGTACACAAACTACTAGTACACCACCTACTGGTATGTCAAAGTAAGATTGGGAGAAGTTGGACAGAAGAGAAAGGAGTACTATTCAACTCTGCCTAGTAGATTCAGTGTTGTTGAATGTCTTAGGAGAATCTACAGCCAAGGAACTATGGCATAAGTTAGGGAATTTGTATCAATCAAAGTCCCTGGTAAACAAGTTGTTTCTTCGAAAGAAGTTGTATAATCTTAGGATGGAAGATGGAAATTCTATGACAAAACATCTAAATTCATTTAATACTCTGGTAATTCAACTGGTATTTGTTAATATTACGATTGCAGAACAAGATAAGTGTATTACTTTGTCATGTTCTTTGCCAGACTCTTGGTATAATTTGGTTGTAGCAACTGGTAGTACCACTCAATCTACATTGAAGTATGAGGATGTAGTTGCATCCTTGTTATCTGAAGATATGAGGCGAAAAAACATGGATAGTCAGAAAACAAATGATTTATTTATAAGAGGCCGTACCCAAGATAGGAATACTGGTAAGTCTTCAGGGGGAGATCTAAATCTACAGGTAGATCTAAGTCTCCAAGAAAACCTTTGAGGAAATGTTGGAAGTGTGGTAAAATACGGCATTATAAGAAAGATTGCAAGTCTAAGAAGGTTGATAAACCAAAGGGACC
Source organism: Picea engelmannii (assembly GCA_009831015.1). Lineage (NCBI taxonomy): Eukaryota > Viridiplantae > Streptophyta > Pinopsida > Pinales > Pinaceae > Picea > Picea engelmannii. The sequence continues at coordinate 157,998 of ML793125.1, forward strand.
TGATAATACCTCTTCCACATAGGCAAAAACCCCCACTGAAGAAGAAGGTGATGTTTACTTGGCATCTACAAGTACACATGTAGACCATGGTGTATGGTTAATCGAATCAAGTGTGTCATATCATATGAATCCTCACAAGGAGTGGTTCTATGAATATGAAAAATATGATGGTGGTGATTTGTTCCTAGGAGATGACTTGATAGCCAAAATCATGGGACGTGGAAGGGTTAAGTCGTTGCTAAATGATGGAAGGATTAGAACTCTCCCTGGGGTTCTGCACATTCCAAAACTAGCTAGGAGCCTAATATTTGTAAGCAAGTTGGATGATGCAGTAGTGGATATTGTATTGGGAAAGGGAACTTGCAAGATGGTACGAGGAGAAATGGTGGTGATGAGGGGAGTTCAGTGTGGAACTCTGTACAAGTTGTTGGGAAGAACTTATACTCATGGGTGTAACAGTTTTTTTGTCCCTGAGCAGAGAAATAAAGGAGACAAGACCAATACTATCCCTAGAAAGAAGACCATGCTGTGGCATCAAGGACTGGGGAATATTGGAGAAAAGGTCCTTCGAACACTAAACGGTAAAGGTATGGTTGAAGGTATGTCTAATTGCAATCTAGATTTTGATTTCTATGAACATTGCATATATGGTAAACATAATTGAGTAAGGTTCCCATCTGGTGCTACAAGAGCAAAGGGGATCTTAGAGTTGATACACAATGTTGTGTTCTGCACGTTCTAAAACTAGCTAGGAGCCTAATATTTGTAAGCAAGTTGGATGATGCAGGAGTGGATACTGTATTGGGAAAGGGAACTTGCAATATGGTACGAGGAGAAATGGTGTTGATGAGGGGAGTTCGGTCTGGAACTCTGTACAAGTTGTTGGGAAGAACTTATACTAATGGGTGTAACATTTTTTTTGTCCCTGAGCAGAGAAATAAAGGAGACAAGACCAATATTGTCCCTAGAAAGAAGAACATGTTGTGGCATCAAAGACTAGGGCATACTGGAGAAAAGGTCCTTCGAACACTAAACGATAAAGGTATGGTTGAAGGTATGTCTAATTGCAATCTAGATTTTGATTTCTGTGAACATTGCATATATGGTAAACATAATTGAGTAAGGTTCCCATCTGGTGCTACAAGAGAAAAGGGGATCTTAGAGTTGATACACATTGATGTGTTTGGACCTATGTCTATTCCATAACTAGGTAAATCTGTGTATTATGTTTCATTCATAGATGATTTCTCAAGGAACACGTGGATTTATTTTATTAGAAATAAATCTGAGGTATTTGATAAATTTAAAGAGTATAAGTCTCTGGCAGAAAATCAGACAAAGAAGAAAATAAAGGTATCGAGGACAAATAATGGTGGAAAATTCAACGGAAATGAATTCGAAGAATTTTGTAAGAAGTGTGGTATAGCAAGGTAGAAAACTACCCCATACACACCTCAACAGAATGGAGTTACAGAAAGGATGAACAAGACACTGATGGAAAAAGAAAGGAGCATGCTTAGTGGTGTCGAGTTAGGACAAGAATTATGGGTAGAGGTAGTGTGTACATCATGTTACCTGGTCAATCAATCACCCTCATCAACGCTGGATGATAAAACTCCACATGAGGTATGGAATGGTAAGAAACCATCTCTTGAACATCTCAGAGTGCTTGGTTGAGATGCTTATGTACATGTTCCAAATATGAGTAAGTTGGATAATAAAGATGAAAAGTGTATCTTTATGGGTTATAAAGATGGTGTGAAAGGTTATAAGCTTTGGAACCTAGAAACTAAGAAGACTATTTACAGTCGGGATGTTGTTTTTAGAGAGGTAAAAGATGTTTCCAAACATGAATTCCTACCAAGGAAATAAGAACCTGAGAAAATAGAATTTGTGTTGGATGATGCAAAATCTGAATCATCTAAAGAAGATGAAGAAAAAGAAGAAGAACCTCATACCCCACTATTGAGGATATCAGTGGGGAAAAGAAGAAAGCCGGAAAGGTATAGTCCACCTGATTTTCGTTCTAATTTTTCTTTATTTATTATTGATGAAGATCCCAAAACTGTCAGGGAAGCAATGAATTCAGAGGATAGTAAACTTTGGAAGAAGGCCATGGTTGAAGAAATGGATGCCTTGGATAAGAATGAGGCATGGGTTATAGTTGAGTTTCTAGCTGGAAGAAAATATCTTGGTAGCAAATGGTTGTTTAAGAAGAGGTTTAATGCAGAAGGAAAAGTGGAGAAATAAAAATCTCGGTTAATAGCAAAAGGTTATTCCCAAGTAGAGGAATTGACTTTGGTGAGATTTTTTCTCCTGTTGCCAAGTCAAATTCTATTAGATTTATTTTATCTATTGTTATTACTTTTTATCTTGAAGTGGAACAGATGGATGTGAAGACAACATTCCTACATGGGCGGTTTTTTCTATTTTTAGCGGATTTTGCTATTTTTAGCAGTTTTCTAAATTAATCCTGGATTAAGGGATTAGGGTTTTGGGAGCTACAGAATACCTAAAATATTGTATATATTTTATGATGAATGGTGAAATTAATACAATGAAGAGTTGAAAGGTGCGGCACCAAGGAAGGATATTTTTCTCCCGGTTAAGGGTTTCCAGCGTAAATCTCTGTGTACTATGTGCATGAGCCATTGATTAATTTTTGTTTTGCTTAAGAATCTGTATGCATTTCTTTACTTTGCAAGTTTAAAACTTACAGGAATAACAACTAGGGGAGCTAGTTCAGGAAGCATTAGTCAAGTATCTACACTGCGTGGAGGTAGTAGTTCAACATTCAGGATGGAAGGACACAATCCCACCATCAAGTTACCATAATTTAAAGGAGAAGCATCGGAGAACCCGGAGAAGCACCTGCTTATCTATGAAAAGATCTGGGAAGCGAAATAGATCACGACTAAACTTGAAAAATTATCTATCACATTAAGGGATCACGCACTGGATTGGTATATGAGTTTAGCTGCAAACAATCCTCCAGGGACAACTTGAATGATTGGAGATATCAAGAAGCTAATGATAAATGAGTTCTAGAAGCCTAGTTCAGAGGATCAATACATGAATGAGATGATAGAGATTAGACAGAAACCAGGAGAATATGTATGTGAGATTGACCAGAGATTCAAACTATTGAAAGGAAAGTTGAAATATGTCATGAAATATATGCATCATAGGCACATGTTCGTCAATTCACTGTGACCACACTTGAAATATCCACTGCGATAATAGAAGTTTCAGACACAGGATGAGGCTATGTAGGCAACTCTACAACTGGAAGAAAACCAATATCAGAAGATAGATCCAGCCATCGAGGAGTTTAAGGAGGATCTAAAGAACTTAACATTCTACCTGAACCAGAACAAAAGTAAGGACAAAAGAGAAGTTGTTTGGTGTACCACATGTAGGACATAAGGACACCATAAGAATGAATTTCCAACATTCACGTAGTACATGTCAGTAGGAATGCCAAACCCATTTCCAACAGGAGGATTATGGTGTCAAATCTATAAGAAATCGGGACATGATCCATATCACTTCCCAATGATGCAGAAGTACCAGACAATACCAAAGATATCATATTGCAACTTTTGCAAGTCAATGGGCCATGATGAAAAAGAATGCAGAACCATGGACTTGATGAGGGAAAGAACATCAAATGCATACAGGGTGTAGGCATAAATGATGACTGGACAAACCACACCTCAGTTTAAAAAAATACCAACCCCATACAACGCTGTGCAATAGCAGTATAACACTATGCAACAACCATACAACATTACACAACCACAGTACAATACCACGCAGTCACACTATAATATCGCATAGTATAACTAGGTGCCTCAGTATAACACATCGTGAGGGGATCGAGCTAGCTACAAAGGCAGAGGAAGAGTAAGAGGAGGATTTGGAAGAGGTAGAGGACCAGTGGTATGTCATAATTGTCAACAACCAGAACACTACGCATGGGAATGTCTACTCCCACCAACGACTTGTATGTATTGTCGTGCATTGGATCATGGAACAGAAGAATGCCTAGCACTATTAGGGAAGATCCAGGAGAAGAGAAATCAGAACAAACTGAATGTGCAGTGGAATTCAACAGAAGTGTAGGATGAAGGAAGAAACATCAACATAGTTACACGAGGTGGAGCTAAAATAGGAAACGACGGAGAACGAGAAGATCCAACACAACATGAATGGGTAAAGAATAATGTTGAACCAAGGAAACAGTTTGATGTGAAGAACGAAAAGGAGATATTCAAGCAAGTAAGACAAGAATTTTTTAAGCCAAACATTCCATCGACATCAATTGTGCAGTATAATAAAGAAGTACCAGAGTACGAGATGCCTCCATCACTAGATCACACCAAAGAAACACATCCCATGGGACAAGTAAGTACGATTAAAGGATTTTTGCAATCATGTGTAAAATTACTCAATGACCCATCATCTGTTAAAATATTACAAAATATGCTAGATAAATGTAGCATAGAGGAAGAAGGAAAGTTAGAACAAAAAATAGTAAATCACCTACATACACGGAGGAGAACAAGTAGGGAGTTCAGGATGAACGTGAACATTGAAGATTTCAATATGGGAGATATTATACTAGATTTAGGATCCAAAGTCAATGTGCTACCCAAGAAAACATGGAAATGTATGGGAGAGCCCACATTAGGATATTCATATGTTCAGCTGAAACTAGCAAATCAACACAAAGTTCTACCAATTGGGAGACTAAAAGGGGTAACAATAGATCTAGATGGAGTGCGCACTAAAGTTGACTTCGAAGTAATATAGATAGTGGACGACACAACACCTTATTCGACATTGTTTGGATTGGATTGGGAGTTTGACAACCAGGCTATAATCAACTTAAAGACGTGGAAGATGGCATTCGAGTCAGGCGAATACATAGTCATTGTGCCATTGGACCCATCAAAAGGGGAAAGGTTTGTAGAACTGACATGCTTAGACCTCGAGGAAATCAACCAGTTGTACAGAGAAACTGCGCGAGAAGAATATCATGTGAGCCTAACTGCATATGGAGTACTCAATTGGTGAAGCATCACCTCATGTGCATCAGACTTAAACACGGGCTTAGAAAACTAGCAGCAGAGGCTACATGAAGTCTCCACAAGACGATGTGAAAGAATAGACCACGCAGTAATATGGGTAGTGTTAGCACTGAGAATCACCCTCATATTGAAAGATGATAAGCCTAGTACCCATCAAAATATTTGTAAATGTAAATGAGTGATTAAAGGTCAAATGGAAAAAAATCATAATAAGAATGTCTTAACTCATAAATCTGGGCTAGAATGCATAAGAAAATGAGGTCTTGATTCACTTAAGTCAGTGGTTTGGAATAAAAGTGAATAGGAGGAAGACTTAGTGAGGAAAGTGGAAAGGTATACTATTAACATCAGATCTTCAAGAATCCAAGAGAAGAACACTAAAAAAAAATCATAGCAGCATTATAATCAAACATTCAGCATAACACAACCACAAAATCTCATATGGATCATCCAATCATGAGTATTTCAGTATAAGAGGCAACAAGATGATAAAAATGGAACTAAATTCTATTAATCAAAATGTCTCAAGTCCAATACATAACCAGAGAACAACTTTACTTGGTCAAAATATTACAATCAGGGAGCCCTTCTCAACCATTCGAATATCTCTAATCATTTAGAAGATGTATTTATAACCAAAAAAGGAAAGGAAACAACTAGAGGTGTGAGTTGGCCATCCTATCCTAGGATTCTCCAAAATAACTACAATTCTAACACTTGTGCTAACATATCTTAACAAACTGCTACAATTTACGAGCCATGTTGGCAACCACTCCAACAATAATTAAATGGCATGTCTTCTAGCTTAGGTGCATTCTTCTTCAGTGCCAAGTGTCCTACAATGGTCTTATTTTGCTTCCATGCTACCACCTGTGATCCTTTCTTCTCTCCTCATCATCGAAAATTAGGAAGGAGTCATGAATTTGAACCTTTGATCGTGATGATCGGTTCATAGTGCCATTCTGTAGTGCATTTGGTAGCCAATTCTGTAGTTCCCTTTGTAAAACAACTCTAAATATTTCATAGCACGTCCTGTGTAATAGCTTTGTAGATTTCGTAGTGCCATCCCTGAAATAGCTCTGCTCTTTCTGTAGCGCCACTCTTGTGTAACGACTCTTCAGTTTTCGTAGCGCCACTCCTTAAATAGTTCTACAGATTCAGTAGCGCCATCCATAAAATAGCTTTGCAGATTCCATAGTGCTATTGTTGAGTTTTTCTAGGAGATTTTGTAGCACCTTTGATAGCGTAATTTTTAGAACATCATGTATAGAAGATTCTGTACCGCCATGGCGCTACAGAATCTTTGTGTTTTTTTTTCTTCTGTGTGATGTAATAAATTCTTCAAAAACACAAAAAAATTAGCTGATGGACTAGGAGCATGTAGATGCATGTATAAGTATAAAAATCATACTTCCTTTATTGTCTCACACTTGCAAAAAGAGACCACCCACAAAAATGGATCTGTCATCCCCCAACTACTTCATCAATCTATCACTCCTCCTTGTTGCAAGAGAACTTCCCTCTGTCATAGAAGCATCTTTTTCCTTTGCAAGGATACTCCTTTTAACTGTAGGTTCATCTATTTCTATTGCAGCTTGTACCAGAACATTTAAGTTCCTCTAGTCTAGTTCATCCTTAAAATGATGCAATTCCTCCTTGAGCTTTCTGTTTAGGGACTGAAAGCTTATGTTTTTCCTGTACAAGGTATTAAGTTGCCTATGGAGAGGCATGGCTCTTCTTGATGAAAACCTTTCCATATCAAGGGTTTCACTGTACATGTCCATGAGTTCCTTCATCTTTCTTCTCTCCATCAAAATTTCTACCTTCAAACGAGAAACTTCTTTCCTAGCCTCGCTGAGTTGTCTAATCAATATTTTGAAAGTGGGATTACTAGGTGGAGTGCTAATGTTGATAACATCAATAGGTTTATCAATGGATTTACCTTTATATTTTTGTTGAATAGAGGCTATGTCTATCACCTCAATAGACTTCTCAATTCCTTTACCCTTATCTTTTTCTTTCCTTGGAATTGAAGCCTTGGGTAAGAATTCTACTTCAACAGCTTCCTTGTGGGCTGATGATCTAGTAAAAGGATTCATGATTCTGATCTTAGCCATTGGAGCAGGTGAAGGGAAATGCAACTTTCTTCCCCTCTTGGTTGTGGTTTTGGTAGATGAAGGGACTTCTTCCAATTCACGTGCAGGAGGAGGTGAAAAATCTCTTTGTCGAGAGTGATGAACCTCCCTCTCTTCTTCTTCAATTTCTTTAAGGGTTTCTTTTTCTCTTCTGGATTGTTCTTGTTGGGGCAACACTACTAGATGGAAAAGGGTTTTGAATTCTTGATTGAGGGGTAGAGGATATATCTAGCTGCATATGGGAAGAGACGATGAAATTTTCCCAAGGAATGTTCCTTTTCTTAAATTCTTCCATCACTAGTATCTTGATCAACCTAGAGTGGAAGACACTAGTGTCCACAGCCTTGGAATTGACTTGGACTCTATCAGACATCTTTCCCATACTCCTCAATAGATAAAAATGGATATTCATTGAATCCTTACCAGTGAAATGAAACAAGAGTCTTATATGATACTGGTACATCATGTTAAACCTTCCCTCACATGTAAAATATCTCTGGATGATCTTCAATATTTCTTCAAAGCCTTCAAATAGGTGGCTCCTAGGCACTTCCTTAGACAAATTATCTTTCTGATAGTATAGTTTGAAGAAGTCCTTGGAAAAGTTATCATCGAGGATCATGGATTTGAACCACCTCTCACCAGTATTAGGTATCTCAATGACTGTTGCAATAGAGGCCTCAAATACCTCAAACTCAAGGTTTCCCACCTTGGTCTTAATTCCATCAAAGTGTAATGTAAAAGGCCTTGCTACTTCAGGGTGTCCTCTCTGCATGTTTTGACAAAAAGAGAGGCACTAACCCTTTGGAAAACCTCCCTGACCATTGGCTCAGCATCAAACAGGTGTTGTCAGAAGCTTCATTCCTAACCACAATCCCTCCCTTGTGAGACTTATTCCTTTGAGGTGTCTCCATGGATATAAACAGGGGATCAAAGGTTGTGATACAATGAGGCGTAAAGGAACCAAATAGAGGCAAAGATCTATGAGAATTGATAGTGGCTAATGGTTACTCTCTCAAGTATTTTCCACCAACTCACTTTGAATTAACAATAGATTGGTTTGATGGCTTTCTTTTAAAAAATGATAGAAAGAAATTTTGAGGAAAGGTATGCAGGGTTGCACTCCTCATTTTTATGCCACCATACAATGGTCATCAAAGCTTTAAAAGGTAGGGAATGCTATCCTCCTCAGTTCCAACTGACTTTGAGATAATAAAAAAAAAAACATAGGAATATATAGTGAATAAGGGAGGCTAATGCATGGATATTGTGAATACAAATGATGGCACTAATAAATCCAAGTAAAATGAAACATTGGGATAGGGGATCCTTAGAGTTAGTTTTGGCAGTGATTTCTGTAGTGTAGTGTGGACACAAGAGCCATGTGAATGAATGTGAATTTGAGATTTTGAAGAAAAATGGATGGACCTTGGTATAGGAGAAATTTAGTTGGAAAATGGCTATGGAGTTTGTGGAAGAAAGGCTACAAATGCAAATGGATGAGAAAGGATGCAACTTGTAGTGTCAAGTGCTACCAAAAGATGAGGTAGGTGTATCTTAAAACTTTCCCATGCAGTTGAAAAGACTCAAGAAATACCTGGAGGTTGTGGTTGATGATGGAATATCTGCAACAAGCTATGGAACTTCTACATCCACCTCAACGTCCAATTCATCTCTAACAATCAATCCCGTAGAGAAATTTGCATCTTGTCTAAACTAGTGATTTTAGCAGCGCCGAGCTTGGGAGGAAAAATTCAAATTGATAAAGAGTTAGCAAGCTAATAAATGACCAAATCTCAATATTTCTTTTTAAATACAAGGGCGCTGAAAACAATGGAAATCATGACATCAATTGATTATGGTGAATTATGGTAAAGGAGCATAGGACAAAGGTGCACTACGGAAATGCCTAGTGAGTTGGCAACACCCTTTCCAAAGTTTGATTTGACCCCCTTAACAGACACAGGGACAACATGGAAAGGATAAAGAGCATGAGTGGATGGAGTGACTTTTCAAGTCATTAGGATCATGGGGTTGATAATTCTTGGTGTCAAGTCAAAAGGTGAGTCAAATACATGAACCATAAAATGAACCTAGGCTAAAATCATATGTATGGGCCAAAAAATGAGCCAAAACACAAGTCTTTATTTGTTTAGACTAACCTAAGCAAATCGCAAAGAGAAAAATAAATCAAACGTAAAGACTAAAGGATAAAAATTAAAAATCTAAGGGATAAAATACCCATGACAACTTCATGTGATAACATTGGCTCCACAAGGGATGGCATGCTCCCTATGAGTTGCCAAGAACAAGCAACTTCAATGTCTTATCCTAGGGATATGGGGTCACTTATTCAATCAGAAATAAAAAATAAAAAAATGATATTTACAATGAATGGAAAGCCAATCATGGCTTAAGAAAAATACTTTTTCAGAAAAGGCCCATTGACAAGGCCACTAAAAACTTCGGAATCCTCCAAATTCTGCAAGTTATAAGTGTTATTTAAAAAGACCTCAGAAATCCTGAAGGGACCAATCCACAAGGCTTCAAATTTACCATGTTTTCCTTTGTCTTGCTTGGGTGCATCCCACTTGAGCACTAGATCTCCCAGCTGGAAATCTTATTTGCTTACCTTCTTATCAAAGGCTTGCTTGATCTTCTGTTGATGGTCCTATGCTTCGTCCAGTAGCTTCTCCCTAGTCTTTTTCACTTCTACCAGTTGTTGTATCCTTCTCACCATATCATCAAGTTTTCATTGGTAGTCCTGGAAGAATTTTTCCACACGTAAGGAAAGTTAAGTAGGAAAGATAGCCTCAACCCCATATACAAGTTGAAAAGGAGAGACACCAAGTGACCTCTTTGTTGTAACTCTATCATCCCACAAATCAAATTTCAACTTTGAGTCCCATTCTTTCTTGTTGTCTTCTAACAATATCTTGATGATCTTTATAAGGATCTTGTTATAGGATTCTTCCAATCCATTCCCTTGGGGGTAGTAAGGAGTAGACTGAACCAATGTAATCCCATACTGTTCATAGAAATTGATCAATGGTTCGGCCTTGAAGGCTGCAGCATTATCAGTAACATTTTTTCTCGGACAACCAAATATTGACATGATATCCTCAAGAAAACTAATGATTACCTTGTGGGAGTCATTCCTAGTAGGAATGGATTCTATCCACTTGGTGAAGTAATCAGTGGAATTCAAAATCCATCTATGTTGACCACTTTAAGTGGGATGGATTTCCCCAATGGAAAAGATTTAAGTTGATGATTTCCATAAAACTTTTGGCATTTGACACAAGCTCTAATCTTTTCACAAGCATCAATAAAAAGGCTGGGCCAAAAATACCCAGCTCTAAGGATTTTATAGGTTGTGGTTCTCGAGAAGTGATTGCCCCCACATAAACTATCATGAAAATCAATCATGACCTTTTGGGTCTCAAGTGGATATAGACATCTCAAAATCACTCCTATAGGATATTTCCAATACAAAACTTGGTCAATAAGACAATATCTGATTTCTTTAAGCTTCAAATCTCTTACCTTGTTCTTTTCCAAACCATCAGGAGGTTGCAACTTTTACAGAAAATATATGATGTCCTTATACCAAGTGCATTCTGCCAACTTTGGGCTGACATGAGAACCTTTATCAACCAACTTAGCTTGCTAATTTTCTGAGTTTATGTTCATGAAATTAACCCCCAAAGATTTGTAATTTAATTTAGCCAGCAACCTAGATAAACCTTGGCCTTTCACCAATTTAGTGGGCTTTATTTCAAGGTCAAATTCCAAAATTTTGGCAATCCATTTGCTCCTCCTATTGGCCCTTGACCAAGTTTTATGGATACTTGGTCACGATTGATCGTTTTTTGGGACTTCAACAGGCTATCGAAGGAGGATCGCAAGACGAGGTAGAGATCGCAGGATCTTGGTCCCTTTTTGGGTCTTTTTGGGTTTTGGGATAATGTAACGGGTATGGGAATGTTGACCCATGGGTTTTACCCATGTTTAGGCCCTTTTGTAATGTATAAATAGAAGGATAGGCAATGTAAGAAGTAGTCAATCTATGTGATTGTGGACGATAGCTTAGTGCTAAGATATGATCTATGTGCCTTGACCAACTTTGTGCATACTGTGTGAGAACTTGCAGAGCTAAGTGCAAGTGTTGTAAGTGCTGAGTGCACAGACTATGTGTTAGATCTACTCGGATGAGGAGGATCTAGCGAAGTGCGTGCAGTTCTCCTGTCCTATGCGGAGTAGGATCTTGATGCTTTGTGTCTGTCACTAATTAAAAGAAGATAATAGAAGAAGAGAAGAGTTGGTGGATGTATCCCTAGGGTGGGGGTGAACCACATACATGTTGTGTTTCTCTTCTTTGTGTGTCTATGTGCTTATTTGCTTAGTGCTTTGATATAAATGACTGTTAGATAGACCTATTTATTCTTTGTGCTTAATGATGTATATAAATGCTAGATTGGGACTATGTGAATGTGCTTAGTGCTTAAAACTTCTATATCTAATATGTCTCTTTATGCTAAGTGCTTAGACACATTAGATCTGAATAAGTGTTGCAATGCTCTATTTTATCTGCGAAGTAGATATTGGTTGGATATTAATGAACTGTCGGTTCTAAGTGCTCTGTTAAGTGTTAGAATTACATATCTGTGTCCCAGCTAAGGTTGCAGACATATGAGTCCTACAACCACCCCTGCCTCTACCTCAGGTGAGACTTCACTTGCTTCGCAAGTGTTGCCGAAAGGGCCAATAGTTAGGGTTTTGTTGGTGCGTTGTTGTAGCTTTGAACCCTAGGTATGCCCCTATGCCAAAAAATGGTTTCTTTGTTGGGAACTGAGGAAAAAGAACTTTGTGCAAAGATTCGACCTGGAATTGTGAAAGCTTTGTGCATAGATCTGTTGCCCTAGTGCGCAACACTCTACTTGACCTGTGAAGCTTTGTGCTGAAAGAAGAAGGGTTAGATATGAAGAAAAGAGGTAAGATTTGTAAGCTTCGTGCTCTGATAAAGGTGAGAATAGTGACATTAGATCTGAAAGCTTTGTGCTCTGAGAAAGGTAAGATAAGTGGAAATTTTTGTTTCAAAAGCATGGATCTAGGTATGGTTGATAAATTTTGTCCTAGCTTAAAAATTAGGGCATAGATAGAAGAAAGTAGATTTGATATGAATAGATCTAATGAGAAATATGTTATCCCTATGCATAGAAAGAATCGTTGGACTAAAAAATGGATGCAGGATCCTAGAAAAAAAAATTTGTAGGTTAGCTACTATGATCCTAGCATGTAGTACAAGAAAGGTTGGGGATCATTTAAAAGAAAGAGAGGATTGACTCTTTGTTACAGCTACAGAAGACCAGGATATCTTGCTAAGGAATGCCTTGGGAGAAGACCTAGTTGTCTTTGTTGCACAACTATAGACCACGAAGTATTGGATTTCCCTAGAATGATTTCTAAGCTTGAAGAAATGAACATGAGACAAGAAAACCCTAAGGAAAATACAGAAAGTATGATTATGACAGAACCCCAAAAAGAATCAGAGAAAGTATTGCTACAGATGAAAGAAACCACTGACCACTGACATGTCAGTTTATTAGATATTTTCAAAGAAAAAGAGCAAGTACAAGCAAGAATAGGATACTTCGATGTCAACTGTGTTCTAGATGAGGAAACAAAGGTGAATATCATGATAGAAATAACTTGGGAAACCCTAGGAAAGCCTGCTATGATTCCTTCATTAGGAGGGATAGGCTTGTTTAAAGGAAAACTGATAACTCTGTGTGGAAGAATTACCCAGATATCTATGATTGCCCAGGGAAGTGCAATAGAAAAAGAATTTGGAGTTATCAAGTTTGTTGAGGATTGCGCCCCATTTCCAATGTTGTTAGGAAGGACTTGGATTAAGAAAGACCATATCCGAAGGAAAGAAGGAGAGGAATCCCTAGAACAGAAGAAGCAAGAGTCAAAGGATTTCATAGCTGGGAGGATCGCACCCTTCATTGAAGAACAAAAGAATCAAGTGAAGCTATTTCAAGCCATATATTTGGATGTCATAATTGGAAGAACACTAGAAGAACCACAGAATACTGAAGTACCTATCCAAGATGAAGTATTACCCCTGATTTCTAGGAAAGAATCTCACCAGTGCGAAGATACTCTACCGAAAGAAGAGAACAATCAAAATGGAAAAAGGAATACCCAGATGAAGATCACTAGAAAGAAGGCTAGAAAGCTACGTAAGAAGAAAGATAAGATTGTAAAGTTACAGAAAATTCTAGAAGGAACGTTGCCGAAGGAAAAACTACAAAATTGGAACTTCGCTAGGATCACAAAACAACATCACATGGCACTTTGTAGTGGCGAAGTAATATAGACATTGGATACAATATAACCGTTAGACCAACACTCTGAATGGGTAGAAAGGCATTTATGGTTTGCCACCAGACTGTTGGACTGCGACGTAACAGATAGAACAAAGTTAAGGAAGGCTTCTCGGCCGTTGCAAGAGATACGTTGTCGATTTACCTATTTATCCCTTCACGCCATGTACCGAGAACACTTTTGCTAACCGAGAATCTGAGCCTCGCATGACTCCGAACACTCTACACCAGTTTTGGCCACTGATGAATTTCAACGTAGTTCGACATTTCATTTACATTACAATGCGAGCTAATGAGAATAAAGAACAAGTTCAGTCATACTACAAGTTAATGAAAGAGGACCTGGAAGAGATCACTAAGGACTAGTCGGTGGACCTCCTTATTTCAGCAGACCTTGCCGAGCTATACAACCTTGACAACCCAAAAACTGTGCATGATACACTCGGACCCAACAGGACAAAGAAGACCGAAGAAGCCCAAGATGTAAGGAGTACCTCAGTGAAGACTACTTCCATATCACCAGAGCGAGGGGGTGATGGCGAAGAGATAAATGGCACAGAAGCTGAACAAAAGAAAGGCAAAGTAACACAGCCTAGAGACAAAGTTGATCCCCAGAAGAAGAGGAAGGGTTCACCCTCGAAACCTTCTTCTCAGAAGAAATAAAATCCACCATGACCAAGATTTAGACTGTCCTCACCTCAGATGACTTTGATTTCATCACAGCAGCCTGTTGACGAGCGAAATTGACCGTCCGTCAACTGGAAGAGTGGATCTGGTCTAGGGTTTTCTAAATAACCCAAGTCGTTTGGGATAACCCACCCTGATGGGTTTAGCGGCTTCGTTAGTCGATCTAAGTCCTAAGAAAACAAAAAGAAAACTACTCTAAATCAACTAATCTAAATGAAAAATAATAATTAAAACAAACTAATAAACAAATCTAACCTATTATATATATACAATCTACTATCTAATACTATAATAACTCTACGAATTTAAACATCTAATTACTAACAGAAATAAATCTTAATCACAAATGTACAATATTTACAATTTATAGATTTGAATAAAAACCTGCAAAACTCATTGGTAATCTGTCCTAAGACATCGAGAGCTATTGTTTTTTTATTTTTATAATTTTATAAAAAAGAAATAACATAAAACTAACTAAACTAAGCAACTAAAATAATAACTCTAACTACGAATCTAAACGATATATATATCTAACTAAACTACTTATACTATACTAACAAATTAAATATTAAATACTAAATGACAAAACTGACCTGAAGTAACGCTCCAGTTTTGTCCTGTGTATGATGATTATCTTAGTTGATCGGAGGGAGGAAACCCACACCGGATTATCCACGAGCTTCTCGTAAACTAGAAGCAGATGTTCTCTTCAAATATAATTACAGGACAAACAAGACATGAAAATTTACAGCAACCTTATGATTTATAAATCTTCACAGTTAGATAAATTTGTTTGCAAAGATCTATATAAAATGATTCAATTAACGAAGAAGAGAAATTTGTGATTCATTAACTGAAACAAAGTAATTGTTGTACTTTAAAAATAGGAGAGATCAGATACAGACAACATATAAATCCAATCACATCAGCATACAAAGAATTATGATAGCTAAAGTAGTCGTTAATTAATTGCCAACTGATATGCAAAAACTTGAAACAAAAGTTTGATATATTGAAAGCAAAAGTTGTTACAAGACATCAACTTTCGTCTTAGTCTGAATCATAAATCCATAGTCTAGTTCTCCCACGGTGAGGATGATGATGAGTTTATTACAAAATGAAAAGTATTTAAAGACCTTCCACAGGGTAAAACATCCCTGTGGAAGTTATCAAAACTGTTTACACAAATCTGGGAAAATATCCCAAGTTTCTATCTCTAATTCAAACTAACAACTTAGAAATAAAAACTACATCACACAAATATCTCCTAGACTGCCACAGCATGCCCAATTGATTATTGCAATTTGAATGTACCTGAAAGAGGACAAAAATAGGCAAGTTAAAAGGATATTTTATTAATAAAATTGATAAAAATCTAATTTCTAAGACTAGCTACAGAATCCTGCGATTCTGTAGCTGGTCTAAATCAAACACAGAATCATTTTAAAATCTAATTCAAACTTAAAGAATTAAATCCAAACTATCAAACCAATATTTGATTGCTAAAAGCATCATTCAAATCGACACTTGCTAAATCGTATTCAAATAATAACAGAGATGGATGCACTCTGTTTAATTTGTTATCACCAATTTGGGTATACAAAATCGTATTGGATAACTCAACAGCAATAAAATTGTTTTCATAAACCAATTGAAATCGATACAGTTAAACAAATCATATGCAATCATTTATGATGCCTCATCCATTAACAGAAAACACGATCGAATCCACACGAAATGAACAAGATCGTTTTCAGATTGATATAATTGTATTGACATAAACAAACGACCCAGGCTATTAGCAAATCAAATCAAAACTGGTATGTAAATTATCACAAACGAAATCGTAATAGGATTAATCGGTTGATAACAGGGTATGTGGGATTTGTCAAATGTTTGTTATTGCCAATTGGGGCAAACACAATCAATTGTCAGTCCACAAAATCATCACTTGAATTCATTTCAAAACGAACTATTAGCCGAATTTTCTCATCCAAATTCAACACAGATAAAATCAAAACCAAAAAAAAAAGCAGCATCAAATCGATTTTCGATACAAATCCAACTCATAAAAGCAATCGTGCTAACTCAAGATATGCAGCAACAAGAGTGAATCGAACAGTTTGAGTTTGACATAATCGTTATGAATCAACATAGTTCCATGATTTCGGTGAAGAGATCTTTTGCACAGGTCAGCTATAATCCAAATCCAAATGAGAATGTTGACAAAATAGAGTCATTTTCCAATTTAATAGACTGCATCATATTTATCAAGCCAATTCAATCCTATGAAATCGTTTCAAAAATCAAATCACAAGAACTAAATCAGAACTGTTGATATCCAACGAAAACAAAATCATGTTAAATCAAAACAGAACCGTATTCTAATTTTAGCGTAAAAACCTCCAGTTCAGGTTAGATACAAACAAAATCCAAGCGAAAGAAAAACCTATTGATTTCGTTAAATCAAACCAACAGAATTATTCAAACGAATCAAAACTAGTGAAAACCAATCAATTGCTAAATTGGGCACGACCAAATCATATAACCAAATCATAATTTCATTTAATTTTAGCACAATGAAAACAATGTACAGTATCCACAACATAACCGTTTTTCATAATCAAACTATGACAAAGTCATCTCGAAAAATGGACATAGCTAATTGAAAACCAAACTCAATTCATTATATTAATCCTAGCAATTCAAAAAATGAAATTGATATTGAAATTCATACCTGGATAATCAGCAGACTACTTGGTCATGATAGTTTGGAATTGGCGAAGGCTGTCGCTGACTCAACTTTCCTAAAAACGATTGAACCAGTGGTTTTCTGCTTCTTTTCATTAGCTTGAAGCTTGTCCCTTTCTCTGGATAGTACTATAACTTGGTTCTCTAAAGATTTAATTTTCGACTGTAATAAGGGAACGTCGGTATAGTAACGCTCAAGCCACACATTACATTGGTTACACGATGTCTGTTCGGGCTTCGAAACGATAGTCGAGGGTTTGTTCAGATCACCGAGGGTTTCATTAGGTAGCTTGATCCTTGGGTAGCTAGGATTGTTCTTTAGGCATGGGGGAAAACTAGAAACAAAGTCGTAGGGTGGCTCGGAGCACGGACCATGGGAATAAGGGTACTCACTAGCTAGGAAGCGCTTGATATCAGAGTCTAAATCTTCGCTGAGGACTATGGGTTTTTGATCAACAATTGGCTTAGGTTTATTCTGAGCAAGTCTCTATATCAATCGAGCATTCTTTTTACCTTTGTTATCAACAGTAGGGTTACCCTTGACTTTCTTGCTCACAGGCTTTTTTACAGCCTCAACCTTGTCTGTTATAATGTCGGGTAGGTCGATATCAGGGTAGACTGAGGGTTTGGGAGAGGGTAAAAGGGCATGGAAAGGCACGGGTGGCCCAACCTTAGTCTCACTGACCATAGGCTTGTCGATTTGGATAGACTCTGAATCAACAAAACCATTTCGAGAGAGAAAAGCTTGCCAATTATCGTCGTGGTTCAAATGGTGAACGACGATGAGTCTGATCAGGCCATGGTGGAACAAGCTACTATCGGCCTTCTCTCTTTTAAACCTCTTTGACATCTTGTACAGACTACGGAAGTAGTAAAATGGCATGTTCAATGGATAACCCATGAAATTCATTAAAAGTCGAAGGTGATAAAGAAAAACCAATTCATACCAACTCTCACAGGTCACAAATTGTTTAACCATTATCAAAAGGTCATGCCACCTAGGTTTAAGCGTGGAAATAGGCATACCTTTTTCACAGAATGTGACTTTTTGTGATATGAACAGTAAAGGCCATGGCACCTCGTCGGCTTTAGAGTTTTTAAACCATCACTGGCCCATGGCTGCGAATCCTGTGGCAGAGCTTATGAACCCTTCATTTAGCTCAAGCTGAATGTCACCTACCTTAGCCCTACACCCATCAAAGGTAAGGGCGAATTGTTGTGCAACAAACAGATTGAAACCCTCGAACCTCTGTACAAGTGTGAGCCAACCACTATCCTCTAAATATTTTCGACGTTATCGAACAGTAGCAGGGCTTGATTACCATTCGGCTCAATTCGCACCACCGGTGCCATAGACAAGAGCACACGGTGAGCTATGGTGAATGAGCCAGGGTTTGAGTGCAGCATACGTAGGGGCAGAATGCTCACAAGCTTACCTGAAAATAGCAAGGGTGAAACAGGGATAGGGATAAACATTAATGACATATTGTGCGAAGATGATGGAGCTAGTTCATACATGCACGACATTCATATCTACAGTACAACTGTCGGCGCAAATAGCTATTCAAATGACTATTGTATAGGTTAACAATTATGCCATTTGCTTGACCAATGAAATCAATGGTAAGTGGATTAAACATTTGCGTGAGCAATAGTTATACCATAGTTTTAAAACCAAAAAAATGAATCGAAACCAATACCAAGGGTTCGACTATGTAACGATTCATACCAAGGGTTTAACCATAACACCAATGCTTTTTTATGTAACCAATGTGCCAAGTGAATTGATCAAATAACATGTAAATCCAATCACCAATGCATCACAAACTCAATCACTCATGAAAAAAAATTATATAATCAATCAAAGAATGTCAAATGAGTACATATCAAAAGGTCTTTCCAACTGTATAATGATAAGTAAAATGTAAACAAAATGGGCATATCGACAAGAATGATAACGACAATTCAGTGACGATTTTAATGAGACTTCGAAAACCAAGTTTTCATGCTTGCAGTCATGAAAACAAGAAGAAATGTAAGTGTGTGAATAGCGCAAAAAATATAAAAGTGTCATTTTATTTGAGAATTGCGACGAAAATTAAGATTTGTAAAACACTGGTGTATGCAGCTTATCAGGGTAGTAGAAAAATGTGAATTGGCTGCCAACATAGCCTTGAACGATGCTTCCCTGGAAATAACAGAGAAATAAGAAGCTAAACAAGAGAAAATGTATGATAGAATTGATATTGAATTCTGAGGAGTACAACAAGAACTTCAATCCAGTCGCGTAGTCTCCACTGTGCCCCTGCCATCGAGAGAACCAAAGTTGGGAGATGAGCCAGCCCAACTCCACTAACTAGCTGATACAGTTGAAGCTTGCCTTCGACGAGCACAAGAAGAAACCGAACAAGCCACCCAGGCCTTGAAGCAAGTGCAAGCCGTATTCATAGAACAACACAGCACTGCAGAATAGGAAAAGTTGGCTCTCCAAGCGAAGTTCAATAAAGAGAAAGCACAGATGCAGCAAGGAAAGGAAAATTTGCTCGCAAAGAAACTTGAAGTGAAGAAAGTGGTCTAAGAAGCACTTTGCTTTGTGACAGTCTTAGAAATCAAGGCAGAAGACTGAGTTACACAGCAGGTAGACCAACTCACAAAAGCCATCCAACATCTACAACAACGCATAGCAGACTTAGAGCTCCGCACAGTGCCCGAGACTCCGTAAGATGTAAGGGACCAAAGAGAAGAAACTACCCGAAGCGCAGTTCAGAGACTAAACGCCCTTGCCATGGAATGCAAGTAGTTGATTAATCCCAGTGCTCAGATGTACAAGAAACTTACTGAGAACCCATAATTGCAGGCACTAGAATCATAGCTCCAGGAAGAGAAGCAGCATGCAGAGACACTACAGGTGCAGTGGAAGGCCCTGTCAGTTGTAGAAAGAATGAATCAATATCAAGAACAACACACCACCTAACAACAAATCCATACCATCCAGAGCAGAGTTATGGAAGTAACTTAGAGACTCCAACATGTACAAGATCAGGCTTACCAATTATTTACTTAAGTAGAAGGAAGAGGAATAGAAATGGAATAGGTTGTCACCACAATAGAACAATGCCTAGAGAGACCTATCAATGACGTAGTCATCCAAGAGTTTGTCGAATAAGAGGTCGTGGCACAACAACAAGTCGAAGCATCTCGAGCCAAGCTCAAGGCATTCAAAGAAAAACTAGTCAGACCAGAGTGACTTGGGACGAGTCACAAGTGAGTGTTGGGGGCCTGTTGGCCCTTGACCAAGTTTTATCAATACTTGGTCATGATTGACCATTTTTGGGACTTTGACAGGCTGTCAAAGGAGGAGCGCAAGATGAAGCGGAGATCATGAGATCTTTGCCCCTTTTTGGGTCCTTTTTGGGTTTTTGGATAATGTAACGGGTATGGGAATGTTGGCCCATGGGTTTTACCCATGTTTAGGCCCTTTTGTAATGTATAAATAGAAGGATATGCGATCTAATAAGTAGTCAATATATGTGATTGTGGACGATAGCTTAGTGCTAAGAGATTATCTATGTGTCTTGACTAGCTTTGTGCATACTATGTGAGAACTTGCAGAGACAAGTGCAAGTGTTGTAAGTGCTAAGTGCACAGACTGCGTGTTAGATCTACTCAGGGAAGGAGGATCTAGCGAAGTGTGCACAGATCTCCTATCCTATGCAGAGTAGGATCTTGATGCTTTGTGCATGTAACTGATTAATAGAAGATAATAATAGAAGATAGGAGTTGGTGTACGTAGCCCTAGGGTGGGGGTGAACCATGTACATGTTGTGTTGCTCTGCTTTGTGTGTCTATGTGCTTATTTTCTTAGTGCTTTGATATAAATGATTGTTAGATAGACCTATTTATGCTTTGTGCTTAATGATGTATATAAATGCTAGATCGGGACTATGTGAATGTGCTTAGTGCTTAAACCTGCTAGATCTAATCTATCTCTTTATCCTAAGTGTTTAGACACATTAGATCTGAATAAGTGTTGCGATGCTTTTTTTTGTCTGTGAAGTAGATATTCGTTGGATATTAATGAACTGTCGGTGCTAAGTGCTCTATTAAGTGTTAGAATCATAGATCTGTGTCCCAGCTAAGGTTGCAGACATTTGAGTCCTGCAACCACCCCTACTTCTACCTCGGGTGAGACTTCACTTACTTCGCAGGTGTTGCTGAAAGGGCCAATAGTTAGGGTTTTGTTGATGTGTTGTTGTAGTGTTGAACCCTGGGTCTTCCCCTATGCCAACACCTCCTCCCATATATGTCAGAATGGATAAGTATCTCTTTCACTGAGGTTGAAGGGACATATGCAACAATATTTGAATCAAAACATATACTCTGAAAGCCTTGAGGGATTTGACCAAAGCATAAGCCTGCTTTTCCATGATATCATATTTAATTTCTGCATCCCTCAATTCCCTGCTGAAAAAGGAAATAGGTTGCTCTAACCCTTCTGCATTTTTCTACAATAAAACAACAACTGCTATGTCAAATAAAGAAAAGGAAAATATCAAAAAATCCTTGGAGTAGTCAGGGCTGATGAGCACAGGTGCTTCAGTCAAAGCCTTTTTTATTTGATCAAAATATTCTTGAGACTCAGTAGTCCATTTGACCTCATTTCCTTTCCTAAGCATGGTTGTAATCTACTTTACCAATTCAACAAAATTTTAAATGAACCTTCTTAGAAAATTGATTTTCCCCAAGAAAGAATGAAATTATTTCTTGGATCTAGGGAGAGATAAGGTCTGGATGGCTTCTACTCTACTTGAATCAATTTTTACCCCTTCTACTGATACAATGTGCCCCAACAACTTTCCCTCCTTCATAGCAAACAAAGACTTTTTAGGATTGAGAGAGTGACCAAACTTTATGCACTTCAAGAAGACCTTTTTCAAATGATGATAATGTTCTTTATCAGATTGTGAGAACTTTGTAATGTCATCTAAAAAGATGACTACAGACTTGTCCTTCTCCCCATTAAAGGCAATATCCATTTCTCACTGAAATGTCGCTCCTGCATTCATCAATCTGAAGGGCATTTTGGCATACATGAATGTGCCCCAAGGAGTAGTCAAGGTTGTCTTCTCTCTATTTTCAAGAAATATAGATATATAATTGTAGCCAGAAAATCCACCAATCATAGACATCCTATATGAACCTATCACCCTCTGCGAAATGTGCTCCATCTTTGGTAAGGGGCAATTATCTTTCTTGGAGCTTCTATTCAAATTTCTGAAATCAACACATAGTTTCATTTCCCAATTCTTCTTCCTCATTGGGACCAAGTTAGCCACCCATTCAGAGTATCTCAGAGGAATGGTGATCTTGGCATCCAAAAGTGTTTTTACTTCTTTTTCCATAATCAGCAGCAACATAGGATTTATCTGTCTAAGTTTTTGCCTAAATGGCTTGGTATCCTCTTTAAAATTGATCTTATGTTCAATGATGTTTGTGTCATATGTTCAGGAAAACACATCAACAAACTCTTTTAAAATCTTAACATATTCAGCCCTTTGTTCTTTTGAAAAGATTCTAGACAACTTAACATACTTTGGATCCTCCTCTGTACCTAAATTGCATTCAGTCACATCATCATTTTCAGTTGAACCTTTAACATTTACAACAACATCATTTATATCAAACAATCTCTCCAAAGGAACTAGTCCTTTTGGAACATGGTTACTGGGCAACTGAACGATATGATGGTCAACAATTTAATTCAAAAAAATATCCACATGAGGGATTTTTTCAGTATCATGATTTTGATCAATATGTATGGCAAAAAACTCATCCACAGTCTCAAGAAATATTTTTATCTCAAGCTCATCCTAAAAAACCTTTCAATGTTCGACATTGTCAGGTATAGAGGGTCTATACTTCACTTCCACATAATATTTGAGTTTAGGGGGCAAAGGAACTCTGAAATTACTTGCTGAAATAACCAAGGAATCTGCCATATTGTTCTCCTCTCTTGGAACAAATGAGATATTAAAATCTAAGAAGAAACTATCAACAAGATCCCAAACTTCATTTTTGTAAGTCCTTAACCTGGGGTGTTTAGCATGATATAGACTTTTTATTTGATAAACAATTAATTCAGCATCTTCAAACACTGCTAGATCTTCAATACTCATGTCTTTGGCAACCCTCAAACCCAAAACAAGAGCCTCACATTCTGCCGCATTGTTTGTAGTTTCAAATTCAAGCTTGTAGGATAAAGAAATGATCTCTTGAGTAGGGGAAATAAAGACTACCCAAACACCAACACCTTATTTAGAAGAAGGCCCATCAAAAAACATCTTCCAAACATAGGTATTAGGAAGAGGCTCTTCACAAGAGGTAATGGACTATTTTCTGATTTCAATAGAAGGTTGAGGAGCATCAGTGAGTTGCAATATATTGGATCCTAAATCAGTATCAAGTGAAAAAATAGGATGGTTGGTGGGATTTGCTTCATCACTGATGATGCAGGCTAATTGAGCCTCCCTGTAAAGCCTTCTATGTTCTCCCCCAAACACAGGAATGGTGGCATATCAAAGGTCCATCTGCAAAGTTCCCCCAAGTCTTTTTATACAAGATCTTGACAAGAGCATCCCAAACTTAGGGGGGACATTAGCCACCACAATATCCATGACCACACTTTTCATTGGCAACTGAAACACGGTAACAACCAGATCTTTGATAAACCCAAGTCACTTCACTTTCCTAGAGTCAAAAGAGTATAAGTCATGATATATTTTTGTAATTTCCAACCCAAGCTCATCCATGACTATTTTAGGAATGATATTGTGAGATGCCCCTGATTCCATCAAGCAGTTGTGTAGCACTTTATCATGAATGTTCATTGATGTATAGAAAGGAGGGGAAGAATAATCTCTATCCTCTACCAAATGTCCCAGGATAATTGTTGGTTTTTCATCTTGAAGGTTAACTGAATCTGTGGAATTAGAAGAAGGCCCAGGCTATAGAATTTTAGAAAGGTATCTTTTAAATTCCTCATTCTTAATCAGCTCAAAAAAAGGTACAGGGATTTTGATATTTTGGATTTCATTTTCAAAGCTAAAGGAGGATGGGGGTTTCAAAATCTATTTAACTTCTGGGACATGGCTCTTAACCAATGTTTCACATCTTTTCACATATTTTCCTTTGTTGCTAGTTGTCACAACCTTATCAGAATTTTTTGTTTTAGTGGGCTGATCAAAAGTGTCATTATTTCCCTCTTTCTTTTTGTACCTTAGGTTGTATCTATTAGGATTGTCATTTTTTTTTCTCCTTTACTCAATTCATTTAATTTACTATCCATGAGAGACTCTTCGTATGTAGATTGGGTCAAATGAGGAGATGAAGAGGTGTCACGAAGACAATGGATTTCAGGATCAATTTCTTCATCCTCTCCTTCTTCATCGAAAGCAAGGTTTTTTCTGAGAGGGGTTTGAACTATTTGATCATCCCTATCCCTATTTCTTGGATCTCTTTGGAGGACCCGAGGGGCATTATTTGGTCTTCTGAAATTACCTTTATTGTCAGCATTCTGTGAGTTTCTATATTTTTTTTTTCCTTCAAGTTTCAACTTCTCCATTTCAACAAAAAGTGATTTTACCAATTTTGTAAGTTCATCAACCTGAGGGTGGAAAACAGGGGATTCATAGGTTTAAGCTTCATCCCTACCTTTTTTTCTATCTCTATTAGAATTTCCCCTAAGGTTTTCAGCTGCCAATATATTGGATTCTACTTCTAAGGCTGCATCTTGCATATGAGCTAAAGAGGTAGATCTTCTTTCTCTCAACAGGAGGAAAACCTCAGGGTCAAAATAAATGGCATAGGTAATCTTGGTAGAGGTTTTTGTAGGCTTTATTTCAGTGGGAATCTTGTTGTACATTTTATTGAATCTCATTGAGAAGTTAGAAACAAATTCCCCTTCTTTCCTCTTAAGTGATCCAAATTCTATAATATAATAAAGGAAATCCTTTTTATCCCCCGAATGCCTCAAGAAGGAATCATCCAAATCTTCAATCCCAGTAATAGATCCAAGATTCAAACCCCTAAACGAATTTCTAGCCTCACCATCAAGGTTATGTACAAATACTCTCATCCATACATCTTCATTTTCAATGTTAAGATTATTTGCATAACTATAAAACTACAAGGTATTCTTCTACAGTTGTGTCTTCCTCCCCAGTGTTAGCACTAGAAGTCACCTTTGATTTGTAGCAGAGGTGAGCCCAGCACCCATCAGTTTGTATGTCACAATGAATAAATTTAAGGGAGTCGAATCGGCGCAGACTCAAGAAAAATATCACTTTAACTCAGAAATCCGGACCAGGCAATGCATGAACAAGTGAGGTCTTGATTTAACCTTAGTTAGTTGGTTGTAGTAAAGGGTGAATAGGGGGGAGAATAGGTGAGAATATGTAGAGGTATACTATGTACATCAAGTATTCCAACAGCCTAAGGAGGAAATGTTTTGGGAAAAAGATCCTCTTGGACTCAAAGCTTCAGGAAACTGAAAAACGCTATAACAACACTGCAATCAAACCTTCATTGCAACACAATCACAATGATTCATGTGAATCCTTCAATCATGAACATTCAGTATCAGATGGAAAAAGAGTGGATAAAGAAATTGGCTTTCATCAAATAAGAAGTCTCAAATCAGATTACATAACCAGTAAACCAGAGCTTCATTAAAACTTTACAATGTGGGAGCTCTGCTCAACCATCCACCCTTAACAAAGTAACAAAACTAACTACTTGTACTCAAAAATGATCATGACCACCAAGAGTGTGATCAGAACACTACATTAATGTTTTCATTCAATGCCTGATCTGTCAGATTGTGAAGGCCTCCTCATGTCAGATGCGAGCCAGGCGCAGTTATGTGCTTTACAGGAAAATATGTCCATAACGAAGCTTCAGATTGACAGTCTAACTTTGTGGCCTCTCTCTGCATGTTTTCCATTTATGGGGTGAGTTGAAGTTTCAACCACCACTCCTTTTTGATTTACATATTCTTCTCATGATTTTAATGAGGATAAATGCCCAGGGGATGTTGTGTGTTGCTTGTGGCTCTACACTGCAAGTCCTATGAAACCCACGACCTTCCTCTTTTGCACTTCTGAAATATCAAGCTTCAATCACCAACTCCTTCTTCATAACCCCTTCATACTTGTGACCTCGGTCTTTGATCCAGGGCTCCACCTCTAAGCACTTCAAAACTTCGGGCTTTGGCCACTTCAGCACTTCGGGCTTCAACCACTTCGACACTTCAGGCTTTACACATCTCTCATTTCAAATTTCCTGAAGTAACTTTATCTGCAAATTGGATCTGGTGCCACACGTCCCTCTGGATCGAATGGATCCTACTCACTTCGAGTTTCGAGACTTTGGACATTTGACGAACAACTTTAACAATATTCTGAAATCCTTATTCTTGTGATAATTTTCCACCATCGATCTCTCCTGATGAGATCTATAGTTCAGATTTAACCTTTTCTCGACCTTGGGACTTCATACCTTTTGCTATGGCACTATACTTGGTGCACTTTCTGATTTCGAACACCCATGAACCGTCGATCTGAACTTCACATGGAATCCCAACCGTTGGAAGTTGAACTCACCTATTTGCTTTATTCAAGTTTGGAATGGGTCACTCTGAAAGGTGCGCTTTGAAATCGATACTGATACCCATGCAAGAAAAGGATTGGGTCACCCTGCGGCCCTTAGACAACTTTATGTGATAACACCCAGTAAACTTGGGCATGTACTTAAGGTAGTCTCCAATTGGGAGAGCATTCATAGGCTGAGGTAAAATAAGAGGGGAATACCTAGAAACCACTATGGCATCCATCCTATTTCTAGGAATATTAGCACCTGCCATTTGGTTGTGAACTGTAGGGGAACAAGGGGGAGATGGAGTTTTGACAACTGCAAATGCAATCTAGATTTTTGGGGAAAGAGGAAACTTGGATGGAGAATTTTCAGTTTTCAGAGGAAGAGTTTGAGACTTGGGGGAAGATGGCATAGGGTCCAAGGGAAAAGAGGTTTCCTATTTTTTAGTCATAGTAACTTTGATAAGAGGAAGAGCAGGAAGGCCCAAAGTAGGAAAATATTCAATACTCTCAAGTTTGAACCAATTTACAACATCAGGAGAAACAAGGGTTTCAAAAATTTCTTCTTTGACTTGGGGGATAAAAGATGAGTATTCAACAAGTAAATTTTCAAAATCCAAACTTCTAGAAACTTCAGTAGAAGGTAAAAAAGGAGGGTTAGAAATGGCTACTAGAGTTTTAAAATTAGAATCATGTAAATGACCAGAAGTACCTAGTACAGTAGTTGAAAATCCTTCTTGAGATATTTCCCTTTCTTGATAATATTCTCTTGGTCAGCTTCAGGTGTTGTCAGAGGTAGATGTGGAGTAGACCTTGTGTGTCTTCCTTTGGGAGCCACAATTGGAACAATGGAGTCGCCAAGTGCCAGCTGCAATCTTCAATGTACTAATTTCTAATGCACCTTCAGAATCAGTATTGCTTTGTCGTTCAATCCTAGGGAAATGTCTTCAATTTGTTCCCTAACAATGGCACCCAGAATGTTAGCACTGACAATAACCCTTAGATAACCCTTAGATTTCAAGAGGATAATCCCATTACCCATCAAAATATTTGTAAATGTAAATGAGTGATTAAAGGTCAAATGCACAAAACTCAGAATAAGAATGTTTTAACGCAGAAATCTGGGCTAGCATGCATAAGCAAATGAGGTATTGATTAACTTCAGTCAGTGGTTTGGGATAAAATTGAATACGAGGAAGACTTAGTGAGGAAAGTGGAAAGGTCTACTATTAAAATAAGGTCTTCAAGCAGCTAAGAGAAGAAAACTCAATCACAAGAACTTCTTGAACTTAAAGTTTAAGCACACTAAAAAACATTCATAGCAGCATTATAATCAAACATTCATCATAACAAAACCAAAAAATCTCATATGGATCATCCAATCATGAGTATTTCAGTATAAGAGGCAACGAGATGATAAAAAGGGAACTGACTTCTATTAATCAAAATGTCTCAATTCCAATACATAATCAAAGAACATCTTTACTTAGTCAAAATATTACAATCAGGGAGCCCTGCTCACCCATTCGAACCTCTCTAATAATTTAGAATATGTATTTATAATAAAAAAATTAAACGAAACAACTAGAGGTGCAAGCTGGCCTTCCTATCCTAGGATTCTCCAAAACAACTACAATTCTAACACTTGTGCTAACAGATCTTAACAAACAGCTACAATTTAGGAGCCATGTTGGCAACCACTCCAACAAGAATTAAATGGCATGTATTATAGCTTAGGCGCATTCTTATTCAGTGTGAATTTTCCTCCAATGGTCATATGATGCTTCCATGCTTCCAATTTTGATCCTTTCTTCTCTCCTCATCATAAAAAATCAGGAAGGAGTCATGAATTCGAACCTTTGACTGTGATGTCCAGTTCGTAGCGCCATTATGTAGCGCATTTGGTAGCCAATTCTGTAGCACCCTTTGTAAAAAAACTCTGCATATTTCGTAGGCTTCCTCTGTAACAACTCTGCATATTCCATAGTGCCATCCCTAAAATAGCTCTTCTCTTTCCATAGAACCACTCCTATGTAACGAATTTGCGGTTTCCATACCGCCACTCTCGAAACAGTTCTGCAGATTCGGTAGCGCCATCCCTAAATAGCTCTGCAGATTTCGTAGCGTTATTTTTTATTTTGGCTAGGATATTTTTTAGCTCCTTTGATAGTGCAATTTGCAAAACATCCTGTATAGATGATTCTATAGAGCCATGGTGCTACAGAATCTCTGTGATTTTTTTTCTGTGTGATGTAATCAATTCTTCAAACACACAAAAAACTTAGCTGATGGACTAGGAGCCTGTAGATGCCTATATAGGTAGAAAAATCATACTTACTTGATCATTTCACACTTGCAAAAAGAGACCACCCACAAAAATGGATCTGTCATCCCCCAACTGCTTCATCAATATAGCACTCCTCCTTGTTGTTGGAGAACTTCCCTCTGTCATAACAACATATTTTTCCTTTGCAGGGATACTCCTCTTAACTACAGGTTAATCTCTTTCTATTGCAACTTGTGCCTAAACATTTAAGTTCCTCTGGGCCAATTCATCCTTAAAATGAAAAAATTCCTCCTTGAGATTTTTATTTTGGGACTCAAAGCTTCTTTTTTGCCTGTACAGGGTCTTAAGTTGTTGGCATGTTTTATAGGCAGCGTATGCTTGTCATTGATGGAAATTACAAAAACAATGATGGCTTGAGTACAGGTACAATGTTCCAGGTGGGCACCAGAAGTATTTTTAGGAGACGCAGTAGAGAAAGCTCATGAAGACCAGAAGAGATAGTGTAGAGGTGCACGCAGAGTGCAAGAGTGCACTTGTTCATTTGATGGAAAACAGGAAGACAAGGAAGATCAACAACGATGATGGCATGGAAATATCAGGGCACCATAAAGACCCCATTTCGGAGTTTCGCAGACTGGAAAATCAAATATCAAAGGAACATTAACCTTTGAAGTAGTGAACCCCAAAATCACGAAAGGTGAGAGATCAGAGCATGTTAAAGACTCCATTTTGGAGTTTCAGATACCAGGAGTTGGAGGAGTCAAGAGTCGAGACTCTTCATCACAGGGGTCCCGAAGTTGCAAAATGAGAAATCTTGAAATGTCAAAGACTCCATTTCATAGTTTCGGATACCGTAAGTTGGAGGAGTCAAGAGTCAAGACTCCTCATCACAGGAGTCCCGAAGTTGCGAAATGTGAAATCAAAATATGTCAAAGACTCCATTTCAGAGTTTCGGATACCAGAAGTTGGAGGAGTCAAGAGTCAAGACTCCTCATCACAAGAAGTCCTGAAGTTGGGAAATGCGAAATAGCAAAATGTCAAAGACTCCATTTTGGAGTTTCGGATACCGGAAGTTGGAGGAGTCAAGATTCAAGACTCTTCATCACAGGAGTCCCGAAGTCACGAAATGCGAAATGCCAAAATGTTGATCTGACTCCATTTCAGAGTTCCAGATACCGAGAGTTGGAAGTGTCGAAACACTTCACCATAAGAGTGCCGAAATACGAAAAACAACTTTTGGTGCAGGTTTCGGATACTGGGAGTTGGAGTGTCGAGATACTTCTCCACAAGAATGTCGAAATGTAGGAATGTCGAAATGCGAAATCGCCAAAGAACTTTATGGATAAATGCTTGGTCACAACTGTGGGCATGTGAAGGAAGGAGCTTGCAAGTTGCAAGGCTCCAATTTCGTGATCGGGAGTTGGAAGAGTCAGAGTGACTCGCAACAAATTCACGAAATGCGAAATTGCGAAATGCAGTTTCGAATAAGGTTGTGGTCACAGCCAGTGGTCACATCTGTGGAATATGGAGGAAAGAGCTAGTAAATCCAAGCTCCATTTCAAAGATCACGACTTGGAGAGTCGAGATGCCTCACAACAGGAATTCACAACATGCAAAATGCCAAAATACCGAAATGTGAAAACACCTTTTGGTGTAGGCTATGGTCACCGCTTGAGGCCACATGTGAAAGGAAAGGTGAAAGGTGCCAAAGGAACAAGGCTCAATAGGTTCACAGTGTAACTGCTAGAAACGACTGATGGTTTATGTCAAAGGACTCAAAGAGACTTCAGGATGATATCCAGAGGAGCTGAAGAGGCTCAAGGCATCTGCCAGTGGAATGAAGACTGTTCATAGAGGCAATTGAAAGATGGAAGAGCGTTGAAGCCTGTAACTGCCACAGAGAGAATGAGCTTGACTATGACAGAGAAGACGAAGAGTATTGACTGTTGAAGAGGCTAAGGAATCTCTGCATAACACCTAGTGGTGATGGACTTATGGGTTTAACCACCAGAGAAGTTGAAGAATTTCCATGATGATCAGAAAGAGGACTTGACACGAGGAGAACATGCAGAACAGAGAGAGTGTGTTGATGCTCGAGTGAGTGAAGCGGTGGCAAGGTGGAGTGGAAGTGAAGATCCCAATGTGGAGAACAGTGGAGTAGGACAGAGAATGCAGAAGCATCATGCATAGAGGATGCACAAGGTGCACAGAGACTATAAGAGTGTAGAACAAAGAAGAGATGAGGGTTGTTGTTGTTGAGAGTTATTCATGTGTGTGGAAGGAGGCAATGTGCAGTAGCTGAAATGCACAGAAGAGGAATGGTGCATTGAATGGACATGGCACACAGAGCATAATAGGTAGAAGAATAGAAAGCGCAAGGGATGTGTGCAGGAAGGCAGTGAGGCAGACAGAGTAGGGAAATGTAGCAGAACAGTGATGAGGCTGGTAAGCCATTGTTGAACATTATATCACTGTAATAAGTTTTAGAAGCAAAGATTTATTTTCTATGGTGGTAGGGAGGTGCTAGGGAGGACTATTGTCCTCATAGGTTCAAGTGGGTGCTTGAACACAAGGAGTTGTAGCTTCCATCTGGTTGCAACCATAGAAACCAGGGTGGTAGGGTGGTGCAAGGGAGAACATTGGTTCTCTGATATACAGGTTGGTGCCTGTGTAACTGGAAGTTGGTGCTTCCATCCAGTTGGTGCTTCCTTCTAGTGGGTGCTAGAGAAACTAGGGAGTTGGTGCTTCCTTCTAGTGGGTGCTAGAAAAACCAGAGATTTGGTGCTTCCTTCTAGTGGGTGCTAGAGAAACCAGGGAGTTGGTGCTTCCTTCTAGTGGGTGCAAGAGAATCCAGAGAGTTGGTGCTCTCAGCAAGTAGCAGCTTGAAAAACAGAGGTTGTATCCTCATTATGAGTTGGTTCTCATAAGTATGATACTGTACAGAATGTAAAGATTACTTATCATATAAAGAAGAAGAAGAGGTTTTTACCCATTATGGGTTTCCTCAGGAAGTATCTGTCTCTGTGAATCTCATATGTGTGAATGATGTTGAATGTTCTATTGCTTACTTCCCTGCATTATTGTGATTGTCATTGAGTGCTCTGTAAAGAGTTTAAAATAAGCATAATTTTTTAAGCACGGTAACAACTGATTCACCCCCCCTCTCAGTTGTCCAACATAAGTTTCCTATGGAGAGGCAGGGATGTTCTTGCTGAAAACCTTTCCAGATAAAGGGTTTCACTGTGTTAGCACAATATTGGTTAACGTGCCTATATGGATTTTGATTTTTTGCTATGTTCTAGCTTCACCTAGTGTTAAAAGGAACTACCTATGGTACGGTCAAGGCACCTAAGTAAAATGGTTTTGTTATCATGAAAGAACACACACTGCTCTGTACATATTCAAGATTGAAAGACGTTGTGTTTTGGCAATGCTACCAAAACCTATATGTAGACACATTGTAAGTAGCGCTACGTAAAGGCGTTGCGTAATATTTCACAGAGAATGGAAATTGCATACAGGTGCAACACAGTCGGGTGCTACCTACAGGTGCTGCGTAATATTCCGGCAGAAAACAAATTGTGCAGAGTTATTTTACCAGTTTCAAGTCATTAACTTAAAACTTTGATTGTCAACAATTGAGAATGTATTTTTGAAAATTGGAGGAGTTTTTTGTTCATAGAATTCCAAATAACAAAAACATCTCTAAGTTTTTCAAAATGTGTTATTGTTTGAAATATATTGGATATAGAAGTGGCACTACCCACTCTGCACAACGATGCTACCTAATTTCCTGTATCGGTCACGGATTTTGATATTTTCCTTGTTGGGAGGTTGCCACCTGTCATGGAGGATTCGAATGGCTTCTCAAGGATCAATTAGATGTCAAGGGACACCTGCACTTAATATTTATCTCCAGCAAAGGCCTCATGTAGTGAGGTGGAGACATTTTATTAATGACTTCCAACATATTCCTGAAAATTAGCAGTTTGTTGGATTTTTGTCTCTTTGATTGTTGCCACCTATCTCTAAGGCTTAGAATCCAATGGAGGAGATGGGATTAAACCTCCTTAGTTCATTTGGATGCTATTGTCTATTTAAAGAAGGAGAGATCTCTTGAAAAATGGATTGATGAGCCAAGAGAGGCTAGAGAGAGTAGGAATAAGCAGTTTCCTATGTGTGTTCATTTGTAAGCCTGTGGGCATTTTATGATTGTAAGAATTACTGCTAATGGAGACTCATGCAAGCTGTGTGTTCAGATTATAAACCTTTGTCTATATTTCTTCTTATTTGAATATATTTCATATTTGAGGATCAAAGGTTGTCAATGATTTATGGATCCCTAAGCAGTAGGGGATCTGTTGTATTTTGCCCATCGGTCATTTTTTATATTCAAGTATTTGTTGATTCATTAAATTGAGAGGATCTCTATTTACTAAACATTCTATCTTATATTTTCCTTCTTCATTTATTCCACCTATTAGTATATAATCTTGTTTTTTGTTAAGTGGATTTTGTGCCTTCGATGAGTGGGATGTTTGTGACTCCATTGCCCATTGGTGTAGCCTATTGATCTGCAGTTTGTTGCCCTCTCGCTTTCTTTACCCATATTGTTAATCCACCTATTCAAAACCAAAGTTATATTTTACATTCTGATGGGTGATGAGCTTACACTTTAGCAGTCAAAGTGTGACTTTCAATGCTAACATTTTTGGTGCCGTTTCTGGGGACAGATTTGAGCAGATTGAAAAGCTCCCTGGAAAGAATGACATTGTACAGCTCCAGCTTTAGATGGTGACTGAAGTTAGACGCCTTCAAGACTGCACATTCACCATGGTGACTCCATTGTTCGGAATCTGTTGGTGACTCCACTGGGGATGAGGCAAATCAAATGGCTATGAAGGCTATCCTGGCCAGGAGGTTTTCCCCACTCGATTTCTCAGCTATAGAAATTTATCCACATCCTGTGCCTCTTATTGACGAATGGCAAGACCTGTTGCCCAGATTTTATGAAGGTAAGGATGATAGCCCTGTTGAGCATGTTCATGAATTTCATAATTTGATGTAGCAGCTTGACATCCATCATGAAGATATATTGATGAAAAGGTTCATGTATTCATTAGATGGCAATACACGTAAATGGTATTTCTCGTTACCCCCCTCCAACATTTCATCCTTGAAGGATTTCCACAGAGTATTCAATGAACACTACAAAACGTTTTATCCCTCTAAAAGTATTTGTCATACTTGTTGTGAGGGATATGTAGAATGTGCTCAAGATTTGTTAGATTGCTCTGGTGAATATAAAGATGAAAACTATTTTATTCACTTTCCAAATGAAGATATGAATGAACCTCTTTCTCTTTCTTATTCCCGACAAGAAAGTCTTCCAGATATCAGTCATGATTGTACTAATGATTGCATGGATTCAGTTGCATTATATCATGTACAAAATGCATCTAATGTCTCTGATTCGAAAGAAGAACAAAATGTAGAAGATGATCTTTCTCTTTTCCTACAAGAGGTTTCCCATGATATCTTTTCACCTGAGATTGAAGAGAGATGTCAATGGATTGTTCATTTTTCTATGAAATACCAAGGAGACCTGGACTCGCCTATCTTTGATGAATACTCTGATTAAGAGGACCAGATCCATTTTGCTGATTTGAGGAGCAGCCAACTGAGTTATGACAGTTATGAATCTAATTATGATAGAGAACAATATTATGAAGAAATCAACTACTAGGAAACCGCTGTAGACAGTCAATAGTCATATCTACAAATCAGTAAGCTCACATGCACTGTGCTTGAAATCGGATCTGCAAACAACAACAAATAGTCTCTCATTAACAGTAAAGTAAGTTTTCATCCATGTTCAGATTTGCAGGTAGTTGGAGGTGGCAGCCATTCTCAAGAAAAATATGTGCATATACTTTTCCATCTTTAGCTGAAATAGCAGCAAGAGGTATTTGTTTGCAGCTTTATTGATCCATTTGCTAATTATCTGGAGTCTTTGAGCAACTTGAATGTCAGAGCATTTTTGTAATCTTTGGGTTCTTGCATTCATCTTTTCTGGATCAAGATATTCACCAGTCAATCAGATATTTGTATGGCTTCATTGGAAGCATGATCTTACTTAGCCAAGAAACATCACGCTCAATTAGAGTAGGAGTAGGAAGAAATAAGCTCATTTTTTAGCATTTCCTTTTTGTCAGTTTTCAGCATTTGTTTTCAGCATACAGTCATATCAAATTCAAATAAGGAACAGAGGTGCTTTCGAGTAAAAAGGTTTTCTAGGATAGAGTTAAAGATGGACAAGGCATAGGTCTAGAAGTTCTTGGAAGCTCGCGGGGAGCATGTCATCCCTCATGGAGCCTATGTTAGCACAAGATTGGTTAAGGTGCCTATATGGATTTTGAGCTTTTGCTAAGTGCTAGCTTCACCCAATGGTAAAAGGAAATACCTATGGTACGGTCAAGGCACCTAAGTAAAATGGTTTTTTCATCATGAAAGAACACACACTGCTCTGTACATATTCAAGATTGAAAGGCGTTGCGTTTTGGCAATGCTACCCAAACCTGTATGCAAAAGTAGTGTAAGTAGCACTACGTAAAGGCGTTGTGTAATATTTCACAGAGAACATAAGCTACATATAGGTGCAACACAGTCAGGCGCTACCTACAAGCGTTGTGTAATACTCTGGCAGAAAACGAATTGTGTAGAGTTATTTTACCAGTTTTGAGTCTTTAACTTAAAAATTTGATTGTGAATAATTGAGAAGGTATTTTTGAGAAATGGAGAAGGTTTTTGTTCATAACATTCCAAATAACAAAAACCTCTCTTAGGTTTTCAAAATGTGTTATGGTTTCAGATATATTGGATATGTAAGTGGCGCTACCCACTCTGCACAACGACGCTACCTAATTTCCTGTAGCGGTCACGGATTTTGATATTTGCCTTGTTGGGAGGTTTCCACCTGTCAAGGAGGATTCGAATGGATTCTCAAGGATCATTTATATTTCAAGGGACACCTTCACCTAAGATTTATCTCTAGCAAAGGCCTTATGAAATGAGGTGGAGACATTTTATTAATGACTTCCAACAAATTCCTAGAAATTAGCAGTTTGTTGGATTTTTGTCTCTTTGATTGTTGCCACCTATATCCAAGGCTTAGAATACAATGGAGGAGATGGGATTCGACCTCCTTATTTCATTTGGATTATATTGTCTATTTAAATAAGGAGAGATCTCTTGAAAAAGGGATTGATGAGCCAAGAGAGGCTATAGAGAGTAGGAATAGGCAGTTTCTTGTGTGTGTTCATTTGTAAGACTATGGGCATTTTATGATTGTAAGCATTACTTATATTGGAGACTCATGGGAGCTGTGTTTTCAGATTGTAAAACCTTTTCTATATTTCTTCTTATTTGAATATATTGCAGATTCGAGGATCAAAGGTTGTCAATGATTTATAGATCCCTAAGCAGCAGAGGATCTGCTGTATTTTTCCCATCAGTCATTTTTTATATTCAAGTATATGTTGATTCATTAAATTGAGAGGATCTCTATTTACTGAAAATTCTATCTTATATATTCCTTCTTCATTTCTTCCACCTATCAGCATATAATCTTGTTTTTTGTTAAGCATCTTTTGTGCCTTCGATGAGTGGGATGTTTGTGACTCCATTGCCCATTGGTGTAGCCTACTGATCTGCACTTTGCTACCCTCTCTCTTTCTTTACCCATTGTGATGATCCACCTATTCAAAACCAAATTTATCTTTTACATTATGATGGGTGTTGAGCTTACACTTTAGCAGTCAAAGTGTGACTTTAAGTGCTAACATTTTAAAAAAATTTGGCACCATTGTTGGGGATGGATTTGAGCAGATTAAAAAGCTCCCTGGAAAGAACGACATTGTAAAACTCTAGATTTAGATGGTGACTAAAGTTGGATGCTTTCAATACTGCACATTCACCATGGTGACTCCATTGTTCAGAATCTGTTGGTGACTCCACTGGGGATGAGGAAAATCAAATGTCTATGAAGGCTATACTAGCCAGGAGGTTTTCCCCACTTGATTTCTCAGCTATAAAAAATCATCCACATCCTATACCTCTTATTGACGAATGGCAAGACCTGTTGCCCAGATTTTATGAAGGTAAGGATGACAGCCCTGTTGAGCATGTTCATGAATTTCATAATTTGATGCAGCATCTTGACATCTATCATGAAGATATATTGTTGAAAATGTTAATGTATTCATTGGATGGCTATGCAGGTAAATGGTATTTCTCGTTACCCCCTTCCAACATTTCATCCTTGAATTATTTCCACTGAGTATTCAATGAACACTGCAAATTTTTTTATCTCTATGAAAGTATTTTTCATAACTGTTGTGAGGGATATGTAGAATGTGCTCAAGATTTGTTAGATTGCTATGTTGAATATAAAGATGAAAACTATGTTATTCACTTTCCAAATGAAGATATGAATGAACCTCTTTCTCTTTATTATTCCCGAGAAGAAAGTCTTCTAGATATAAGTCATGATTGTACTAATGATTGCATGGATTCAGTTGCATTATATCTTGTACCTTATGCATATGATGTCTCTGATTCAAAAGAAGAACAAATTGTATAAGAGGATCTTTCTCTTTTCTTGCAAGAGATTTCCCATGATATCTTTTCACCTGAGATTGAAGAGAGAGATTGGGGGACTGTTCATTTTTCTATGCAAGACCAAGGAGCCTTGGACTCACCTATCTTTGATGAATACTCTAATGAAGAGGACCAGATCCATTTTGCTAATTTGAGGAGCAGCCAACCGAGTTATGACAGTTGTGAATCTGATTATGCTAGAGAACAATATTATGAAGAAATCAGCTATCAGGAAACTGTTGTAGACATTCATCAGTCATCTATACAAATCAGTAAGCCCACATGCACTGTGCTTGAAATCAGATCTGCAGACAACAAAAAACAGTCTCTCATTAGCAGTAAAGTAAGTTTGCAACCATGTTCAGATTTGCAAGCAGTTGGAGGTGGCAGCCATTCTTAGGAAAAAGATGTGCAGAGACTTTTCCATCTTCAGCTGAAACAACATCAAGAGGTATTTGATTACATCTTTATTGATCCATTTGCTAATTATTTGGATTCTTTTAGCATCTTGAATGTCAAAGCACTTTTGTCAAACGAAGGATGGATATTTTGTTCTTTTGAAATGCATTTATGTAATCTTCGGGTTCCTGCATTCATCTTTTCCGAATCAAGATATTCACCAGTCAATCATATATTTGTATGGCTTCATTGGAAGCATGATCTTACTTAACCAAGAACCATCACGCTTGATTAGAGTAGGAGTAGGAAGAAATAAGATCATTTTTTAGCATTTCCTTTTTGTCAGTTTTCAGCATTTGTTTTCAGCATACAGTCATATCAGTTTCAAATAAGGAACAGAGGTGTTTTCGAGTAAAGAGGTTTTCTGGGAAAAAGTTAAAGATGGACAAGTCACAGATCGAGAAGTTCTTGGCAGTTCACGGGGAGCATGTCATCCCTCATGGAGCCTATGTTAGCACAAGATTGGTTAAGGTGCCTATATGGATTTTGAGTTTTTGCTAAGTGCTAGCTTCATCCAGTGGTAAAAGGCACTACCTATGGTACGGTCAAGGCACCTAAGTAAAATGGTTTTGTCATCATGAAAGAACACACACTGCTCTGTACATATTCAAGATTGAAAGGCGCTACGTTTTGGCAATGCTACCCAAACCTGTATGCAGATGCGGCGTAAGTAGCACTATGTAAATGCATTGCGTAATATTTCATAGAGAACAAAAGCTACATATAGGTGAAACACATTCAGAGCTACCTACAGGCACTGCGTAATATTCTGGCAAAAAATGAATTGTGCAGAGTTATTTTACCAGTTTTGAGTCATTAACTTAAAACTTTGATTGTGAACAATTGAGAAGGTATTTTTGAAAACTGGAGGAGTTTTTTGTTGATAACATTCCAACTAAAAAAAACCTCTCTCAGGTTTTCAAAATGTGCTATGGTTTGAGAGATATTGGATATAGAAGTGGCGCTACCCACTCTGCACAACTGCACTACCTAATTTCCTATAGTGGTCACGGATTTTGATATTTTCCTTGTTGGGAGGTTACCACCTGTCAAGGAGGATTCAAATGGCTTCTCAAGGATTAGTTAGATGTTAAGGGACACCTGCACCTAATATTTAGCTCCAACAAAGGGCTCATGCAATGAGGTGGAGACATTGTATTAATGACTTCCAACAAATTCTTGAAAATTAACAGTTTGTTGGATTTTTGTCTCTTTGATTGTTGCCATCTATCTCCAAGGCTTAGAATCCAATGGAGGAGATGGGATTCGACCTCCTTAGTTCATTTGGATGCTATTGTCTATTTAAATAAGGAGATATATCTTGAGAAAGGGATTGATGAGCCAAGAGAGGCTAGAGAGAGTAGGAATAGGCAGTTTCTTGTGTGTGTTCATTTGTAAGCCTGTGGGCATTTTATGATGTAAGAATTAATGTTATTGGAGACTCATGAGAGCTGTGTTTTTGGATTGTAAACCTTTGTCTATATTTCTTCTTATTTGACTATATTGAAGATTTGAGTATCAAAGGTTGTCAATGATTTATGGATCCCTAAGCAGCAAAGGATCTGTTGTATTTTTTCCATCATTCATTTTTTATATTCAAGTATTTGTTGATTCATTAAATTGAAAGAATATCTATTTACTGAACATTCTATCTTATATTTTCCTTCTTCATTTCTTCCACCTATCATCATATAATCTTGTTCTTTGTTAAGCATATTGTGTGCCTTCGATGAGTGGGATGTTTGTGACTCCATTGCCCATTGGTGTAGCCTACTGATCTACAGTTTTTTGCCCTCTCTCTTTCTTTACCCATCTTGTTGATCCACCTATTCAAAACCAAAGTTATCTTTTACATTCTAATGGGTGTTGAGCTTACACTTTAGCAGTCAAAGTGTGACTTTCAGTGCTAACACACTGTACACGTCCATGAGTTCCTTCATCTTTCTTCTCTCATTCAAACATTCTTCCTTCAAACGAGCAACTTCTTTCCTAGCATCCCTGAGCTATCTGATCAATTTTTTGAAAGTGGGATTACTAGGTGGAGTGTTGATGTTGATAACCACAATAGGTTTCTCAATGGATTTACCTTTATATTTTTGCTGAACAGAGGCTCTATCTATCACCTCAATAGGCTTCTCAATGCATTTACCCTTATCTTTCTCTTTCATTGGAACT
This sequence comes from Picea engelmannii, assembly GCA_009831015.1. Lineage (NCBI taxonomy): Eukaryota > Viridiplantae > Streptophyta > Pinopsida > Pinales > Pinaceae > Picea > Picea engelmannii. Next base: position 198,288 of record ML793125.1, read on the forward strand.
GAAGCCTTGGGTAAGACATCTGCTTCAACAACCTCCTTGTGGATTGATGATCTAATAAAAGGCTTCCTGATTTTGATCTTAGCTACTGGAGTAGGTGAAGGAAAATGAAACTTCCTTCCTCTCTTGGTTGTGTTTTTGGTAGATACAGGGATTTCTTCCAATTCAAGTGTAGGAGGAGGTGAAAAATATCTCTGTGGAGAGTGATGAACCTCCCTCTCTTCTTCTTCAATTTCTTTAGGGGTTTCTTTCTCTTGAGTAGTGGGTTTTCTTTTTCTCTTCCTGCTTGTTCTTTATGGGGAAACACTACTAGATGGAAAAGGGCTCTTCATCATTGATTGAGGGGTAGAGGCTATATCTAGCTGCATATAGGCAAAGACGATGAATTGTTCCCAAATAATTTTCATTTTCTTCAACTCTTCCATCACCAACATCCTGATCAAACCAAAGTGGAAGACACTAGTGTCCATAGCCTTGGACTTGTGTTGGACTCTATCAGACATCTCTCCCATACTCCTCAATAGATAAAAAGGTATATTCATTGAATCCTTACCAATGAAATGCAACAAGAGTCTTATATGATATTGGTATAGCATGCTAAACCTCCCCTCACATGTAAAATATCTCTAGATGATCTTCAACATTTTATCAAAGCCTTTAACTAGGTGGCTCCTAGGCACTCCCTTAGACAAATTGTCTTTCTGATAGTCTGGTTTGAGTAAGTCCTTGGAAAATATAGCATTGAGGATCATGTATTTGGAACACCTCTCACCAGTATTAGGTATCCCAGTGGTTGCTACAATAGAGGCCTCATATAACTCAAACTCAAGGTTTCCCACCTTGGTCTTAATGCCATCAAAGTGTAATGCAATCTGACTTGCTACTTTAGGGTGTCCCCTCTACATTTGTTGACAAAAAGAGAGGCAACCAACCCTTTGGATAACCTCCCTGGACATTGGCTCAACATCAAACAGGTGCATGTCAGAAGGTTCAGTCCTGACCACACTCCCTCCCTTGTGCGACTTCTTCCTTTGAGGTGTCTCCATGGATATAAACAGGGGATCAAAGGTTTTGATTCAATGAGGAGTAAAGGAACCAAATATAGGCAAAGATCTATGAGAATTGACAGTGGCTAATGGTTTTTCTCTCAATTATTTTCCTCCAACTCACTTTGAGTTAGCAATAGACTAGTCTGATGGATTTATTTTAAAAAATGAGAGAAAGAAACTCTGAGGAAAGGTATGCAGGGTTGCACTCCTCAATTTTATGCCACCATACAATGGTCATCAAATCTTTAAAAGGTAGGGAATGTTATCCTTCTCACTGCCAACATACTTTGAGATAAAAAAATGTAGGAAGACAGAGTGAATAAGGGAGGCTAATGCATGGATCTTGTGAATACAGATGATGGCACTAATAAATCCAAGGAAAACACAATACTAGGATAGGGGATCTGTAGCATTATTTTTGGCAGTGATTTTTGTAGCATAGTGTGGACACAAGAGCCAGGTGAATGAATGGGCATTCGATATTCTGAAGAAAAATGGATGGACCTTAGTATAGGATAAATTCAGTTGGAAAATGACTATGGAGTTTATGGAAGAAGAGATACAGATGAAAATGGATGAGAAAGGATGCAGTATGTAGCGCCAGGCGCTACCAAAAGATGAGGTTGGTGTATCTTAACACTTTCCCATGTAGTTGAAAATACTGATGAAATACCTGGAGGTTGTTGTTGATGATGGAATATCTACAACAAGCTATGGACCTACTACAGCCACCTCATCCTCCAATTTATCTCTAACAATTGATTACATAGCTCAATCTCCTGCTTGTCTGAACTAGTGATTTCAGCAGTGCCAAGCTTGGGAGGAAAAATTCAAATTGATAAATAATTAGCAAGCTTATAAATGACCAAATCTCAATATTTATTTTTAAATACAAGGGCACTGAAAAAAATGGAAATCATGACATCAGTTGATTATGGAGAATTATGGTAAAGGAGAATAGGACAAAGGTGCGCTACGAAAACACCTAGTGAGTTGGCAGTGCCCTTTTCAAATTTTTATTTGACCCCCTTAATGGACACAAGGACAACATGAAAAGGATAAATAGCATGAGTGGATGGAGTGACTTGTCAAGTTGTTAGGATCATAGGGTTGATAATGCTTGGTGTCAAGTCAAAAGGTGAGTCAAAGACATGAACCATAAAATGAACCTAGGCTAAAATCATATGTATGGGCCAAAAAATGATCCAAAGCCCAAGTATTTATTTATTTAGATTAACCTAAGCAAATCACAAAGAGAAAAATAAAGAAAACCTAAAGACTAAAGGATAAAAATTAAAAACCTAAGGGATAAAAGACCCATGAAAACTTAATGTGATAACGGGTAGGTAAAGAGATACAGGAACCTCCCAGCTTCCATGGGGTAAATGACTTAGATTTATTCTTAACACAATATGAAGATGAAGTGTTAGAAAATCAGAGACTCTTAGACATGGATATAGCACTCAAGGCAACACCTGGAAGATGGTGGGGTGTGCACAAAGAAATAGTCAAGGACTGGTACCAATGTAAGCGATTACTGTGCATCAGGTTTGGTGCAGAACAGGGAAGCAACTAATTGAAAAAATATGATGGACAGGGGACACCAACAGAACACTTGGAGAAGTGCATAACTCTATGGAGGATGATTCCATTGGAGTAATGGCCTCATCACTTTGTTCACACATTAGAAGGAATTCCATCAAACTGGTATGCAGACCAAGAACTACGCAAAGGAACTACGAGTTGGACCATACTACAACAGAACTTTACAGTCACATTCTCATTTGAGCATGAGAAACCCAACATAGATGCATCACTTAAACAAATCAGAGGGGTGATATTCATTAAGGAACTAGAAGTTGAACTCATAACAGAATAACAATAGCAGAACAGACAGACAGTGAAAGAACTATTGTCACGCTACCATGTGTAGGAAGAGGCACGAAATGAAGATGACCCGTACTATATTCAGATTGAGAAAGTTGAAGGCGAAAGAGAAGTGTAAGGTCCACCTCTGGAATCAGAAGTAATTGTTGTGTCGATCAAGGTGAAGAAAATCAACGTTGGTATAGTTGAGAATCCCAAAATGGCCAGCATTGGAGACAACTGGGATGAGAAAACAATGGAAATCATAACAAAGTTATTGCACGAGTACAACAACATGTTCCCAAAAAAGTTCATAGAAATGAAGGGCATAGTAGGAGAGCTAGGTGAAATGAAGATACCACTCAGAGCCGAGGCAAGATTGATCAAACAACAACCATACATATTAAACCCGATATATAAGCAAAAAGTCAAAGCTGAGATCGATAGGATGTTGGAGGCTAGAATCATAGAACCTATAGAAGAATCAGAATGGATAATCCCAATGGTAGTTCAGGAGAAGAAACAAGGGGGGATAATAATATGCGTCAACTTGAGGAAGTTGAATGATGCATGCCTACATGACCTGTTCCCTATGCCTTTCACAGATGAGGTGTTGGAGAACGTAGGAGGATAGGAAGCTTATTCATTCACCGACAAATTCTCAGGATACCACCAGATTCAGATAGCACCAGAAGACAAATACAAGACCACTTTTTCTACAGAATGGGGATATTACCAGTACACAATCGTGTCGTTTGGACTAAAGAATCCACCAACAATATTCTCTAGAGTAGTCATAGCTTCATTTAAAGAGTTTATCCACCAGTTTCTAGAAGTATGTATGGATGATTGGACAGTCTATAGTCTGTTGAAAGACCATGTAGAGGTATTGTGACTAGTGTTAGAAAGATGCAGACAATGAAAGATTTCGTTAAATATCAAGAAGTGCATCTTCATAACACCTTTTGGGATACTATTAGGCCATATAGTATGCAAGCAAGGTTTTCTAGTAGATCCTTCAAAGATTACAATAATTGTTAACCTTCCACCACAAAAAATAGTTTGTCAATTGAGAGCGACATTGGGACACACAGGATACTACAGGAAATTTATAAAGGGGTATGCCCAAATCACTACGCCAATGGAGAAATTGCTAAGGAAAGACACCAATTTTCAATGGAATTAGGAATGTCAGCGTGAATTGGACACCCTAAAAGAGAAGTTGGTAACCACACCAATATTGGTATTCCTCGATTGGGAAAATACATTCCACGTACATGTAGATGCATCGGCCATAGCACTTGGATCCATTCTGGTGCACCCAAGAGCAAGAGAATTGGACCATCCGATTGCATTTTCTAGCAGAAAACTATCACAATTGGAAAAGAACTACAATACCATAGAGAGGGAAGGATTATTTATGGTATACGTGCTTCAAAAGTTTAGACATTACTTACTGGGAAAACATTTCAAGATGTTCACAGACCATTCAGTGCTCAAATACCTCATAAACAAGCTAGTGTTGGGGGGGATAATTTGTCGATGGCTATTGTTGTTTTAAGAATTTGACTTTGAAGCGATATCCAAACCAAGAAAACTTAACATAGGACCTGATCACCTGTCAAGGATCATGAATGGGGAGGAACCTACAAATCTAGAGGATACATTTCTGAACACACAGTTATTTTCAGTCCAGATAGCCAATGAATACTTTGCATACATCATCCAGTACTTGAGTATAGGGATTGCGCCACAGGAATACAACACCATGCAGAAGAAAAACCTGGTAGTCTAGGCTGCGGACTATCAGTTGATTGCAGGACACTTATACAAAATGGACGCAGATAACATATTGAGAAGATGTGTTCTAGAACATGAAATATCAAAGATTTTAGAAGAAGCCCATGAGGGAATATTAGGAGGACATTATGTAGGAAAAGCTACCACATAGAAGGTATCGCGTGTAGTACTATGGTGGCCAACTGTTCACAGAGACTAAAAGGATTACTGTCAGAATTGCGATGTATGTTAGAGGGTTGGTAAACCGAATAGAAGGGATGAGATGCCCCTATGACCACAAGTAACTTTGCAGGTATTTGAAAAATGGGCAATAGATTTTGTGGGACCAATTAACCCACCAGCAAAATGTTCAGGAGAGAGGTACATAATCACTATGACAAAATACCTGACAATATGGGAAGAAGCAACACCAGTAAAAGATTGCAGTGTAGAGACAAAAACACACTTCCTGTTTGAGCAAGTGATCACTAGATTTGGTTGCCCGAGGATTTTGATGAGTGACCAAGGCACTCACTTTATTAACAATACTATTAAGGCTATGACTGAGGAATTTTAAGTTCATCATTAAAAGAGTACACCATATCATCCTCAAGCAAATGGAACAATGGAAGCCTTTAACCAAATCCTCGAAAATGCATCGACAAAGATCTGCAACGTTAATAGGTATGATTGGGACCTAAGGATACCAACAGTATTGTGGGCATACATGACCACATGCAAGAAATTGATAGGAAAAATGCCATTCAGATTGGTTTATGGACAAGAAGCAGTGGTGCCACTGGAATTATTGGCACCTAGTCTATGCATAGTAATTATTACAAACATGACAGAATGAGGCGTAGTACAAGAGAGGTTAAATCAACTAATGATTATGGAGGAAGATAGGATTCTAACAGGGTTTCACCAAGAAGTCCATAAAGAAAGGGACAAATATTAGCATGACAGACATATCAAGAGGAAAAATTTCAAGGAAGGAGACTTAGTTTTGATGTATGATAGTAAATCCCTTCAACATCCAGGGAAACTCAGAATGCATTGGTTAGGACCTTATGAAGTAAAAATTGTTATAGATGGGAAAGCTATATAGCTAAAGGATTTAGGAGGCACAGAACTCAAAGGGATAATCAATGGGAGCCGATTGAAGTTGTACAGGGATAGTCGACCTTGTTGGACAACTGAGGGGGGGGGGGTGAATCAGTTGTACTTGTGCTTAAACAATTATCCTTATTTTAAAATCTTTACACAGTATTTAATGACAATCACAATAATGTAGGGAAGTAAGCAATAGAACATTCAGCATCAGTCACACATATGAGATACACAGAGACAGATATTTCCTGAGGAAACCCATACAGGGTAGAAACCTCTTCGACTTTATATGATAAGTAATATTTACAATCTTTACATTATCATACATATGAGCACCAACTCATAATGAGGCTACAACCTCTATTTTGCAAGCAGCAACTTTTTGAGAGCACCAACTCTCTGTTTTCTCTAGCACCTACTAGAAGGAAGCACCAACTCTTTGGTTTCTCTAGCACCCACTAGAAGGAAGCACCAACTCCCTAAGTGTTCCAGCACCAACAAGATGGAAGCAATAAATTCCATTCACATAGGAACCAACCTATATAACAGAGAACAACAACTCTCCCTTGCACCACCCTACCACCATTGCTTCTCTGGATGCAACCAGATGGAAGCTACAACTCTCTGTGTTCAAGCACCCACTTGAACCTCTGAGGACAACAGTCCTCCCTAGCACCTCCCTACCACCCTGAAATGTAAATCTTTTCTACTGAAACTTATTACAGTGATATAATGTTCATCAATGGCTTACCTGTCTCATCACTGTTCTGCTACACTACCCTTCTCTGTCTGCCTCACTTTCTTCATGCACACCTCCTTGCACTTTCTGTTCTTATGCCTTTTATGATCTGTGCGCCATGTCCATTCAATGCACCATTCCTCTTCTATGCATTTCAGCTGCTGCACTCTGCCTCATTCTACACACCTCAATCGTACTCAACAACCCCCCAACTCTTCTTTGTCCTATATGCATATGGTCTCTATGTACCTTGTGCATGCTATATTTCCATGCTTTTGCATGCTCTCTCCATCTCGAGTGCTCTTCCTCATCATCATGACAACTCTTCAACTTCTCTGGTAGTTAAACGCATGCATCCATCATCACTGGGTGTTATTTCGAGATTCCTTCTCCTCTCCAGCAGTCAAGACTCTTCGTTTTCTCTGTTACAGTCGAGCTCAACCTCTTTGTTGCAGTTACAGGGTTCAATGCTCTTCCATATGTCAATCGCCTCTATGGCCAGTCTTCAACCCACTCGCAGATTCCTTGAAACTCTTCAGCTCCTTTGGAAATCATACTCAAGTCTCTCTGATTCCTATGGCATAAACCATCAATGGTTTCTAGCAGTTACAGAGCGAACCATGAAATGGAGCCTAGCTATGCTATCTCCTTCCACTTATGTGACCACCGGCGGTGACCACCAGCTACATAGATATTTCACCATTTCGGCATTTCAACATTCAGTAATTTGGCATTTGTGTGATCAAGTGTCTCGACACTTCAAGTTGCGATCCCTGAAATGGATATTGGTTGCACTAACTCCTTTCTCCATCTTCCACTGATATGAGCAATGGCTGTGAACACAGCCTACACCAAAAGGTGTTTCTGCATTTCAGTGATTTCTATTGTGAGGCATCTCAACTCTCCAAGTCACAGTCCCTGAAACTCCAAAATGGAGCTTGCCACTTCAAGTTTTTCTCTACAACTCTTCAATGATGTGACCACCATCGGTGACTGAACACTTATCCATAAAGTGCTTTCACAATTTCGTAATTTGGCATTTTGGCATCCTTGATGCGAAGATTTCTTGACACCTCCAAGTCCCAGTATCCGAAACTCCGAAATGGAGTCAGATCAATGGCATCTCCAAAATTCGTGTTTTGCCGTTTCAAGACTCTTGTGGTGAAGAGTCTCGGCACTTAGCTCCTCCAACTCCCGGTATCCAAAGTTCCAAAATGGAGTCGGATCAAAGATCCAGTATTTCATTGTTCCGCATTTCAACAATTTGGCATTTTGGCACTTTTGTGGTGAAGTGTTTCGACACTTCAACTCCCGGTATCTGGAACTCCAAAATGGATTTATTTCATGGTCTGTGAAGCTCTTTGTTGGTGTGCCTATTTTAGTATTTTAGTGTTTCGTGTTTCAGCGATTCAGCATTTCAGCACTCCTGCGATGATTTGTTTCGACACTTCAACTCCCGATATCCGAGACCCCGACATGGATTTATTTCCTGGTCTGCGACATTCTTTTTTGGTGTGCCTATTTCAGGATTTCGGCGTTTCACATTTCACGATTCTGGGACTCCTGTAGTAAGAGCTCTTGACATCCCCAACTCCCAGTATCTGAAACTGAATCCTACTTTCAGGATTTCGACGTTTCGCATTTCATGATTCTGGGACTCCTGTGGTGAAGTGTTTTGACACTTCAAATCCCGATATCCGAAACTGTCTCCTACTTTTGGGATTTCAGCATTTTGTATTTTGCAATTCCGGGACTCCTGTGGTGAAGTGTTTTGACACTTCAACTCCCGGTATCTGAAACTGTCTCCTGCTTTCGGGATTTCAACATTTCGCATTTCACGATTCCAGGACTTGTCGTGAGTGTCATTGACACCTCCACCTCCCAGTATCTAAAACTTCGAAATGGTGTCAGATCAATTTATCCCTAATCTTCCCTGCCTGCCTGTAATTGATCAAATGATCAAGCACACTCTTGCACTCTACATGCACCTCTGCACTTATCCTCCTAAGCTTATGTTGTCCCTGTTTTTCCATCACTGCATACTCTGAACTTGCCATCAATGACAAGCACACCTGCCTAAAAACATGCCAACAATCTCCCCCTTTGGCATTGATGGCAACCCTAAATGAATGTGCTCATCTGTTTGGACCTCCAACTGTAGCATCCAGTCCGGACCACTCCTTTTCTCTCCCTTTGACATCAATGTTAAAGAAAACATGATGCCCCTGAGCTGTTGCAATATTTTTAGGAGGTATCAGATATTCAATCAATACAAAGCTCCCCCTAATAGGATGGACTCTCTTAAGTGTGAGACGGGATGACACCCAACTTCTGTCAGAGATATTCAAATGGTGTCTTGGCTAGGGGTTTAGTAAAGATGTCTGCAATTTGTTCTGTGGTTGTAATGTAATGGACATGAACAACCTGATTGGTGACCTGCTCTCTTAGAAAATGGTATTTTATGGGAATATGCTTGGTCTTGGAGTGGAATACAGGATTCTTAGACACACTGATGGAAATAGTGTTATCACAATGAATTGGGATCGATGCAACGTATTTTACCTCCAAGTCTGCAAGTGTCTGAATCATCCATAATACTTGAGTGCAACAGGTAGTCGTAGCAATGTACACTACCTTTGTAGTTGATAAAGAAATGGAACCTCACTTTTTACTAATCCATGCTACTAATGTGTCACCCAAGAAGAATTTTCCTCCACTGGTGCTTTTTCTCTCATCAACACAGTTTGCCCAATCTACATCTGAATAGGCAATTAACTGAAAATTCTACTTTCTAGGATACCACAGACCATAAGTCATTGTTTCTTTCAAATACCTGAATATCCTTTTGACAGCTTGCAAATGACTATGTTTAGGTGCAGACTGATCTCTTCCTACCATTCCAATAGTCTGCATTATGTCTGGGCAAGATGTTGTGATGTAGAGTAGGCTGCCTATCATTGACCTATATGAACTTTGATCAACATCAGGTGAGTCATCATCCTTGCTTAATTTGCATCCAGTAACCATAGGTGTACCCACAGGTTTAGAATCTTCCATTTGAAACCTTTTCAACATTTCTCTTGGATATTTTTCTTGAGAAATGAACATCCCTTCAGACCTCTGTGTAATTTGCAGACCAAGAAAAAATGACAGTTCACCTATCATAGACATTTCAAACTCAAACTCCATGGTAGAAGAAAACCATTGTACCAATTAATCCTTATTACATCCGAAGATGATTTCATCCACATAGACCAACACAATGAGCAAATCATTATCCTTTGTTTTGATATATAGATTGTTGTCTATTGTTCCTCTCTTGAACCCTTTGTCTTTGAGATACGTATCCAGTCTGTGGTACTAGGCACGAGGGGCTTGTTTTAACCCATATAAATCTTTCTTCAGCTTGCATACTAAGTCAAGGTTATCAGATAGTTCAAAACCTTTGGGTTGTTCCATATAGACTTCTTCATTTAAATCTCCATTTAGAAAAGCCGACTTGACATCCATTTGATAGACTTTAAACCTTTTATGACAAGCATAGGCAAGAAATATTCTGATAGCTTCTAATCTTGCTATAGGCGCAAAAGTTTCATCAAAATCCATTCCTTCTATTTGAGCATAGCCTTTACAGACCAATATTGCTTTGTTCCTGACAACTTGTCACTGCTCATTCAACTTATTCTTAAAGATCCATTTGGCACCAATGATATTTTTACCTTCAGGTCTATGAACCATCTCCCACGTATTGTTTTTCTCAATCTGATCAAGTTCATCATTCATTTCTTTAACCCAATGGTCATCTTTGCTAGCTTCATTAAAATTCCTGGGTTCCAGCATGGATATGAAAGCTATATGTGATTGCTCAATATTTTTGACTATCTTTCTCCTAGTTTGTACACCTTTGTCTTTTTCACCAATTATCTGACTTGCAGGATGATTCTTTTGAGTGATTCTGGAGGAGGAATTTAAAGTTACCTACTGATTTGAGTCTGTCTGAGTATTTGTGTCTTTATCTGATTCAGAATCTTCATTTTTTTATTCTTAGACCTGTTCATCTTCAGCTTTAGCTGTGTCCTCTGTAGAAGACTCATTATTGTACCCCTCTCTTGTTGGGATTCCTTCATCAACTTTTACGTCAATAGAGTCAACCATTTTATGCAGCCTCTTATTATAGCATATGTATCCTTTACTGTTTGTAGCATATCCTAAGAAGATACCTTCATCAGCCCTGTCATCATATTTGCCAAGGTTCTCATCAGTATTCTTTATGTAACATTTACTCCCAAAGACTTTGAAGTGTTTGATTGAGGCAGTTTTCCCATACCATAGTTCATAATGTGTCTTGTCACTTTGTGGTCTGAGGTGGGATTTGTTAAGACCGTGGACTACTGTGTGTATTGCTTCTACCCAGTAGGTTTGACCAATGTTCTTCTCATTCATCATTGACCTGGCCATTTCCTGAACTGTTCTGTTTTGCCTCTCAACTACTCCATTTTGTTGTGGATTTCTTGGGATTGTGTATTCTCTCTTGATCCCATGCTTATCACATAATTCCTTGAAATCACTTGACATAAACTCTCCTCCTCGTTCTGATCTTACTGCCTTTAACCTCTTGCCTATTTGAGTCTCAGTTAAAGCCTTAAATATTTTAAACTTTTCAAATGCTTCAACTTTTTCTTTGAGAAAGGTAACCCAAGTAAGTCTGGAGTAATCATCAATAATCAACATGAAGTATTTTTCTTTCCCTGTGCCTTCCTGTCTTGATGGTCCACATAAATCCATATGAACTAGTTGGACTAGTTTCTCTATTGAAGTAAATCTCTTGGACTTAAACTGTGTCCTGGTTAGCTTTCCTACTTGGCAGGGTTTACACATTGAATCTTGGGGCTTTGATATTCTCAAAAGATCTTTTGCTGCCTCGATATTTTTGAGTTTGATTAAGTGGTCAAAGTTTATATGTCCGAGTCTCCTATGCCATAACCAGATTTCATCATGTTTGCTTAGATGACACTCTTCTCTATTTTCTTTCAGCACATATACGTTATTTTTTGTCCTTATGCCTTTCGCCACCACTTGTCCTGAGTTTACAGACTTTATTTTGCAGTCCTTGGACGTGAACACCACTTCACATCCTCTGTCACACATTTGAGTATATTATGTTTTAGTCCATATACAAGTAGAACGTCTTAGGATTTTTCGTTTCCATTAGTTAAACTCACCATCCCTTTACCCTTTATTTTACCTGGAGCATCATTTCCAAAGGTTACGTTTCCTGATTTTTTTCCACTTAGAGATAGAAACTTACCTTTGTCCCCCGTCATATGTTTGGAGCATCCACTGTCTATATACCAAGGGTTCATTTTTCTTTGAGCTGACAACACTAATCCACACTTGTCACTTTCTTTCTTCTTCCAAACCTTGACATTTTTAGCAGGGGAATTCAAATCTGGTTCATAGTTCCTTAATCGACAGTCAACAGATTTATGTCCATAGTTATGACAAATGTAGCATTCAATCTCATTTTTCAATAGGTCAAAATTATTGTTGCAGCGTTGTCTACTCATTGACTGTTGATTATTTCTTGACCTCCTTAGTTGCATGTCTCTAAACTTAATTTGGCAATTTGCAATCTATGAAGGTTTGTTACTTAGTTGTATCATTATTTGTTGTGGAAAGTATTTGTTCCTTTGAAATCTTAATTGCTCATGTCTAAGTCTTAAGGAACAATTTATAGCTTTGTGACCAAAGTTAGAATAGTAGAAACAATTGTCATGGAACAATTCTTTGTACCTAGAAAATGGTTGTCTTCTTTGAGCAAATTGATTTCTTCCATGCTGTTGACGTCTTTCAGCAAGGAGCGCATTATTTCTTTGTTCTGCAGATTCAATCCTTCCACCTTTTTATTTACTCATCCTGGGCGGTTGATTATCTTCCTTTGTTTCTGCAAGTTTGGTGTTGTCATTGGTAGTAGATTTGACAAACTTGATGGGTTCTTCGTTTCTTGGCTTACCACTATTTGATCCCTCTTCATAACCCAGACCAGTTTTCAGCTTTGGATTCCTTTGCTGATTCAGAATGGTGGCTAATCCTTCTGAGGCTTTGATATTTGACATATTCTGATTATACAAGGCTTGAAACTTCTCCATCTCTTTCCTAGTTTTCACTACTTCTTGTTCTAAGGCTTCACATCTTGCCTTCTTTTCTGATAACTGTCATTTCATAATGTCTTTGATTTTCTTTGCCTCTTCTAATTCCACTTTTAGTAGGATAAGGTCTTCATCAGGTTCTTTACTTTCTTTCTCGAACTGTATCAACAATTATCTTTGCTTTTTGTTCTTAATTCTTAATCTGTCAATCTCTTCCAGTGCACTGATCAGTTCTCCTTCCATGTCAACCACATCTTCTTCTTCATTAGCATCACTTCCTGTGATTTTATTATCATAATCCTCTTTTGCCATAAGTATGAAGTCATTTATTTTATCTTCAATAGAGGTGTCATTGTCTTCATCATCTGAAGGATCAACATCATTGTTTACGCAAAGACTTTTCTTCTTAAATTTATTATCTTTAAATAAATTTATGTGTTTGTGCTTCTCCTCATCATCACATGTCCGATCCTTTCTTTTGTGGGGACATTTATTTGCAAAATGACCTATCCTACCATAGTTGAAACATTTTAAAGGCAGTTTACCTTTGTATTTTCCTGATCCCTTCTTCAGTGTCTTCACAAATTTTGCTTCAATTTCATCGGGCTCAGAATCCTCATTCTTGTTTGCTTTAAATGATGCTTCTCTGAAGGTGGGTTTATCTTTAACTATTCTCATTTCATATGCAGTCAATGTTCCTAGAAGTTGATCAAACTCTGATTTTTTTAGATCATTAAGTTCTTCTATAGCAGAGACCTTCGGGTTGAACCTATTAGGGAGAGATCTCAAGATTTTCTTAACTAAAGAAGGTTCCTCAATTTTTTCACCAAGTTCTTTGATTGCATTTACCCTTTCTTCTACTCTCAGAAAGTATTTTCCAACATTTTCATCTTCCTTCATCTTTAGTTGTTCAAACTGTATTCTGTAGGTTTGAAGCTTGGAATCCTTTAACTTCTTATTACCTTCATAACTTCTAATGAGTTTGTCCCACATTTCTTTGGCAGTTCCTAGGTGCATAACTTTTACGAATTATGCTTCTAAAAGCCCACTCAAGATAGCATTCATAGCCTTAGTGTTGAAGCTAAATTCTAGCTTGTCATCCTTATTAGCTAGTACAACTAGCTTTATGTAATCAGTATCTACCACATCCCAGACATCTTCACCTAAATCCATTATGTAGGTTCTCATTCTAACTTTCCAGAAGGCAAAGTTTGTTCCATTGAACAGAGGGGCCTTATTGGTTGAATTTCCTTCATGGCTTGACATGTTTGAGCTCTAGGAGC
>ML793125.1:212322-223407 GCA_009831015.1 Picea engelmannii
TTTAAACTCTTTACACAACATTTAATGACAGTCACAATAATGCAAGGAAGTAAGTAATAGAACATTCAACATCAGTCACACGTATGAGATACACAGAGATAGATATTTCCCGAGGAAACCCATACAGGTTAAAAACCTCTTCGTCTTTATATGATAAGTAATATTTACATTCTTTACATTATCATACATATGAGCACTAACTCATAATGAGGCTACAACATCTATTTTGCAAGCAGAAACTTGCTGAGAGCACCAACTCTCTGTTTTCTCTAGCACCTACTAGAAGGAAGCACCAACTCCCTGGTTTCTCTAGCACCCACTAGAAGGAAGCACCAACTCCCTAAGTGTTCCAGAACCAACTAGATGGAAGCACCAACTTCCATTCACACAGGCACCAACCTGTATAACAGAGAACAACATTTCTCCCTTGCACCACCCTGCCACCCTTGTTTCTCTGGATGCAACCAGATGGAAGCCACAACTCCCTATGTTAAAGCACCCACTTAAACCTATGAGGACAACAGTCCTCCCTAGCACCTCCCTACCACCTTGAAATATAAATCTTTCCTACTTAAACTTATTACAGTGATATAATGTTCATCAATGGCTTACCTGTTTCATCACTGTTCTGCTACACTACCCTGCTCTGTCTGCCTCACTGTCTTCATTCACACCTCCTTGCACTTTATGCTCTTCTGCCTTTTATGCTTTGTGCACCATGTCCATTCAATGAACCATTCCTCTTCTATGCATTTCAGCTGCAACACTCTGCCTCATTCTACACACCTCAATCATACTCAACATCCCCCCATCTCTTCTTTGTTTTACATGCATATGGTCTCTGTGTACCTTGTGCATGCTATCTCGCCATGCTTTTGCATTCTCTCTCCATCTCGAGTGCTCTGACTCATCATCATTCCAACTCTTCAGCTTCCTTGGCAGTTAAACGCATGCGTCCATCATCACTGGGTGTTATTTTGAGATTCCTTCACCTCTTCAACAGTCGAGACTCTTCGTCTTCTCTGTTACAGTCGAGCTCAACCTCTTTGTTGTAGTTACAGGTTTCAATGCTCTTCCATATGTCAATCACCTCTTTGACCAGTCTTCAACCCACTGGCAGATTCCTTGAAA
This sequence comes from Picea engelmannii, assembly GCA_009831015.1. Classification (NCBI taxonomy): domain Eukaryota; kingdom Viridiplantae; phylum Streptophyta; class Pinopsida; order Pinales; family Pinaceae; genus Picea; species Picea engelmannii. Next base: position 213,454 of record ML793125.1, read on the forward strand.
CTCTTCATCTCCTCTGGCAATCACACTCAAGTCTCTTCGATTCCTCTAGAAGAAACCATTAGTGGTTTCCAGCAGTTACAGAGTGAACCATGAAATGGAGCCTAGCTATGCTATCTCCTTCCACTTATGTGACAACTGGCCACATAGATATTTCACCATTTTGACATTCAGTAATTCGGCATTTGTGTGATCAAGTGTCTCGACACTTCAAGTCACGATCCCCGAAATGGAGCTTGGTTGCACTAACACATTTCTCCATCTTCCACCGATGTGACCAATGGCTGTGACCATAGCCTACACCAAAAGGTGTTTCCGCATTTTGGCGATTCCTATTGTGAGGCATCTCGACTCTCCAAGTCGCAGTCCCCGAAACTCCAAAATGGAGCTTGCCACTTCAAGCTTTTCTCTAATTCTCTTCGACGATGTGACCACCATCAGTGACCGAGCGCTTATACATAAAGCGCTTTCGTGATTTTGTAATTCAGCATTTCGGCATCCTTGATGCAAATATTTCTTGACACCTCCATGTCCCGGTATTTGAAACTCCGAAATGGAGTCGAATCAATAGCATTTCGACAATTCGCGTTTCGTCGTTTCGGGACTCTTGTGGTGAAGAGTCTCAGTGCTTAACTCCTCCAACTCCGGTATCTGAATTTCTGAAATGGAGTCAGATCAAAGATCCAGTATTTCATTCTTTCTCATTTCAGTGATTCGACATTTCGACACTTCTGTGGTGAAGTGTTTCGACACTTCAACTCCCAGTATCCAGGACTTCAAAATGGAGTTATTTCCTGGTCAACAAAGCTCTTTGCTGGTGTGCCTATTTCAAGATTTTGGCTTTTCGTGTTTCAGCATTTCGGCACTCCTGTGATGAAGTGTTTCGACACTTCAACTCCCAGTATCCGGGACCCCAAAATGGAGTTATTTCTCGGTCTATGACATTCTTTGTTGGTGTTCCTATTTCGGGATTTTAGCATTTCACATTTCGTGATTTCAGGACTCCTGTAGTAAGAGTTCTTGACATCCCCAACTCCCGGTATCTGAAACTGTCTCCTACTTTTGGGATTACAGCATTTCTCATTTCACGATTCCGGGACTCCTGTGGTGAAGTGTTTTGACACTTCAACTGCCAATATCCAGAACTATCTCCTGCTTTCGGGATTTTGGCGTTTTGCATTTCACGATTCTGGGACTCCTGTGGTGAAGTGTTTTGACACTTAAACTCTCAGTATTTGGAACTGTCTCCTGCTTTCGTGATTTCAGCGTTTTTCATTTCACTATTTGGGGACTTTTCATGAGTGTCCTTGACACCTCCACCTCTCGGTATCTGAAACTCTAAAATGGAGTCGGATCAATTTATCCCTGATCTTCCTTTCCTACCTATAAACCATCAAATGATCAAGCACACTCTTGCACTTTGCGTGCACCTCTGCACTTATCCTCCTGAGCTTACATTTTCCATGTTTTGTCATCACTGCATACTCTGAACTTGCCATCAATGACAAGCACACTTGCCTCAAAACATGCCAATAGACCTCCTAGCACTTAAAAAAAAACAAAACAAAGGAGATGTCACGCCGTGCCGAACATAAAAAGAGAACAATAGAGGCATAGTGCGCCGAAAAGAGAATGAGCACACACACTCAAAAATTCTATCCCAACGGAGATAAGGCCAATGGTCACTACAAAGCGGGAAACAACAGGAAAGTGGAAACAATGAGAAAGATGAATACGGTAAAGAAGTGCCAACTAATGACGTCTATCAATATTGAATTCCAGAACCGATTGATGGAACACCGCATTAACCGCGCCAACTGACGTCGGCAAGGTAAATAAATGGAAAGTACGTGGGAAGCGTCGGTTCAATTAAAATGCAATTGCAATAATGTCTTCGATAAGATTCACATGACTCTGATACAAATAAAGCACGTGGGAGCGGAAAGGTTATTGTGAAATCATGAGAAGAACAAAGCGATACAATATAAAAAGCAGAGAGATAAGGTTACAGAGGTTGCAGAGGCCACTAAGCTCGATGAACAACATCCTTACCACCATGGAACCACCCAAACAGGGAGAACTGATCCAGACTGCTAGACGACCTCAAAGCAGTTCCAGAGCACCATCGCAGTGACAGGGAAGTGAACAACAACCACCTCAACCTCCAGAAGTCGTCAATGTGGACAAAATCTCATCACCTGATATGACTCCAGGAAGCCCCACACTTATCGTAGAGGAAACCCAGTGGACAACACCAGTGGGCATGGACATTGATGTGCCGGAAGAGGGACACGACCAACAGGCTGAGGACACATGCAATCATTTGCACCCTGGAAACCTTAAAGAAGCCCGAAGAGCCAATGGGATGGCCCCAAACCAGATAGAAATGACTATGCCAGAAAGGTCACAGACAACCACGCTAGAACAAGCATAAGAGGGAAAAATGGAAGATGTCATCGACCGACCAAATGAGTATGAAGAAGAGTGACCAATGGAGTATGCAACCTCAAGTCAGCAACCACATCTGAAAGAAAAACAACTATTACCAAGGTCACCACGCAGGCAGGCCACCACAGCCATTGTCTTGCTGCACATTCTAAAACAGGTACGTATAGTAGGAAATATGTTAGGTCACGTGGAGAAGTTGAGGTACTCAGATTGTTAGGGTCCTAACCTGCACATAGGTAGAACAATATATTTGGATGTAATAAAGGTCAATATTAATAAGGCCTTGCAATAAAATAAAATAAGTCGAATGTAAAAAGACCTAATAGAAGCTTCCACTTCTAGAAGGATCTTCCTCTAGATGCTTCTTTTGATAGACATATTTAGTATAAATAGGAGTCGAGGGTATGAGAACCCTAGCTTGGATATTATTGTAATAGAGCTCTACTCAACTGGAGGTTTCCCCCTTGAAGAGGCCCATGAACATTGCTTTCAGAATCAAAGTGTTATTTTTTTTGTTGTTCTTATATCATTTTAGTGTTATTGTGGTGATTTTTCTGGTTATATTGTTGTTATTCTACCATTACTAGAATTGTATTTTTGTTCTGCATACTTTTTATATCTGGTATATTATAAGTGGTATCAAAGCACTTTCCTCGGCAGAAAGTGTGGGTTAAATTTTTTTCAGGATAGAGACATATTACGACATCTTTAAGCCACAGAGATCTATCGTTACACGCATAAACCCATGGTTGAGAGATTCATACACGTAGGAAATACAAGTGGTACTTAAGCGCACATCTGTTGGCCACCCTTGTAACCCCTATTGGTACCCCTTCGAGTGGTAGTGCATCAGATAGCACCTGTGTACGAATCGGCCTATATTGCCTGAATCCCTCTTTAGATAAACCGATCGGTCACCTGACTGCTATAGTGTCACCGAGAACAACACTCGGGAAGATACTCTCTAGTACTTGGGTAGTTGGGTAGTATGGCTAAGGGTACGGTATATCCTCCTTAGTTAGTTCCCTGAGATATTGGGTCAAGTACTACTGTTGGACCCCAAACGTATATCAAAGAGCTAAAGAACAGGGCAAACCCTTGTTGGTAGAACCCTTGAATACGTAACCCTTGGGGACAAAAATATAAACAAATTAAAACAGACAAGATCTATTGCCGCGCAACTATGTTCGGGTTACCAAATCACTACACATTTCTTCCTGGTTAAAAATTTGGGCATTTCATAACTGCAGTATTCTTCAAACCAGAGTATAACTCCACAGGTGTAAAAACTCTGCAATATTCTGGAAAAAATTTCACCATTATTTGAGACCTATTCCATTGGATTCATCTCTTCACCTGTACCACATTCATACATATCATTTTTTAGCAAAATTTTTTACCTCACCCACCCCTTTTTGGTTCCCTCATCCTCATGGCCCATACCCATAGCCAAGACTTGGAAGCTCGCTTCAATACCTTGCAATCTAGTTTCACCGAGACCCAACAAGAACTGAAACACCTCAATGCCAATGTTGTCACCATCAATACAACCATGCAGTCCTCAATGGAGGCAATCAAACAAGACCTGACCAACCAGCTTGAATCTGTCTTTTTGTCACTTTGCACCAAGATTCATATCCCTACAGATAACCCTTCCTCTGACTCACCTCCACATACTGATGGTAAACATTCCTCTCATTCCCATAACTTTCAGAACCATCACTTTCAACGTGACCTACGCCTTCCACGGGTGGATGTGACCAAATTTGATGGCTTGGACCCCACTGGTTGGGTAACCCAAATGGAACATTATTTCTCTTTATATGGCATTATAGATGACTTGGCCAAACTCTGGTATGGTGTTCTCCATCTAGATCAAGAACGTTGGCAATGGGGGCAATGGAGAAAAACTTCTTGTCAAGGGTATATTTCTTTATGAACACTTTGACACTGAAACCAACCATTTGGGTCATTTGACAAAGTTGAAACAATTAGGAACAGTGGAATACTTTATAGCTGCCTTTGAGCGCCTGGATTTTTGGACAGAGGGCATGTTTGATGCCTTTTTTCGAGAGTGTTTTATCAGTGGCCTCAAGGATGAGATTCGAGCCCATGTCCTCATGGCTCAGCCTTAGATTTGGGTGGAGGCTACTAAAAGAGCTAAATAAGCACAACAAGTTGTATCTTCTCAAAACCGAAAACCCTCCTTTATCCCTCGCCCTAAACCAGTAAATCCCACTACTCCCTCTGCTCCTCTAAAGATCCAAAAATTGACCAGGGCTGAAATGGATGAACACCAGCTCAAGGGCCTTTGTTATAATTGTGATGACAAATATTTCCCAAGCCACAAGTGTAAGGAACAAATGCTTTTTATGGCCATCTCCAAGGATATTTCGGAAGAGGATGTTGAAAATCCCCTTATGTCTGAGTCACCTGAAACCACTGACATAACCCCTCCCTCAGACACTCCCGAAGTAGAACCGTTCATTTCCCTCAATGCTATCATTGGCTTCTACTCTCCCTAAACCCTCAAACTAATCAGTTACATCAAGCATCTGAAGGTCATCATTCTGGTTGATAGTGGATGCACCCATAATTTTATTCATTGCTGCATTGCCCAAGAAACTCATTGCTACATCCATGTTGTCAATAATTTCCAAATCATGATTGCCAATGGTGGTTCCATGAAATTTGGATGGCGTTGTGAAAATATGCATCTCGAAATTGGTGACTACAACCTGAAATCTCATATGTTTGCTATCAACATGGGCGGTTGTGACATTATGTTGGGTGCAGACTGGCTAATAACTTTGGGTCCCATTCTCATGGATTTTAAGGAATTAACCATGCAATTCGACCAGGAGGGCCACCAATATAAATTCCAAGGCATCACCGCCAGTTCACCTGAGATCATTAGTTCCCATCGCATGGAAAAGATGCTCAAAAAAGGTCATTCTGGTGTTATTTCCCAACTCCATGCCATATAAGAAACAAAGAAACCCTCAGTGCCGCAAGACCTCCAAGCCATCCTTTCTAAACATCAAGTGGTATTTTCCACTCCCCAAGGACTCCCTCCTTCGTGTGGTGTTCATGATCATTCCATTCCCCTTGTACCCGAAATCCTTCCTCCCAATATTCATCTGTATCGTCACCCCTTTTTCCAAAAAACTGAAATTGAGAAAATGGTCCAAGAACTCCTTAATGTAGGCGTTATCCACCCTAGTATGAGCCCCTACTCTTCTCCTGTGGTCATGGTCCTGAAGAAAGAAGGTTCTTGGTGAATGTGTCCTGACTTTCGTGCCCTCAATAAACTTACCATTAAAGACAAATTTCCCATTCCTATCATTGATGACCTCCCGGATGAATTGAGTGGTGCCCAATTCTTTGCTAAACTTTATCTTCATTCAGGCTACCACCAGATACGTATGAAAGAGGAAAACATTCCCAATACTGCCTTTAGAACTTATGAGGGCCACTATGAGTTTTTGGTCATGCCCTTTGGCTTGTGTAATGCTCCATCCACCTTCCAAATCCTCATGAATCATGTCTTCCGTCCTTTTCTCCATAATTTTTTCTTAGTTTTCTTTGATGATATCCTCATATATACCAAAACTTGGACAGACCATCCTGCTCATGTAGATCGAGTTCTCCATCTACTCTCTCAACACCAACTTTTCCTGAAACATTCTAAATGTGCTTTTGGTGCCTCAAAAGTAGAATACTTGGGTCATCTGGTTGGAAAGGATGGCGTCAGGGTGGATCCAAAAAAGATTGAATCTATGCAAGATTGGCCTCACCCAAAGACTCTCAAAATCTTGCATGGATTTTTGGGCTCAATAGGTTATTATTGCAAGTTTGTTAAGAATTATGGAAAAATTGCAGCACCTCTCACTGCTCTCCTAAAAAAGAACTCTTTCACTTGGACTCCAGCCACTGCTCAAGATTTTTAAACCTTGAAGATGGCCATGTGCACCACTCCAGTCCTGGCCCTTCCTGATTTCACAAAGACCTTTGTGTTGGAATGTGATGCCTCAGGGAAAGGAATTGGTGTTGTCCTTATGCAAGAAGGTTGACCTTTGGCCTTTACCAGCAAGCAACTATCTGAAATAAATCTGGGCAAATCAATCTATGAAAAGGAAATGTTGGCTATTCTGCATGTCGTTGATCTGTGGCACCCTTATCTATTGGGGAAACATTTCCAAATTAAGATAGACCATCAAATCCTCAAGTATTTTATGGAACAACGCATTTCCACCTCGGAGCAACAAAAATGGGTGACTAAGCTCTTTGGATATGATTATGACATCATTTACAAGAAAGGCAAAGACAATGTGGTTGCGGATGCACTTTCCAAAAAATATAAAGATGAAGGATCCCTTTTTTCTCTTTCCTTCATTGTACCAGATTGGATCCAAGCCATTCGCTAGGAATGGCTACAAGATCCCAAAAGTTTTAATCTGATCGAACAATTGGAGTCCAATGCTCCAGTTTCCCCAGGGTACTCTTGGCTCCATGATGAGATTCGATACAAATGTCATTTGTATTTAAGTAAACAATCAAAGCTTAAATCCACGGTAATTTCTGAGCTTCATGCTACACCCATAGCGGGGCACTCCGGGTTCACCAAAACCTATGACAGGGTCAAACATTCTTTTTTATGGGATGGTATGAAACAGGACATTCATAATTTTTTCGTTGAATGTGATGTGTGTCAACTCAAAAAGTGAGAAACAATCAAATCTCCGGGCACACTACAACCGCTTTCGATTCCACCTGCTGTTCAGAAGGATATCTCTATGGATTTTATTACCGGATTACCCAAATCGGGAAATAAATCAGTCATCATGGTGGTTATTGATCGCTTTTCCAAGTATGCTCATTTATGCTCTCTTCAACACCCATTTACAGCATGCACGATGGCTCAAATTTTCATGGATCAGGTCTTCAAGCTTCATGGCATGCCGCACTCTATTGTTTCTGATTGTGACCCAACTTTCACAAGCAATTTTTGCAAGAACTATTCAAGCTACAAGGCACCCAATTCCATCTCAGCATAGCTTATCATCCCCATACTGATGGTCAAATTGAAGCTGTCAACAAGTGTTTGGAAACATATTTGAGGTGTTTTTCCTCGAAAAAGAAAAATCAGTGTGCTCAATGGTTACCCCTAGCTGAATGGTGGTACAACACTTCATACCATACATCTACACGCAAGACTCCTTTTGAAGCAGTATATGGACATAAGCCACCTTTCATTCTCTCATACTTACCTGGTGTCTCGAAGGTCCAGGCGGTTGACCAAACACTTACAGTTCGGGAGGCTATTCTCCTTACCCTCAAAGAAAATTTGGTCATGGCACATAATCGCATGAAGCAACAAGTAGATTGAGGTCACTCTGAACATCAATTTGCAGAAGGGGATCAAGTGTTTATTCATCTTCAACCTTACAAGCAAACATCCCTCAAGGCAGAGCATTGTCAGAAGCTAGTGCCCAATTTTTATGGTCCTTATACAGTTATCAAGCGTGTGGGACAAGTACCCTATCAGTTATATTTTCCCAGTCATTCGAAGCTACATCCTATTTTTCATGTTTCATGCCTAAAGAAGATGATTGGAACTAAGTGCCAAATTCAAGCCAACCTTCCTGAGTTAGCCGAAGAAGGATCCATTTGGCTACAACCACAAGCAATTTTGGACCAGCGTGAGCGTCGCCTGCATCAGAGAACCATCAAAGAAGTTTTAGTCTAGTGGAAAGATACAACTCTAGCAAATGCCACTTGGTAACCAGCTACCATTCTGTAGCAATTTCCACATCTCAAGCCTTGAGGACAAGGTTTTTTTTAAGGGGGAGGACATGTTAGGGTCCTAACCCGCACATAGGTAGAACAATATATTCGGATGTAATAAAGGTCAATATTAATAAGGCCTTGCAATAAAATAGAATAAGTTGAATGTAAGAAGACCTAATAGAAGCTTCTGCTTCTTGAAGTATCTTCCTCTAGATGCTTCTTTTGATAGACATATTTAGTATAAATAGGAGTCGAGGGTATGAGAACCCTAGCTTGGATATTATTGTAATAGAGCTCTTCTCAATTGGAGGTTTCCCCCTCGAAGAGGCTTGTGAACATTGCTTTTAGAATCAAAGTGTTATTTATGTTGTTGTTCTTATATCATTTCAGTGATATTGTGGTGATTGTTCTGGTTATATTGTTATTATTCTCCAATTTCTAGCATTTTATTTCTGTTCTGCATACTTTTTATATCTGGTATATTACACAGGCCATGAGGTGACAAACACGTACAAGTTCCCATAGTTCTCCAAGAAATTTTACCTACAGACTGTGGGTATAGGACCCTTTGGCGAACGAATTAACCAACCAATCCAGTGGGGAGCCGGACTGGCCAAAACTGGGATTATAGGCCTATTGGACATACCGCACTTTGGAAGGGGCCAATATGCAAACAAATGCATCAAGCAACTAATGGCAGACACCCATGGCAGATACCTGTGGCTGGAACAACTTGTTTCAATAGACGTAGAGATTATTGCATACATCACAGGGCTTCCATCACGGGGTGAGGATCTCGCACAGTTCCTTTAGGACAAAATGAAGGAGAAAGCATTGGCCGAGGAAATGAAGAATAAATATGGTACCGAAAGGGGGTCGTGCAGAATCATCATCAAGCATTTTAGTGACTTCATGACAATAATGGCCACAAAAATTATGGCATGCAAATTACTTAGGAAATACCACAAGGAGGAAGTCTCGGCCAAGATTGTTGCAGCTGCAACACAGTGTGTGCAGGGCACCACACTCACCTGGGCCCCGTATTTCTTGAATCTATACCTGGATGAATGCAAGGACATGGAGGATCCGAGGACAAAATTTCACTATTCATGGCTACTCATCCTGATAGCCTTGATCAAATGGAAGGAGCCTAAGTATTCATTATTTTCCTCTAGACCCAATCCTTTCCATGGAGAGTGATACTTATCGTTGGGGTCTGCTTCAGACCCCAAGAACAGAAAGTGTAACATACCCGCTACCTAAATCAAATTTTTCTTATCCTCTGTCGAAATCGAACCCCTTAAAACCCATGGAGGCCCAGTGTAAGTGGGCTCTTTTCTCTCTCCTTCTCTGTTCCCATGTGATCGTGGGTTAGGTTCATGGTTCAATTTGAATGCAGCGTCTTTTTTATTTCACGCTTCGGCGCTACAGTAATGTCCAAACATTCGACTCTGCAACCGCCGAACCCTGGCAGGGCTAGCGAGTGACCAATGGATATGAATTCCTACGGGCTCAGAGAATGGCCAATAGGAGCAGACCTCAACACAGGCAGAGAGCAGCCAATGAGAAACCAGCCCCTTCGCGCGGATAAGTGGAATACATGTGGCAGAAGGAAAACACAACATGGTAGCCGACATGACAGGAGGGGGACCCCACTTTACACGCCACACTATTCTGGACCCCCCCCCCCATTAAAGGTAGAATGGCAAGGGGGGTCTG
>ML793125.1:243054-271608 GCA_009831015.1 Picea engelmannii
TTCATTCTTCCTGTGCTTGTCTGAGAAAAGGGGTTGAGATTTTGGGTAGAAGGTTAAAGGTTAAATCTGAAGGGTCATGATCTGCATATAGGCTTAGAACCCTAGCTTATTAGTCCGTAGGGTAAAATACCCAACAACAGTCTCCCCAAATGGACGGCTCAGATTTTACCGGGGTTTTCACTTCGGACTTCCCCGATCTCCTGTCCGCGGGAAGGTCGATATCCCAACTCCCGATAGTAAACCTTGATCTTCACCACGTGTATCCTCAAACGGACGGTCCAGATCTTCCCGGTGTTTCGAGACTTGAAGTGTCTCGATTTTCTTGTCCTTGAGAATCCTGATATGCCAATGGCTGGACTCCTGATGGTAACCCTCGAACAGCTCCAGTCTGATCCGACGACTGAGGAGTAATTGGACCAAGATCTAATGGTCTAGATCCGTTCTTCTCACGCACGCTCCAGAAACTAAACTCCGAGCATCTTAACCCGATCCAACGACCGACGAGATTTTTGAATGAGATCCAACGGTTGTCGATCTCCCCCCTTCTATATGCTTAACTTGGTACACCCTGGACGTAGAAACCAACGGTCCAGGTCTCCTTCTCCAGTCGATCTGACGGCTCAGGTCTATCCCACCTCGCGCATTTCTTCCACTACTTCATGGATGTGGAAAGATCAACGGTCCAAATGTTCTCATGGACCTTGGGGAACCTACGATCCTAATTTTCTCGCTATTCATGAAGATGGAGGGAAAAGGAGCAAGAGGTGTAACGCTCTTACTACTTCCGTCAATCTGATGGTCGTAAATGACTATGGGTCTTCCGACAAGATCTCATCCGTCGATTCGTTACTTATCCCTACACTGCTACTTCAAAATTTTAAGAGGGTCATTCCTCCTCGTACAGGGTTATTAAGACTTGCCCATTCAAGTCCTTTTTCTGGGTTCTTGGAGAACCTTTCCAAGAAGGGAATCTCTATGAAGAGATCTATATCGGGGCATTTCCGGAGGCAGATAAGGGTAAACAACTTCCCGAGAATGGGCTAGAAGCCTAACTTAGTTCAACCTAGGCATAATTAGATTCATTTATCAACGTAAGTCATGCATGGTTTCCTCTGTTATAAGCATATATCTATTCATTCTTATCAAACACTGCACAGGCATTCTAACACTGAAATCGTTCACAATTTCACAGTTCTATGAGCATATATATACATATATCAGTCTATGAATTTCAAGATGCAATATGTAAAACACTTATCAAAAATAACACTAGAAGTGGATGCGACTATTGAGAGGGGTGCTCATTTCCACCCAACTGTAGGCGTAGCGACTCCCCGCGGATATACCACTATCCACCCCCGAGCTGAGACCACGATGCTATGAGACTACGTCTCTCTGTCTGCCAGTGACTAGGAGCGAAGGTTGCAATGCTTCCTCTCTACTATCACTCACTCTGCGTAATTCCAGAGCTCCCCTCATGTCTGCCCCCCAATCGCTTCTACCCCATGCCTTATCCTCTCCCAAGGTTGTGTGTGGCACGATTACCCTCGCACTAATCAGGCTTGATGGCTCTACGGATAGGTGGTTCACCTCCCCATCCCTCATTAAGCCATCAACCTGTCAGCCTGCAAGGCATTAAATTTCAGGGCCAATGAGCCGCTTTTGGTTCTCCAGGCCAGTGGAGTCCAAATATGGTATTCAATTCTCGGTGGAAGTTAACGCCACCTTTCCAGGTGCCTTCCACCGCCATCATGGTCTCTTTTTCTACACATCCCCTCTCAGCAGTCCTGCAATATAAATTCATAATGTTATTTACATTCATTGACCTTCTTCATAAGGTCCATTCACATCATACATTCACATTTTCATCATGCTTTAGCATGGTAATTTCTGTATTAGGATTAATTACAAATTTGGGGGAAACAGGGTGTTACAGAAAGGTGAATGCAACTATATTTGAAGGATATCACAGTGACCTACAGGAGAGAATCGCCAACACTTGGAGAGTGACATCGGAAGTGGTCATGCAGTATCATGGAATATCCAACTTCAAATAAATGATACATGCAATTTGGATCCAGGCACGGAAGGATCACTGCAATTAATGGCTACAACTACGCTATTGCATCAAGGAGGTGGACATAGAGATGGACATTAAGGATTGGGATGATGACTAGAGGATTCGAGTACTGAATCAAGAAATTCTCGTAGGAATAGAGGAGGAGGCAGGGCATGAACAAACACTTGCATAAGAGATAATGGTGCCCAAGAAGCCAAGGATCGATTAGAAAACAGGCACAATAAAAGAAAGGGGGTGTGTCCAATAAAGACACTCAGGCGGGGAAGAAGAACAACACCCAGGCGCCACAAGTATAGCAAAAATAAACTAAGACAGCACAGGGAACCACATCAAGTGTGACTTAGCAGAAGAAAGGCCAGACTAAGAGACCAGTCATCCAAATGGGGGGTATGTGCAAGAAATATAAGGCGCGCAGAATACCACCAAAATACACAATCACGAAGGACGACGTGGACCTTGTGGCTCAAATGGTCCAAGATTGCATAGTAGGGGATTTTGAAAATGATCAGTGCCAAAGGGACAGGATTGAGGAGGAGCTGGAATACATATGACAACTCCTCCAGTAGCTCAGAGAAGTGCAGGCAGCCGACAACAGTGTAGGAACAGTCTCATAAGCATCACAGGTAAGAGGCGAGGTTGGATCAAGTGAGAAGGATAGGATCCAAATGATAGCTCAACCAAGATAAAAAATTCATGTCACACCCAACATGTTGCGCATGGATGAAATCGTGGGGCAGACACCCTTAAAGGACTTTCCCCAAATACAGTTGGTATTGACATAGATACCAACCAAGGCCTTGTATAAATTGCAATTCAACGTCACACAGGAGGTACAACCATGTGCATGCACAGACACAGCATAATTGCAGCATGTAAAGGACAAGAAGGACAAGATGGAATTGGTACTTGAGTAGTCTAAGCTTGAGAGAAAAGATGAAAAAGACAGCACAGATAGAATGGAGCAGGAATTGGCCGTAGCCTATGAGAAAATCCCAAACATCGCATAGACAACAGAACTCATGGTGACACATAAGATTGATCATATTGTGCAGACAATCGATCAATATAGATAGGAGATCGATAATATTTGGGAGCATCTTGTACCTACCACACCACCAGAGGTGAAAGAGCAGAGGAAGCAGAAGGCAATAATATAGCGACAAGTCCACGCAGCGACCGACTTGTTTGAGAAGGAAGCACAGCTTTGGACGAAGCTGGAAGAGGATCAACAGGTCAAGTAGTGGGACCAGGAATAAGAGAGGATAAGTGCTGCTATCCAGGACCTCAAGCAGTATACTATCACAGATCGCGTCAAAGGAGTGCAGTATACGAAGAAATTGCAAGCAAAACTCATAGCTACGTAGAGACATAAAAGAGAGTGCCAAGCTCAAATGGAACCACTCTAGGAGCAGGCAGTAGAGCTCATTGTGTAGGTAGAACACACAAAGAAGAACTGGCACAAACTCAAGCAGAGTGTGGAGGGATAGTCAGTGACGAGATTATAGTGCAGGTATTGGATGCACTCAAGGAGAAGACCGTGCAAACCCAAACGCAAGCAAAGGAACTAGAAAAAAAGTTCCAGGCTCTCGTAGGAGAGATTAAAGTAGTGCACAAGGCTTAGGTGGCTTAGGACAAGCCAGATGTCAGTGTTGGGGGATTATTGGATGCAAGCCGAATCAAGAAGAAATGATATTTTTGGAAGAGAAGCATGCAAGAGGAAAAATACAGCTGGAAGGAAAAGCAACACACACGCATGCATGGAAGACCTAACAATGCTAGGGTTAGGGGTTTTGTAATACATTGTAATGGTTGATGAACTCAAAATATAAATAAGTAGTACTTAGGATAGATAGATACCTAGATATATACATAGATAGATACAGACCGAGAGAGAGAGAGAGAGAGAGAGAGAAAGAGAGAGAGAGGGAAAGAGTTGTAAGCATTGTATGAATCATTAAGTTGGTAAGCTAAGGAAGGAATGAGCAACTCTATCGCGAGAGTTAGATCGCAGGCTAAGGATCATGGTGCGATCTAGTCAGCCTCGCAGGGATCTAGGAGCCTGCTGAAGAGAGTGATATCTAGGAATGTAAACACGCGTGGTGTGATATCTTACTAAACTATAATAAAATATTGAGAGTCAGATCTTTTCGGACATAGCCCAGGTGGGGGTGAACCACGGTAACACTGTGTTGTGGGATTGAATGAATGTGTCTTTGTGTTTTATTAGTTGATGAATGTTGAATGAATTGATTAAATAGATCTAGTATTTTACACACATGTATAGAATAAATGTTATAATGGGATGTTAAATGGACTAAATAAAGGTTGTGGCATACAAGCACATATCTTACTCAGTCTCAGGTTGTAAACACCTAAGTATTGCAACCACCCATAGAGATATCTCGGGTGAGACTGTGCAGTACAATCAGTGTATTGCATATCCTTCTGGGTTATCAGAGGGGTCGATAATCTTTAAGGGCTTTTGTTGGGAAGCTTCTTAGTTCTGAACCAGGGTCAATCTATAATAGTCAATTGAGAATCTGAATAACCCATAAGCATGCGTCAAGACCAATAGAAGAGTAGACAAAGAGAAATATAAACCAACACTAGTGCACTCATTTGGCCATGAATTCCGCAGCTAGGATCCAAGAACTTTCAGTTTCTTCAAGTTTTCTCACAATATCCTTCACAAGGCTCTGAGATATTTCCTCAACTGGAAATTACACCACAGGCTTACAACCCAATTTACAGGCACACAGGCCTCTTTCTCAACATAAAAAACATATCCAAACAATGGTTTCCTTGAATTTTATCATGGTTGGTCCTCTTACCATCCTTCCTATCCTTCTTTTCTACCCAAAACCTGAATTTAAGAACTGTCCCCCTTATGCATACCAATTCCCTCCCTTCCTTGCTTGCTTGACTTACACTCTTCTCAAAAATGATTTTACTTCATCACATGCTCTCCAATAACTATGTGATGTTACCACTCACACCTACCCTCTTACATGAGGTAAATGATTGGATTCTCATACACTCAATCAACAAATAGAAGGTTATACACAAAGATAATAATTTAGGAATGTAGGTTGGATTAATACCCATGAGAAATTCCCCCCTGGACCCCTCTCTCTCTTATGGAATCATATACCCCCATCATTCTTCATCTCTTTCGTATCACAACAAAAAACTATCACTTTTATTAATTATTTCAATGTTCATAATATGAATTTCATCCCCCGGCCACATTAAATCAATACAAGATATTTTCCCAAACACATCAACTCACCAGCCTAATTCACATTTATACAATTACATTATATTTAACAGGGATTAAAACTATGGATGTTACATCCCCTCCCCCCTTATTTTTTCACTGTCCTCAGTGCACAACACCCTATAGGTGTAATTTCATTTTACAATTCTAGCTCCCCAACCAATAATCAACATGCTCTTTGGCCCGAAATGACATATGAATTCTAGCCTAAGAAAATTACATAGGCACTCTGGCCCCAATACCATAGATACATAGGTACTCCAACCCCCAAAATCATAAATACATAGGCACTTTATCCCCAAAACATATATACAAAGGCACTCTGGCCTGAAATATATACATAAGCCATTGTAATTCTTCTAGAACTATCATGATTTCCACCAACTCTCTTCCCATTGACCTGCACAACCCAAGGAATGGTTTCCCATTAGTTTACCAGGGTTGACCCAAGGAATGTGCCATCCGTTTATCAAGGATAACCCAAGGGATGTACCATTTATTTATCAAGGCTAACCCAAGGAATGAGCCATTCATTTATAAAGGACTCTCTGGCATAGGTAACTAGGAATCTCACTAAAGGGAACTCAAGGGACTCACTGTTAGTAAATATCAATAAAATAACCAGCAACAACCTTGTTGTTGCAGTGAAACTCAAACAAGAGTGCACTCTTCACACATGACAGCCTGGTTCTTTGAATGAAACTCACACTAGAGTTCACTCTTCAGGCCTGATAGCATGCTTCTTTGATAGTGAAACTCACACAGAAGTTCACTCTTCAATCCTGAAAACCCGGTTCTTTGACAGTGCAACTCACATAGGAGTTCAATCTTCAGGCCTAACAACCTGGTTCTTCTATAAGCCTGACAACTTGCTTCTTCTACAAGCCTAAAAACCTTCTTCTTCGACAATGTGACTCACACATGATTTCACTCTTCAAGCCTAACAACCCGGTTCTTCATGTTGTACATACCCTCTAGGCTCAGGAATCCCTTTCAGTGATATATAGTTCCTTAGGTGATCCATCATTTTCCAAGGTGTTCTCTTGCAGACAGATTCCAACTTGCTACTAGATTTCCACTAGAAATCCACAACCTATGGTGATCATCCTATATGCATCACATGCATATAGTAAATATGAGACATCATCATAAAAAAATTAATTATAAAATTTCCAATCTGATTTGCCCAGAAAACAAAATTCCCAAACATGAGTTTTCTGCTCATAATTGTTTGTCTCTTGCAGCAGTAGATATCATTATTCCTTATGGATTACACCATTTTCATATCCAAGACTATTCTTCCTACAATTTTCTAAATTTCCATGCAACCAAACAAATTTTTAGCATATCATAACAATTTCCAATTATAAATTTCTCAAATCTAGTTATACATGAAAATAAAAATTCCCACACATGATATTTCTTCTCATTATGTTTGTCTCTTGTAGCGGTATATACTAGTCTTCCTTATGGGATTAGAATATTTTCATATCCAAGACTATTATTCCTGCAATTTTCTCAATTTTCTTGCAACCAAACACGTTAATATCTCGTGCACAATATTTGCATTCAGTCCATGAAGTGTTTTTTTAGAATTATAGTAATCTAAAAATTCTATCACTTCCAACTATTATTCATATTAAAAACAAAATTAATCCATTAATCAGATTATCTAGAATGGAACTATCATTCACTGTATACTCATTATCAACACACCAAGCTTTTCATAACACAATCAAACTTTACCAATAAGTAAAACCATTGTGCCAATAATCATGGCCCCATATACACAATGCATCCTTGCATTGACTCTAGAATACCATATGTTCATGTCATGTATTCACCATGTGAGTTGGAAGGTATGGCCCATTCCTTAATACCTCATCCAAACTCTTCCCCACAACCTGTATGATCCTTTTCATACCTTCCTCTTCAACCCATACACAACACTAGGAACATTATCCCTTAGTGCTATTTAGTGTAGGAAAAAAGGTTGTAGTCCAAACCTCAGTTACATAGGGGAAAACCATTCTACACTTGGATGGTACTATATCCTTTCTATTTCCATTCCCATCATGGACTCACACATGACCGTCTCTAATGGAGTTCATTGCTATAACATGAGTAATGTCTCCTAACATAACTTAGTTATGACCTCATAACAAACATAAACCAATATGTAATTAGTTTTCCATAAATGCATTCAAGCAACAAATATCATTTTCATACTCAAGGCCTACTGCCTTTACATCAATTCAAATTTTGAGATTCAACTGAGGGAATTCTTACATCAATTCCCTTTAGAAATTATACAACATAACAACCCCAAATTCATATATGTATGGGTGTCATCAATTTACTTGATGCTACCTGATCAACTAGTACTTTATAGAAGCTCCCAGACTCCTTTTTCCAATCACTTGATCAACATTCCCACCATCCTCGTTTGGTGCTCGTATGGATGGATACCATAAGAAACAATATCATTAGGTTATAATCATGTTTCCTAGATACGCAATCCATCATTATTTTTATTCAAATATCGTAGCATCATTATTACTATTATTATTATTATATATCAACAGAATACTCTTAGTCTATAATCATTCCACCGGTATGTTCAAGCATGTCTACATGAAAAAACACATATCATTATGCACCAAGAATTTGATATTTCATTCCTATCTTATGCACGTGCATTCTATCTTTATTCTATGAATCATGCACCAATTTTATCACTCACTCCAATGCATATCTATTTCAGTTTTAAATAAATTATTTGATTTTTATTGAAATAACATTATAATTGATTGACATTTCAATATTTCAAAATATTTCTTTTGTGTCATCTTTCTAATACTCCTTTCCATCCATGGCTTAGTTCAATTTTAAGTATCTTTTTTTCACTTCATTAAGTGATTCATTATGAAGCACTATTTGACCACTCAAGACCACTCGGATCCAAATGGAATTCTACACTCCACCATTGCTCTTGTACTTTGTTTTTTCCATGCACTCTGATAATAGAGGCAACTTTCTTTCTTGTGTACTTTTAGACAAGAGTTGCCAGATCATATCTAGCAATCCCTTCTTCTTGCACTCAAAGATGACTCTTCCACTTCATGAGTCACACCTCATCTCATGATGTCCTTTTTCCTCCTCTTTCAGTAAGCTTGACCTCTTTAAAATTGGGATTAATCTAGAGCAGATCCACATAATGCTCAGTGGTGTAATCTTATCCTCTTTCTAGAAATCATTTTTCACACAACACTCTATGCAGAGTGCTCTTATACCTAATGGAAATGCCCGATTAGTAAGATTAACCTTTGTTTATGTATCAAAAATATTGCACTTCAAGTCTTCCTCTAGGCTTATTCATAGGTACTATCCTAAGCATATACAATCTTAATTACACAACAATCACCTTTGGCACTCACCTCTATCATTGGGAAGGTTTCTCCAAAATTTGACATTATTTGGAAAAATATTCACATCATGTAATTACATGGCTCTTGGAATCCAATTCCACTTTTTGTTACTTGTCTTCTAGCTCTTTATTGTCTCAACCAACATTGACAAGCTCTTCCATGTTTCCATTACTTTGATATTCAATCCTAGCTTGAATCTACCTGATTGTACCTCTAATTTTGCACCATGTGCAAGTAACCACTTCTATTAGAATTATGCACAGCATATAAATTTTGTCAATTAATGCTACAACTTATTCTTTATCCCAATTGATGAAGAACACAATGCACCAAATTAAAAATCTAATTCCTTATATGCATTCCTCTTTGAAACATTTTTCTGATGACTGTACCCATGCCTCAATCTAAGTTCTAGGAGAAAAGTTACAAAATTTACATGCTTCCCATTCCAATTTTTTTTTCTACCACAACAATATATTTATCACTTTATGAGAAATTATAACACCCAATTTAAAATTATGGGTTGACATATGTGTTCTACTCAATACCTTTCCAATTACTATTTTTTTGCTCAAATCCGAACTTTGAGCTAAAAGTTATGGTGGCAAAACAATGAAGGAATATTCATTTGCACGTGCAACATAGTAGCAACACTCAACAACCGGCTGATCATTTCTTGATTAGATATTCACTGTTGATCTATCTTAATCGATTCACTATGGATATAAGTCATATCTCTTCTTCATTTTGGGCTTTCTCATTCTCCAATTTGCACCCCCTAGTTCCGTCGCACTCACTTTGCACTTATACTTAGATCCCTTACTGTATTCACAAGCTTGTGGGTGGCAGAGTCATGGACTCATATTCTACCTTCATATCTTCCATGAACCCACCACCAACACTTAGCTTCATTTTCCTTCGTGGACTCACAGACTCGCAAACTCATAATCTTGTAACCTTCCTTTCATAAGTTCGTCCGAGAATTCTCAACACTTCACCATTTTTCCACTTCTTACCACTTTGTAACATACCTAGCCTCCATCTAAGCAACATTACGTGCATAAAATCATTAAATTATTAAGATTTATTGCTAATCAAATTCTTGTAGCTTACTAGATACAAATCACACCCAAATCTAACCATTTGACTGATACCACGGTTCTAAATGCATCTAAAAACATATATTAAACATGAATGCAATTGTTCAATCCAACAACAAGCACACAACATTCATATAAATCATTTACACAACAAAATAATCATAAATAATACAACATAAACACTTATTTGTTAATGATTAACCAATTGGCTTCAAGCGAAGGATGCACCTTCGAGTCATAGGCACTGCTGATCATTTTCTCTCATCAGGAAGCCACCCCTGATTTGAGGCTATGAGTCCACAAGGATATTCGGCCCCCTAGCTATCCACTCTCCAAACACAGAGCAACCCCAAACCTAGGTTCATTTTTTACAACAGTTCCAAACTGTTGAAATTTTTCTATGATCTCTTAACAATAGACAATGTCACATCATTGTCACCCAACCATAGGCATTCACATATGCCACCCTCGAGCATATTAACCATTGCGTAGAATAATTACGGAAAGTCTACATTAGAACCAATAGATAAACCCTAGCTTCTAACTGCAGCAACAACTCAAGACAAGTAGATCGCTCCTTCTCCAAGGGTAGTGCACAAGATAGAGAGTCTCCATATCCACAGAACAAGTACCATACACAACTACAAAAACTGTAGCTGCACTACTCTCTCAGAATTGCACCATACTTAGCAAGAATATCACCAAGAGTATCACCAAGAATATCATTAAGAGTTTCACCAAGAACCACCAAGAGAATCACCAAGATAGCATTAGGGACAGGCCAAGACCCAAGAGACGAGGATACACCCTTATTCCTCCTTGCAGTTACATTTGTAGTTGCAATTGCAACTCACCACAATACTTGTGCATTGACTAACTATCCAAATGAGCTAAAACGTCCTTTATTTATATTAATCGTTACAGTGACTTTTCTGGATGGGTCAACCTGACTTTCTGGTAATTATATTTTCAATTTATCTTTATCCTGTGGAGCCAAATTGTATTTCTGGAAGATAATATTATAATATTATTATTCTTCTAGGTCGACTTGTCTTCTAGGGTTTCCACACATCTGTTTAATGGTTCACTTGCTTCCAAAATATTCTATTCTAAGTCATAGGTTACACGTGGAGGTTAATTCCTCTCGCAACTACCAAAACATCAACACTCTGTCTTAGCTAGGGAGATATTAACTAAGATGTTCTTCATGTAGTGGTTTCAAACACATCCATCCATATCACATGGCATGGTCAAGACTCACATGGTCTTGCAGACCATTCTACAGGTAGCAACACCATAGACACACATGCTATCATATGATTAAACAGATAATGTAACAAGTATCATCATCATAGCTGCACATTAGCCATCTAGATGGAAAACACCTCCAACACTACTAGTTGGACCTCCAGCTAGTAACCTCTGATGCTACTAATCGACACTCTAACTGGGAATCATTTCTGACACTACAAGTTGGCATCTAGTTCATATAGAACTAGTAACTCATCATCTCACACAAAATATGACTAAAAAATTAAACACTCCCTCTTAATCAAGAAGGTATTCCTCTTGGAACAATCATCATCATTGCTTATGCACTTCTTCACACCTCAGCCATTGTCTTGTTTAATTTCATGAATCCATACATCATAGCAAGTTCTACACTTTCACCAGCCTTTTGTATTGGGGTAACATACCAACCTACATTGGAGTACCAACCTGTGCTGGGGTATCTTACCAACCTGCCTTAGGGTTACCAACCTACGTTGGGGTAGCGTACCAACCTGCATTGGGGTAGCATACCATCCTGCATTGGGGTTATCAAATTGTGTTGGGGTAGCATACTAGCCTACGTTGGGGTAGCTTACCAGCCTATGCTAGGGTTACCAACCGACACTAGGGTAGCATCCCAGCCTGTGTTGGGGTTACCAACCTACACTGGGGTAGCATAACAGCTTGCATTGGGGTTACCAACCTGCACTGGGGTAGTGTACCAACTTGTGTTGGGGTTACCAAACTGCGTTGGGGTAGTGTACTAGCCTATGTTGGGGTTACCAACCTACATTGGGGTAGCATACAAGCCTGTGTTCGTGTATCATACCAGCCTACGATGGGGTTACCAACCTACACTTGGGTAGTGTACAATCTTGCATTGGGGTTACCAACCTACATTGGGGTAGCTCCCACTACTGGGGATCTCATCACTTCCCTCTACTCAGGATCACTTCCCACTACTGAGGAACACATCTCACTACTAGAGAAAATAATCACTTCTCACTACTGGAGAAGTCTTTCTGGACCACTCCAATCTTGTCCCTGACAGAGGCTTGGTCAACATATCTGCTACATATTCGTCAGTAGCAATATACTCGAGGAAGTGTCTCATCATAGTCTTCTCCCTCTTACTGAGAGAATCCTCTGGACACAAATCAAGCTTTGTACATCTCTAGGCTAGTTATCTGCAACATGCATGATCTTGTAGATCAACTTGGAAGTCCCCATTGACTTCTCTACTGGTCTCGAAACCAAGGAAAATATATATATCCCAGTCCTTCTGACTGGATTCTTCCTTGGTCACTGTAGCAAAGTCGAGGGAATATTCCCATAATATCTCATATCTCCTTGAAGCCTATGAAGGTTTGATCTAGTCTTCTCAACCCATGGCATATGTCTTTCAGTCTTGGAATATGTCTCTCTCTTCCATCTGAATATGAAATTCTTTGAGTCCCCATTCTCCCTCTAAATATTGACTCCCTCTAAGTCTATATAATCTTCAGAGCCATTTGCTCCCTTTGTATGTGATGATTTTCTATGAAGTCTCCTATGAATGGTCCTTGGGAGGCTGGTCCTCCTTAGTGGATCGTGAGGAATAAATCCCTATGAACTCTAGATCCTTCTGAGATGGTACTTAGTGGGGCCACCTGCGTCACTGTTGGTGGAACCATCTGCTCCTCATGATATGGCTCGTCAATTTTATATGGATTTGCATCGTGTAAAGTGTCACGAGATCATGTTGGTCTCTTCCTGGCTACTGCAATGATTCTGGGTAGGCCCTTGTTGACGCTTGAATATGTTAGGACCTAAACGGAAACCTCACGAGGATGTAAATCCCCTTGCATTTTTATAGAGGTGGTACTCCTCTTTTAGGTTTTCTTGATATTTTTAAATATTCAAAATATGGGACTTGACAAAAGTCTGTGGTGGTAATTCAAAGAAACACAAATATTACAATAAAATAAAAGGACAAATGTTTTTGTTTTCTTCTAAAGGAAAGTTCTTGAGAAAGGACCAGGAACAAAACACATTCACACATTTAAATAAATTAAGCAAAATTTCTTCACATCCATCATAGTTTAATATAAATATTTTTGATCACATAAAAATAAAAGGAAAATGATCTGCATGCACAAGAGAAATTTAATAGAGTGGATACATGGGTAGCTCAAATAAAGACAATGATAGATCAAACTCAAATACTTTATATTCTGAAAACAGGGTTACAAAGAACAGTCAAGATTGTTCCTGAATTAGTTCTCTTGAAATTTCCCAAAATATATAGTTTATTACATATTCTTGAAATTGTAAATGTGTTTGTCTTAAAGACTGGGATTGGAGATCCCGCGGACCATAAAGAAAATAAATACAAGAAACAATAGTTTAGAAAGAAGACGGTGGGTGGTAGAAGGATTAGCAAGACCTGGTAAGAAGAAAAAAGGAGTTATCAGTATTTGGTTAAAGATTTCTAGTGAAAATGGTGGAATAACTAGATG
This sequence comes from Picea engelmannii, assembly GCA_009831015.1. Taxonomy (NCBI): domain Eukaryota; kingdom Viridiplantae; phylum Streptophyta; class Pinopsida; order Pinales; family Pinaceae; genus Picea; species Picea engelmannii. The sequence continues at coordinate 256,710 of ML793125.1, forward strand.
AAGGAATTGATAAAGAAAAGAAGTATCTGATCAACGTAAACTTACTATGATGGTCACTCGTCCTTTCATTTGCTAGCTGATGTCCTTTTGTCGTTTTCATCAACGGTTACAGTAACCATCTCAATTGTTTATTTCCCTTCATTTGTCAGTTTATCGATAGCCTTCTTGAACCATTCTTTGATGTAACTTTTCATAGGTGCCACGTTGATTTCATGCCAGATTTTAATATTGAACAACTCACCCTCCAAGTCTCGGAGATAAAGGAAATTCCATGTAATACTTCTTCAATATCCTGATATTTTACAGAGTAATCCACTAGCTAGTTATCTATGGTGTTCTCATCATATACAATTATGCCATATAATTTTTCAATTGACAATCCTTTAAAAATCTCAACTTTCTCACTGAATTGTTGTTTTGTTAGGAACAATGAGTTGAGGATCAACTTGGGATATTGGACTTCGTTAGTTCTTCCAGCTAGGTCCACCTCCATGATCCTTTTGAATAACTATTCTCTCCTTGTTATGGCTCGGTTGCACGCCTGAATGATGTTGTTCAAGTTATTTATTTTATCTTTCCAGCAGGCATACAACTACTTGATTCGACTTGGAGAGGGAAGGTCCTCCTTTCTTCTCTTTAGCTCTGACATATTAGTAACCTTAGTACCATAGGGTACTATGGCATCAAGGTAGAAACCTTCTTCATTTTTTAGGTCAGCCCGTAGATATTCAAGGAAGGCATGCGCCCTTGAGCCAAAATAAATCATCCTCTTTGAAATTTCCCAAGATTCTGTAATCAATGCCATTATTTCCTTGATATTGTTCTCCAAAATTTTGACAGGGCTATAAAGGAGTGGAAGAGGCATCAAGGTCTCTTCCAATTCCTTAATCCTTTCCTTTAACTTTATATTTTCCGCTTAGAGATCACCAATGGAATAATCCAATGCATCGCCAGTTGCTTTATGAATTCTGAAAATTTGGGAAGGCCGCATTTTCTTAGGTTAACCTCCAAACAAGATTTCCCCTTTTTATTCTTTGCATCACTCTTCTTAGTAATTAATTTCTTAGACTCTTTGTCATTCTTGACAATTTCCAATGACTGATTCTAGTGGGTTGTGCCTCCTGGCTGATCAATGTTAGGAAACATCTTCTCAATGTCAGCCTCAAGCTTCATATCTTTGAGGGAGAATCTATTGATGTCACTATCGACATGATGCTCTTCTTCTTCTTGTATAATATCATTTCTCTTCTTCCTCAAGGGAAGTTTATGTGAGCTTTCAATCTTTCCTAGAGGGGGGTTCTTGTCTCCTCCTCTGCCTTAACCACTGTTGATTAATTTTTTAGATGGGTGGACCACTGGAGCACTACTCCGAGGTGTTTTAGTCTTAGGATTAATAGTTGGGGACTAGGAACTCTTTTCACTGGGACCTTTTCCTCTATGTTTGTGCAATTCATTTGTGCTAAGAAATGTCTCTAAGTCGCCAGCAGTGTGAGTAGGATTTCCCAGGTGATTATCTTATTCTTCTCCTAGAAAAGTGTGGATAAATGAATTGCTAAAACCCATTGTTAACATATGTTCCACAAAGATTTCATTAGGTTCCAACCCTCTATTATTTTCATAATACTTGAGATTCAAGTTGTGGAAGTGGTTTGCAAATTCATCAATTTTGTTCATACTTCTGAATACAAAATACCCAACTTTTCAAGGCAAAGGAATGAATTGATTTTTTCGTTTTTCATGAAAAAAGTGCAACCAAAAGTTATATTGCCTTTCAACTTCTATAACAAACATTATGTCGGATATATGGCATGGAAGAAAGGAAGGAAATTACTTGGAACCTAAAATCCTTATGACATTGTAATTCTCCATTTTCTCCAAAGTCCCCTTTCTATCGAGGAATTTACTAGATTGAGAAGATATTCTTGGGATATCTCTTCCAAACAACAAATCTTTAAAAACTAAGAAAAAATCATTGAAAACATCATAAAAATGAAGGGAATCTTTGTGCCTCCATAATGCTTGGTACCAAAAGGTCACGGGGTCAAATTCATAATTCACCTTCTTGCATATAGACAATTTAGGAAACTAACATCAATGCGCTATCGTGAAAACCAAATAAGAAGACATAAATAATTTCTTATGCTTTTTATACTGATACAATTGGGAAGATATTTCAATGGAAATCAACTTCCCTCAATCGAAAATGGCTTGCTCCTTGACAGTAAAATATAAGATGTAAAGAATCATACGAGAAATGCTGGAAGTATTTTCTTGGCCCGTGACTCTAGTAAATACCCAAGCAATTTTCTGAAATGGGTTTTTGAACAAGTTGACCTGCAATCTAGTAATATCTTCAGGGATGGTCATGGGATTCTCCAAAAATTCAAGTAAGAGATCCAGGCCATTGTCATGTTTTTTCAAGAAGTCCCTGCAATATTCACCTTTGAAGGTGAATGTTGGCTCTAGGAGTTTCAGCATTTTATGAAACACTTGAGGAGAAAGAGAGATGAGAGAATGGTCTTGGAGTTGAATCATCTGCTGAATTGGTAAATACTTCTCAGTGCACCAAAAAACCAACTCCCTGTAGTCAAAAAATTTAGGAACACGTCCTGCATGAGCAATTACAGATGTCCAAATTACTTCCTTCTGAGCAGAAGGGGATGAATAATAAGAGTATGCTCTAAACCACCGAAAGTTCTAGTCCTCTCATCCAAAAAATTTCAAAGTATCTTCGTTGAACCATTATCGATCTGCTACTTCCATAAGTTGACGAGAGCGTTCTTTTGATCCAGATAATATTTGAAATGAGTGCTTGAGATATATAATATAATCTTCCGCAAATCATGCTTTAATGTGGGTTAATACGAAATCTCCTCGAGCCCTTCACCTATTATTGACAATATTTACGAGACCTGCATGATGATTTATTAGCATTAAATCATACTAAATGTGTATTGGGAAAATAACGAAGGTGGTGGGGAGGGACGAGAGAAAATAACATTTGGGACTTTTGTGAACCCACCAACCAGGGAACCCATGAACCCACCATTGCAGAAGGTTGAGAATTTGCTAAGTGTTTTAACGCAGTCAGTCTGGCTCAGTATAGGAGAGATGAGGTACTTAGGATCCCAAGGAGTCCAATGGTCAAAATGTAAATCGTGGATTGTTTGGGTACAAAATGTGTGTCATGGAACAAGGGATATGAAATCTTTGATACCCGCCAACCCGGGAACCCGTGACTGCAAAAACGACTAAGTATAAGATAATGTGGCAGTCGATCAAACTCAATATGTGAGAGTGTGGATGGAGATGAGGATTTGTGAGTCTACCAACCCAGTAACCCACGAACCTGTCATTTTGGAAAAATGACTAAGTATGAAAACTAGAAAGGGAGAAAAGAAGGGAGAAACAAAAATGGGAATTTGGGTAAGTATAGAAGAGGGGAAAAAAATGGACAAAAGAAGTTGGGAAAATAGAAAAGGGGAGGGAAATTTATGAAGAAGGAATTGACCTCAACAACAGGCTCCAACTGTTATAACCCCCTGTGGGTTGTCAAGAATCCGGAACCTCACGTGACCAGGTGCTTCCACCCATTGGGATATGGAGTGAGAGTAAGAATATACATTCTTAAAAATAACATTTTGTACATTGAGAATGAGAAAGTCTTAAGAGAAGAAACCTTTCAAATGTTGCTTGTTGACAAGAAACAATAACCTTTTATCCTTCATGTCTTGGAGCATATAGGAACTAAATCCCAATATCTTCTCGATGACATATGGTCTGATCCAGAGTGCTTCAAACTTTGTATGCATGGATGGTTTCTCCTTGGCCTTGTTCCAAAGTAACACCAACTCTCCTTTCTAGAAATTATTTGCAGTTTTACTCTGATCAAAATACCTTTCGCCTCTATGCTTCCTCTGAGAAGTTCGATTCATGGCCTTGCTTCATTCTTCTTCCAATTTCAGCAATTGATTGATTCTCCTCTGGATGGGTGAATTGTCTTCTGTATCTTCAATATTAACCACAAAAATCAATGCATTGAGCTCAAGGCTAATCAAAATTTTCACCCCTTTCCCATAAACCAATAGATATGGAGACATCTCAGTGCTATCCTTTAGAGTCGTTATGCTTGCCCATAATGCATCTGTCAGCTTTAGATGTCAATTCCTTTGATTCTTATCAATGGTTTCCGTCAGTATCTGAACAAGTGTTTTGTTTGTGGATTCAACAATGCCATTACCTTGTGGATAATAAGTCAATGATTGACCCATGATGATTTCGTATTCTTCGAAAAAATCTGTAAACTTTGACTCGATGAAAATCAAACCATTGTCTGTGATAAATTTATCTGAGACACCAAATCTCGACAGAATATTGTCTTTGAGGAATTTAATTAGCTCTTCAGCATCAACCTTATTTAAGGCCATTTATTTTGGCCATTTCATGAAATAATATGTAGCCGTTAGAATGTACATATGCCCCTTGCTAGAATTTGGATTAATTGGCCCAACAACATCAAGTCCCCATTGGGAGAACAGTTGTTTTACCATTATGGGCTGCAAAGGAATAGTGAATTTCTTCATTTTTCCTGAAAAATTGTTGGCATGACAAAAACTTCCTTATTGTGACATACAAGTCTCTAAAAATTGACGACTAATAGAATCCTGCTGTGATTATCTTATGGGTAGTTGCAATAGGTGCAAAGTGTCCACCACATATTCTCTCATGGTATTCTCTTATTATTTCTTGGTCTTGATTTTCATCAATGCATCTTAGCAACATACCATCATAATTTCTTCTGAACAATATGTCAGCAATCAACAAGTGTTGATTCACCTTCATTTTCAATGTTCTTCACTCCTTGGGGTTCATGGTGACAGGAAATTTCCCAGACCTTAAGTAGAATATAATATATATGTACCATTCTGAATCAGCCAAGGGTTCTCTGACTGAAATTGAAATAATTTCGTCAACCGAATCTCCATTCACAATGATCTTACATAAACCTTGTCTTTTGATGGATTTTAAAGGTTTAATCTCGATATCATATTCTTGTATCTTTGCCAACCAGTTATCCCATTTTCCTTCTCTCAATTGTTGATTTAGACGCACCTTCACTGGTGATGAGGGAACATAAGCAATAACATGGGAGTTCAATATGTACGTGAGAAAGTGTGTTACTACTTTCACAAGGGCCAAGGCATGTTTCTCCAATTCTGAATACCTCAACTCATAGTCATGTAGGGTTTTTATCATGAAACTTATTGGGAGTTCTTTTCCTTTGATATTCTTCTAAGTAAGAATAGAGGAAACAACTGTCTCTGTAGAAAATGAATAGATGATGAAATATCTTTGAAAGTTCGGACTAATGAGGACAAGAGTAGTGGTAATTTATCCTTTGATATTATTGAAATCCTCTTGAGTATCCATTGTCCATTCGAACCTCTGTTCCTTTTTCAATAAAACATTCATCGACTCTACGATGCTTGCATAATCATGAAAAAATATTCACACAAAATTGATCTTGCCGAAAAATGATTGGACTCCCTTATTGGATGTCGGGGGTTTGAGCTCATTTATTTATTTAATTCTTTCCGGATCTATGTAAATCCCTTACTTGCATACAACATGGCCCAACAATTTTCCTTGAGTCACAACGAACAATCATTTCTTTGGATTTAGAGAGACACCATATAATCTACATCTTTCAAAAACCTTTCTCAAATGATGGATATGATCATCCCTTTTCTTTGAATGCAGCGTCAAGTCATCTTCATAGTATATCATAAATTTTCCTATGAACCTGTTGAATGCATGATCCATGGCCCTTTGGAATGTGGCTCCAACGTTCTTCAAACCAAATGGAATTCTATCATATGCATATGTTTCCCAAGGTGTGATAAATGTTGTCTTCTCCCTATCTTCCTCAACCACCAAGACTTGGTTATATCCAGAAAAACCATCGAGCATGGACATGAAAGAAGATCCAATAACTTGTTGGAGAAGGAACTCCATATTAGGAAAAGGAAAGTTATCCTTTATGCTTGCTTTGTTAAGGTCTTTGAAGTCAACACACATCCAGATTTCCCTGGTCTTTTTTCTTACAATCACTGGATTTGAAATCCTGTCTGAGTGTCTAATGGGATAAATTATTCATGCCTTCTTCAATTTCTCCAATTCAAGATTTACCAAAGGTTTTGGCTTGGGATTCATCATCCTTTATTTTTTTCACTGGCTTTGCTCCTTCCCTCAAAGGAATGATATGTTGGAAGATCATAGGTCCAAGCAAACACATCGATGTATTCTTTGAACAAGAAAACATATTGATTTGCTTCCTCAGTGGTGCAATCAACTCCCAAGTTGACATACTTCAGGGAACTGTCAGTTCCAATATTGAATTTTCTCGTTTCTTGCACCTTTTGAACTAAAAAATTATTCAAGGAGATTCTTAGCATGATTGTCTTTTGCGAAAAGAGATTCAGATTCTAAACAATCTTTGGGGATAGCAGACGAGTGATCATCTTCATCATCTTCATCATTTAACAAAAAAAATTCTAGTTGTTCATCATTCTCAAAGACTTGCAAGTACTCAATGTTATCAGGTAGGGACAGTTGGAAGCCTCATTCTACTTGGAAAGATGCTTTTCTTTGGGTATCATCTAGATTTTACAATGAGCTTGCCAAGGCTAGTGAATCTGCCTTGTGATTCTTGTTCCTTGGAATAAAAGAAATATTGAAGGAACTGAAATATTCCATAAATTCGTTAACTCTTTTGAAATACAACTTAAGTATTTCCTTTTTGATTTTGTACCTCTGGGTCACCTGATTGATGACCAACTCTGAGTTTCCAGTTACAATCAGATGTTCTATTTTCATTTCTTGTGCAAGGATCATCCCCTGAACCAAAGCTTCATACTCTGCCTCATTATTATTGCATGACAACTCCAGTCAAATAACGTGTGGATGCATAATATTACTTGGAATCATAAGAATAATTCCAAATCCATTTCCAAATCTAGAACAGGCTTTGTCAAAGGACATCCTCCAGTACCCTTCAAATGGATATTCTTGATTCTCCGTGTCTTGCAATTCCTCCAGAATTTCATTATTTTCTATGTCTAGGATATCATAGTTTCAAATCTCGGCATCTATATAATCCTCCATCAACTCATTGTCCTTCTTTTTGAAGGAGAAGGGTTTTTTAGGTTCACAGGGCACTTTAATCATTGCTCCTTCTTTTCCAGGAAGTATCATACAACGTCCATCGTTCATTATATATCCTCTGATCATAGATGTCCAGTCTCTTCCTAGCACAACTCCATATGTTGGAGGAAGGTCTACCACAATGATACTGAAAACTATAATGATATGGGGGATTGTTGTAATCCAAGCAAAAAAGTCCTTGATTTATCCATAAGCTGGCACTTTTCTAGAATCAATTGCATAAATAATTTCATCAGTTTCATAATACTTGGTGCAACTCATGCCCAATGCCTCCATGACCGCAAGTGGCATGATATTGTTCATCGTGCCAGTGTCAACTAAACAATTATTCATTTCAACATCATTATTTTCAATAGAAATGTAAAAGGGAGGAATTTTACCTCTTGGCTTGGCAGCTGACTGACTAGGAATTTGTTTTGCACTGGTAACAACAGCTTCTGCTCTTTTGGATGGATCATCTAACAACTTCAAAATGTTCTCTCTTTGTTGGGGAATATTCACCACTTCCATAAAGGCAAGGTTATTCTTAATTTACTCAAATCCTCTACAACATTATATGTCATTTGAGAGGATTTTGACGTCATGTGTTTCCTTTTACTTCCAACACAATCCGCCACTTTCTCACTTTCTCATTTTCTCTTTTCTCATTTGTTTTTTCCTTTTTTTTTTTTTTTGGTTTTCTTTATCAGAATCACCTTTATTCTTTGGTCAATTTATAAACCATCTCCTCTAGGTGACATTTGCTTGTGAGTTGAGATCGTTGTCTCCCTCTTCAAATATATACATGGACGTCTCACATATGTCCATCTGCACATTTTCAGAGCTCTCATCAGGTGAGTAATAATTCTCTTGCTCAATTTATTTCTCATCATAGACATCATCCATAACAAACGCATTTGGAGTAGTTTGTCTAGGGACCCTTGGTCTTTGCGGATTATGCGTGTTTTCAAACCTCACTTTGTTTTCTGGGGGAGGGTTCCTCCTTTGCTATGGGATTGGCATTCTCAGATTTTCCATGTAATTATCTCCCCTTATTAGTCTGGTTATCCCACTCTACTTTGTTTGATGGTTCTATGCATCTGTGCAATTTTGATTCTTTTCTTAGTTTCTTGTGCCTCCACAAGTTCAAACGTGACGTCAGATATGGTTCCCTTGAAAAATACTCCTCCCATCGTTTGGTTTTGAGCCAGTCGAAGCTTGAATTCTTCATTCTTTCTTGAATTGGAAGCTCCTTGATTATCAATATTTAATCCTCCCAGCTTCCTTTGTACTCTTCCCAGTATAATTTCGGGGCCGGCACCGATTTCAATCATAATTTATTCCATCTTAGTGGCTTTAGCCATTGCCTCCTCCAAAGTATCCATTTGGGATGTTCTGATGGCATATTTTACATTCAAGGGCATTGCATTCTTATAACAACCGAGAATGACTGGGTCATTTGGTATTTTATCCTCTGGAATCCTACTCAAGGTTTTCTTGAACCTGAGATTAAAATTTTGTATCCTTTCATAATTCCTCAAACCAATCTAGGTGAAATCAGTGAGAAGGGTATGGGAAGCAATTGGAGGGAAAAACATAGTCAGAAACATAGCTTCAAGGTAATTAAATGATCTAATTGATCTACTAGGAAATGTTGTATACCATTCATATTCTCTTCCTGATGAGGTTTGCAGAAACAAACTTACCATGACATCGTCATACTCAACATGGTGAAAATCACAAATATCAAGAAATAAGTGCAGATGCCTCTTTGCATCTATAGCTTTGTCTCCAGAAAATTGTTTTAAGGTTCCCTTAGGGAGAATAGGGATATCATGTTGCTCAAATATAATATTTAGAGGGGAATCTCTTACCCTCCTTCAATTTTCAAATTCTGGGTTTCCTTGGTTTCTTGCAGTATCTCTTCCACCTCCTTGTCTCTCCTCATGATGCTCGTCTCAGGGTTGTTCGTTTATTTCTTCCATGTCTGGAGAGATTCTAGGGACATGCTTTTCACTTCTAAGAATAAAGAGTTTCTTTCTTTTAATTTTGGTAATGGGTCCCTTGTATTCGTCCATCTTCAATCCTGACCTTGTTCTTGTGTTGCCCTAGATAGCCTTTGATTTCTTCGATCTTGTCATTCCTCTCTCCTCTGTCTTCAAGGGATTTCTATTTCTTATTCTTGGACCAAGGTTGATATCACCAAGTTGTATAACTGATGTAAAATGCTTCGTTGGTTGTTCAATCCAATTTATAGGTGGGGTTGATCCACCTGGGGAAAAGTCATATATTCTTTCAAAAATGCTAGACCAAGTTCCACATTTCAGTTCATTCCCCAGTATGGTCACCAAAAATGTTCACGCTTGAATCTGTTAGGACTGAAATGGAAACCTCACGAGGATGTAAATCCCCTCGCATTTTTATAGAGGTGGTACTCCTCTTTTAGGTTTTCTTGAGATTTTTAAATATTCAAAATATGGGACTTGACAAAAGTTCGTGGTGGTAATTCAAGGAAACAAAAATATTACAATAAAATAAAAGGACAAATGTTTTTTGTTTTTGTCTAAAGGAAATTTCCCGACAAAGGACCAGGAACCAAACACATTCACACATTTAAAGCAAATCAGAAAAATTTCATCACATCCATCATAGTTTAAGATAAATATTTATGATCACATAAAAATAAAAGGAAGATGATTTGCATGCACAAGAGAACTTTAACAGAGTGAATACATGGGTAGCTCAAATAAATATAATGATAGATCAACCTCAAATACTTTATATTATGAAAACAGGGTTACAAATCACAATCGAGATTGTTCCCGAAGTAGTTCTCTTGAAATTTCCAAAAATATATAGTTTATTACATATTCTTGAAATTGTAAATGTGTGTGTCTTAAATACTAGGATTGGGGCTCCCGCGGACCATAAATAAAATAAATACAAGAAATGATCTTTTAGAAAGAATACGATGGGTGGTAGAAGGATCAACAAGACCTGGTAAGAAGAAAAAAGGAGTTATCAGTCTTCGGTTAAAGCTTTCTAGTGAAAGAGGTGGAATAACTAGTTGAAGGACTTGATAAAGAAAAGAAGGATGTGATCAGTATAAACTTACTATGATGGTCGCTCATCCTTTCATTTTCTCATTGATGTCCTTTCATCATTTTCATCAATGGTTACAAAAACCATCTCAACTGCTTCTTTCCCTTCATTTGTCAGTTTATCGATAGCCTTCTTGACCCATTCTTCGATGTAACTTTTCATAGGTGCCACGTTGATATCATGTCGGATTTTAATATTGAACAACTCACCCTCCAAGTCTCGGAGATCAATGGAAATTCCATGTAATACTTCTTCAATATCCTGATTTTTTATGGAGTAATCCACTAGCCATTTAGTTGTGGCGTTCACATCATATACAATTATGCCATAGAAATTTTCAATTGACAATCCTTTAAAAATCTCAACTTGCTCATCAAACTGTTGTTTTTTTAGGAACAACGAGTTGAGGGTCAACTTGGGATCTTGGACTTCATTAGTGCTTCTAGCTAGGTCCACCTCTGCGAGCCTTTTGAATAGCTCTTCTCTCATTGTTATGGCTTGGTTTCACACCTAAATGATGTTGTTCAAGTTCTTTATTTTCTCTTTCCAGCAGGAATTTAGTTGCTTGATCCAACTTGGAGAGGGAAGGTCCTCCTCTCTTCTCTTTAGCTCTGACATATTGGTAACCTTAATACCAAAGGGTACTACGACATCAAGGTAGAAACCTTCTTCATTTTTTAGGTTGGCCTATAGATATTCAAGGAAGGAATGCACCCTCGAGCCAAAATAAATCATGCTCTTTAAAATTTCCCAAGCTTCTATAATTAGTGCCATTCTTTTCTTGATATTATTCTCCACATAACTTCTGACTGATGTGAGTAAGCTTGAGGATCCCTTTATTTTGGCTGCGAGTGTGGCAAGTCTGATAATTTCCAAAGGAATGGAAAGGAGTGGAAGAGGCATCAAAGTCTCTTCCAATTCCTTAATCCTTTCCTTTAACTTTATATTTTCCGCTTCGAGACCACTAATGGAATCATCCAATTCATCACCAATTTCTTTATGAATTATGGAAATTTAGGAAGGCTGCATATTTCTTAGGTTAACCTTCGAACGAGATTTCCCATTTTATGCTTCGCATCACTCTTCTCAATAATTAATTTCTTAGACTCGTTGTCAAAGAAAACACTCTGAAATACAAATGATTCTTCTTCATCAAATATCTCATTCTGGACAATTTCCAACAACTGATTTTGGTGGGCCACACCTCCTAGATGATCAATGTTAGGAAACATCTTCTCAATGTCATCCTCGAGCTCCATATCTTCGAGGGATAAGTTATTGATGTCACTATCGACGTGATGCTCTTATTATTCTTGTATAATATTCTTTCTCTTCTTCCTCAAGGGAAGTTTATGTGAGCTTTCAATTTTTTCTGGAGGGGTGTTCTTGTCTCCTCCTCCACCTGAACTACTGTTGATTACTCTTTTAGATGGGTGGGATGCTGGAGAACTAATCCGAGGTTTTGTAGTCTTAGGATTAATATTTTGGGACTGGGCACTCTTCTCCTTGAGACCTTTTCCTCTCTGTTTTTACAATTCGTTTGTGCTAAGCAGCGTCTCTAAGTCGCCAACAATTTGGGTAGGATTTTCTAGGTGATTATCTTCTTCTTCTCCTAGAATAGTGTGGATAATTGAATTTCTAAAACCCATTATTAACATGTGTTCCACAAATATTCCATTAGGGTGAAACCCTCTATTCTTTTCAGAATACTTGAGATTAAAGTTATGGAAGTGGTTTGCAAATTCATCAATTTTTTTCATACTTGTGAATACAAAATCCCCAACTTTCCAAGGCAAATTTCACCCAATTGATTTTTTCGTTTTTCATAAAAAAAAGTGCAGCCAAAAGTTATATTGCCTTGCAAATTCTATAAAAAACATTATGTTAGATAAATGGCATGGAAGAAAGGAAGGATTTTCCTTGGAACCGAAAATCCTTATGACATTGTAATTCTCCATTTTCTCCAAAGTCCCCTTTCTATTAGGGAATCTACTAGCTTGAGCATATATTCTTGGGATATCTCTTCCAAACAAAAACTCTTTAAAAACCGATAAAAAATAGTTGAAAACCTCATAAAAATGCAGGAAATCTTTGTGCCTCCATAATGCTTGGTACCAAAAGGTCACATGATCAAATTCACAATTCACCTTCTTGCATATATACAATTTAGGAAACTAACAGCAATGCACTATCGTGGAAACCAAATAAGAAGACATAAATAATTTCTTATCCTTTTTATACTGAAACAATTGGGAAGAGATTTCAATGGAAATCAACTTCCCCTGATCGGAAATGGCGTGCTCCTTGACAGTAAAATATAATATGTAAAGAATCATATGGGAAATTTCCCGAAATGGGTTTTTGAACAAGTTGACCTGCAATATGGCAATTTCTTCAGAGATGACCATGGGATTCTCCAAAAATTCAAGTAAGAGATCTAGATCGTTGTCATGTTTTTTCAAGAAGTCCCTGCAATCTTCACCTTTAAAAGTGAGTGTTAGCTCTGGGAGTTTCATCATTTTACGGAACACTTGAGGTGAAAGAGAGATGAGAGAATGGAGTTGGAGTTAAATCATACCCTAACTTGGCATATACTTCTCAATGCACTAGGAAAATGGCTCCTTGTAGTCAAAAAATTCAGGAACACAGCCTACACGAGCAATTCTGGACATCCAAATTACTTCCTTCTCAGCAAAAGGGGATGAATAATAAGAGTATGCTCAATACCACTAAAATTTTTGGTCCTCTCATCCAAAAATGTTCAAAGTATATCCATAGAACTGTTGTCGGGCTGCTGCTTCCATAAGTTGATGAGAGCATTCTTTTGATCCAAAAAATATTTGAAATGATCACTTGAGATATATAATATAATCTTCCACAAATCATGCTTTAATGTGGTTTAATAATAAATCTCCTCAATCCCTTTTCCTATTAATGACAATATTTATGGTACCTGCATGATGATTTATTAGCATTAAATCATACTAAATGTGTATTGGGAAAAGCATGAAGGTGGCAGGGATGGAGGAGAGCAAATAACATTTGGAACTTTTGTGAACCCGCTAACTCGGGAACCCGTGAACCCATTGTTGCAGAAGGTTGAGAATTCGCTAAGTGTTGTAACGCGGTCATGCGAACTTAATATAGGAGAGATGAGGTACTTAGGAGATCAGGGAGTCCAATGGTCAAAATCTAGATCGCGGATCGTTTGGGTACAAAATGTATGTCACATAACAAGGGATATGAAAGCTTTGATACCCACCAACCCGGGAACCTGCGACTACAGAAACAGCTAAGTATAGGATATTGTGGCAGTCGGACGGACTCAATATTATGTGAGAGTGGATGGAGATGAGGATTCGCGAGTCCGCCAACCTAGGAATGCACGAACCTGTCGTTTTGGAAAAATGACTAAGTATGAAAACTAGAAAGGGAGAAAAGAAGGGAAAAGGGAAAAGGGGAATTTGGGTAAGTATAGAAGAGGGAAAAGAAATGGACAAAATAAGTTGGGAAAATAGAAAAGGGGAGGGAAATTTAGGAAGCAGTAATTGACCTCAACAACACTTCTGGCTCTACTAACTCTTCCTGATGATCTGAAGAGTGATCAACTTCACTAGAGGGATTCACTAGTAGAAAAAGACAAATTTATGACTTAAAAAATGACTAAAAATTGCATATAAATGACTAATTTTAGTCACATGACTACTAGTAGTATATTGTTGGACATATATAATGCGACCAAATATATGACTAAAAAAATTTAGTCATTTATTGGTTGTTTTGTTTGATCGTTTTGTGGTAACTTTAGGCATTGTTTTGGTCATTAATTGTTGTTCACTGGTCATTTATTTGGTCACGGTAGTCCATTATTGTCGTCAACAAGTAGTAAATGTAGTCATTTGTATAAGTTATTACTATCAACTAGTAGTATATTTAGTCATTTTGAATCATTGATTTATGTAAATTGATAATGTATTGATATAATGTTTATTAGTTTCATAATCATTATAGTAACTACAAGTTTAGTAGTAAATGTCCAATTATATAATGATATGAATAATTTATTATTTACCATAAATTACTTGTGTAATGCAAAAATAAACATAGTACTAAACTTAAATTAAAACATTAAATAACTTAGTATTAAACTTAAATTAAAACATAAAATAAAAGATAAAAGATTGATTTTAACATGATCATGATAAAAAACTAAAGTAATATGACATAAAATCAAATTAAAACATATAATATTGCAATTTAAATGAACTGCAAGATTACCATATATATAATAAAAAATGTTAAAAATAGTACAATATTGTGACTAAGAGTTTCTAAGTATGCAAAGACACCATAATATAATATCCATGAAAATGTACATTCAAACTACTGAATGTACAAAAAATCAAATTAAAACATATAATATTGCAATTTAGATGAACTCCAAGATGATCACACACACACACACACACACACACACACACACACACACACACACACACACACACATATATCAAAGTCCACAAATACACCATAATAAAATATCCATCATAATAAAATATCCATGAACATTAATATACATTCAAACTACTGCATA
>ML793125.1:287066-304576 GCA_009831015.1 Picea engelmannii
AATTACATCTCAGCAATGCCCAAAGGCTACAAGACTGATCTGGTCTTGTTGACATAGATCTCTAGAACCCAATGCAAGAAACGGCACGCAAATCTGATGCTCCAAGCTCCCAGAAACGATCCGACAGCGTTTCCACCTCAAGGCTTCCCTGCAACAAAACTGACTTTGGCTTGGCTTTCCAATAGCATAACTCTGCAAATCTGACTGTCCCTTGGCCTCAAACAGGCCTGGTTTATATAGGAATGGAGTTGGTTTCTCATCCCCAACTTCCTCCAAGAATCTGGCCTCCAAAAAAGCCCAATATCCCCCCAAAATGGAAGAAATCTGCTAAAAATGGCTATAGTTAATTAAAATAACCAAACTCTTAATGGAAAAACCCACTTTACTAAAGTTGGTTGGGCAAAATCGGCGCAAGCCCCCGATCCCTGGGCGCGCGCCCCTTTGGTTGGTCACATGACACGCCATATGGCCACGCGCTCGCACGATGGCCCCTCCCTATCGCTGGCTCCCTTTTCATTGGCCTCGGTCCTGTGGTCTGCCGCATGGAATCACGGGCTGTTTTAACCCCGCGCGTTCCGTTTGATTTGTTGGCCCTGGTCCCATGGGATTGGCCCGGGATCCGTGGGCTTACAGTTATAACCTCCGCGCTTTTAAATATGCCACACCCGTGGTTTGTTGTAACGGTCATGTGTGTTGGCGAGGGCTGGGGCTAAGCCCCGGCCCTTATTTCCGCCGTCCAAACCTCTGCCGCAATTCATAACGATTTTATGTTGTTTCTATAGCAAGTCCCACCGGCCGGCGCCATGGCTAGCCCAGCGCTGCCGGTCCGTTACCCTTCCGGAGGTCATGTGTTCGAATCCGACGAAACCATAACTTTTAAACATATAAACCAACCAATGATGGGGTGCCACGTGGAAACCCCTGAGTGGGCCACGTGGCACCTTTTTTTTCCAATGAGCACATGCCACGTGTCAGCCTCTGATTGGCCCACGTGTGCCGCCACGTTGACTCTGTCGTACGCCACGTCATGCCACATCATCTACCGCCGTACGCCACGTCATGCCACGTCATCTGCCGTCGTATTGCACAGTCACCTGCCGCGTCAGCTGCCACGTCACCATGCTGACGTCAGCGTGCCACGTGTCACCCTGTGAGTGGTGACACATGTCACATTTTTATTGGTCCAATCACCCCCCGAAAACGCCAAATCCGTGTGACACGTGGCACGTCCTGGTGACGCCACGTGTCCTTCCATACGGTCTGCCACGTAATCAGTATGGCCCTGCCACGTCAGCACTGTACGGACTGACACGTGTCTGTACGGACTGTACGGACAGGTACAGTCAGCATCCCAAAATTTTGCCTGTTTGGCTTTTCGGACAGAACGCGATATCTTCTCCATACGGACTCCATTTGACATAAAAATTATACCGCCGGAATCAGGAAGATGAGACAGACGCAATGGCACAGGTTTCGTTGCATTCCAAGCACTTTAATTTTTGAGCATTTTTCAAGCCCTATCAGGCTTCTGGATCTATTTTCAGATCAGCAGAGACAAACCCTACACCGACGGGACCTCCGTTGGTGATCCCTCGCCCTTCCGTCGAACCACCATTACGCATCCCTCGCATCCCATTGCGCAGGAATGTCCACAACCCACAGGCCAGGGCAGCTCATAATTACAGCTTGGTAGATGACTTAGCACAATCCCCGGCTGCCATGTCAGTTTTGGAAGTACTCCAAACTTGTCCCACTCAGCGGAAATCACTACTGTCCGCCTTGGGGGCAGTCGACCCTGCCGATACTCGACTCATCACCTTTGACCTTGATAGCTGTGAACCACGTCTTCCTGCCGCAGTTGCTATTCAAATACCAGTCAAAATACGGAACATCACCATCCATCGGTGTATCATCAATGAAGGGGCATCTACATGCATCATGTCCAAAACAGTATGGCAGAAACTTGGTTCCCTGGAACACATACCTTCCGCCATCACATTACGAGATTACGACGAACGACCATCATCCCCTGAAGGGCTCTTCCAAAATGTCCCTGTGGAACTTGGGGGCAAAACTATTCTCATTGACATCGAAGTTATCGACGCTCAGCTCGATTACAATATCTTGCTTGGACGTAGCTACATGTATGCTATGAAGGCAGTGGCATCATCCATCTTTCGGACAATCATGTTCCCCCACAATGGAAAGATTGTAACCATTGACCAAGTCTCACATTACGAGCCAAACCCATCTGCCAGTCTCGATAACATTCTTCCTCTCATTCACACCAACAAAGATGCATATCCGCTAGTAGAGATGGGTCCTGGGATTTTCAAAGATCCATCCTTGTTAGGGACATACCATGGAGCACCACCACTCCTTCCCCCTGGTCAAGTATGCGTCATCTCATCTAACGAAACTCACCAGGAGGATGCTCGTCCTCCTCAGGAGGTTTCAGTCATTCCTGACGTCTCAATAGTCGCAGCACCACTCGCATAGGAACCTCCTGCGCACTCGTCGACCCCTACAGTCCACGAATCCACATCCCCTCAAGGGCCTAGTCCCATTTGGGAGACAGTTCCCTGACCCCTCACTCAAATTCCCTTCTTTTACCCTCCACCCGGTATAGAATCTTTCCAGGTAGCCGCAACGCTCACACTACCCAACATGGTGCTAGAAATCCCAGTGTGGTACTTACATCCACCTAAGATGGTCCCTCGCCCACAGGAAGGACTCCCCATGATGATTCATGTCCTCACTCCCACTACCCCCACTACCCCCATACTCCCTACTCCCCCTGCTACAGCCGGGGGCAGGAGAACGAAGAAGGAGCCCACAGCTCCACTTCCTCCGCGCATCCCACCACCTTGTGCATTGTGTGACAAAGAGGGTCACCAAACCAACAATTGCCCATCACTACCGGAGTTACGGAATTTGATTCCCCCCAATCCAACCCCCACACCACCCGTTACTACTGCTACCACTCAACCGTCCAGTAGTAAAGGGTTGAGGACCAAATTCGCGTGTGCCATCTATTCTGAGTATGGCCATTACACCCATCATTGTCCAGCACTGCCTCGTTTCCGGCAGGCATTAGCTATCATAGGCCGCGACTTTTAGAACAACCCACACCCTGCTACATCCTCCACAACTACTCTCACCAACATTCGCTATGTCACTACTTTAGTCAATGAACGAATGAGATGCCCTTGCTCTCTTTGCAATTCATTGGCTCATTTTACATACCAGTGTCCGATGATCATCGAATATCAGCAACATCAATTAGCCCTGCTGCACCAACCCGCAGAGGCAATAATTGACCTTACTTCGCCATTGTCCGATCTGCACGTAATTTCTCCCGAGCCCAAGGCACTCCCTACGCCTTCATGGTTATTAGATGATGTATCTGAGGATTTACCCCGTAACCCACCCAACTCTCCTACTCATTCCTCTATGGAGACTCTCCATCCCACCACCATGGGTACCCCTCAGTACCTCAATATATGGTTTATGTCGAGTGAACCCTCACCCTCTCCTAGCATTACCTCCCCCATTTCTATAGCAGGGGGCAACCACACTGTCACTGAGATCACTCCTCACGATCCATTATATTCCCGTCATTTCCAATGCGACAAAGAAATATTGGAAGAATTACAACGCCCGGACTCTCTCTGGGATGCACTACATCATCGTTCTCTCTTCCTTCCACAGGACGCCCTCCTGCCTCCTAGCCATAACCCCATTTACGCTGCCGAAACTAAAGATTTTATCCTAGCCAGGCCTATTGATTGGTTCAACAATCCTATTCCTGTACCCGATGCTTTTGAAGAAGGTAATTTGGCCAACATTTCCCCCACCATCAAAATCGACATTTCCATTAAATCGGGCATCATCGAAGAAATCGTCATTGGAGATGCTTGCACTCCTCCGGAAATCACCACATACAAAGCCCTCTTCCAAGAATTCAGGGATATCTTTGCCTGGTCATACACAAAAATGCCTGGCCTCAATCCCTCTATCGTCGAACATCGCATCGACACCTCGCCTGACATCACACCAGTTTGCCAGAAACAATGACTGCTACACCCATCCAAAGCCGCGGCCATCAAAGCCGAAATTGACAAATTGCGCACGGCCGGATTTATTTACCCCATTTCTTATACCTCATGGGTTTCCAACCCTGCTCCCATCGACAAAAAATAGGTATCTATCCGCGTTTTCACCGACTTTCACGATCTCAATAACGCATGTCCCAAGGACAACTTTCCCACGCCTTTCATCAACCAGATTATCGACGATTGCGCCGGCCATGAGTCTCTCTCCTTTATGGACGGATTCTCTGGCTACAACCAAATTCAACTCCACCCAGCCAATCAGTACAAAACTGCATTCATTACCCCATGGGGTACGTTTGCATATCGTGTCATGCCCTTCGGCCTCAAAAACGCCGGCGCAACTTTCCAGTGCGCCATGACTTACATCTTTCATGATCTGGATACAATCATCCTCACTTACTTAGACGACCTCACCGCTCATTCTAAGAAACGCACCCAACATCTCGATGATTTCCAATTATCTTCCAACGATGTCGTCAATACAACATCCGCTTAAACCCTCTCAAGTGTGTGTTCTGCGTCACCGCAGGGCGCCTCCTCGGTTTTGTCGTTTCACAAAGCGGTATCACCATGGACCCCCTCAAAGTCCAAGCCATCACCGAAATTCCACCTCCTCGGAATTTACGACAACTTCAAAGTCTACAGGGCAAAGCCAACTTTCTTCGAGGCTTTGTTCTTGATTACGCTATACGCGCACATGGTTTCCTTCATCTACTGCATCACGACATCCCTTTTCATTGGGACGACTATGCCCAACAGTCGTTTGACGATATTAAAGCAACGCTTTCCAACGCACCTTTGATTAGTGCACCTGACTACAACCGCGACTACATCCTCTACGTATCAGCATCAACTGTATCAGTAGCCAGCGTCCTCGTCCATCTCGGAGATGACAATCGTGAACACGTCATTTACTACGTCAGTAAGAACCTCTCAGGACCACCCCTGAAGTACAAACATGAAGAGAAACTTGCTCTGGCAGTTGTCCTTGCAGTTCAGAAACTGCGCCATTACATTCTGCTTCGCACCACCAAGGTCGTCGCAGATTCCAACCCTATGCAATATTTGCTCAGTCGTCACCAAGTTAACGACAAATTCGCTCGCTGGATCATTATCCTGCAGGAATATGACCTCGAGTTCTCAACACCCAAGAGTAAGAAGGCCCTCGTTCTCGCTGAACTTGTCATGGCCCTTCCCTCTGACACACCTAGTGCCCCCGTCAATACTGACTTTCCTAACGACATCTCTTTTACATCGCTTCAGATGATCCTTGGTATGGCGACCTCCTCGTCTACCTACGAACTCAAAAGTTTGGTAACCACCTATCACGAGATGATCGTCGTTGCATTCGCCATCAGGCCCCCCGCTATCTCCTCATCGATGACAACCTATATCGGCGGGGCATCGACACCATTCTTCGTCGCTGCCTGACTATTGATGAGGCCGACAGGATCTTAAACGACTGCCACAGCGGCGCCTATGGGGGCCATCTTTCGGGCATCGCCATGGCTCAAAAGATTATCCAGACCAGTTACTTTTGGCCTACCCTGTTTCATGTTTGCATTCATGCCATGAAACGATGTGAACAATGTCAGCTCTATGCCAACAAAGCCCATGCTCCCCCCGCTCTTCTTCACCCGGTCATCACTACAGGCCCCTTTTGTAAATGGGTCATTGACTTTATGACTTGTAATCCCCCCTCTAGCAATGGTCACAAATACATTGTTGTCGCTGTCGATTACTTCACCAAATGGGCCGAAGCTATGCCCACCTTCAACAACACCGCTGACACTGCAGCGTGTTTTTTCTTCAACCACATCATATCCCAGTTCGGAGTACCACTCCAACTAGTTTTCAATCATGGGAAACATTTTGAGAATGAGATCTTCGTCGAATTCTCATCTCGGTTGGGCTTCTCTCACGAGTTTGCCTCACCATACTATCCTCAGTCAAACGGACAGGTCGAGGTAGTGAACAAAGTCCTCAAGACCATGTTACAATGCACGGTTAATAAACATAAAACCAATTGGAATCATATGTTATTTTCCGCGCTATGGGCTTATCGAACAGAAGTGAAGACTACTATGGGTTTCACGCCATTTCATTTAGTCCATGGGGTCGAGGCAACTCTTCCCATCGAGTGCAAAATTCCCACCCTTCGCACCGCAATCGAGATTTTACCTGACACTGCTCCAATGGAGCAGCACTTGCTGAACTTGGAGTCTCTGGATGAGGATCATCGATCCTCATTATAGAACAATGAGGCAGCTAAAAAACGATCCAAGGCTACCTTTGATCGCCATGTCAACCTTCGATCATTTCGCGAAGGCGACCTTGTCCTCGCCTATGATATCGCTCATGATACCTTTGGCCACGGAAAATACGAATCACTTTGGCATGGCCCTTACATCATCCAACATTGCCTCACCAAAGGCGCATACATCCTAGCCTCCCTTGAAGGCCTCTCACTCAAAGAACCCGTCAATGGGCTATACCTCAAAAAATTTTATGCTTAAACGTAGTCAAGCTACTTTAGGTTCTTTTCTTTTCTAGCGTTTTTAATCTTTTTTCTCCCTCATCTAAACTATCCTTTGTGCTATTGACAGATGACTCCTCCACCAGCTTAACACATTGGTTACGCCGACGGCGCCAGCCGTTGGACACAAAATCTCGCTTCGGCTGCTTGGGCTCTCTACACCCCTTCACATGAAATGCTACATTCTAGCGGCATCTGTTTAGGACCAGCAACCAATAACCAAGCTGAATACACTGTGGTCGTTGGCCTCTTGACTGACACCCAACATCATCATATTCGTCACCTTAGCATTTTCCTCGACTCTCAACTGGTCATTCTCCAACTCAACAATGTGTATCGTGTACGTGATCCATGCCTCTTTCACAAATACCTGCAAGTTAGATTATTATCTCGACATTTTGATTCCATTACATTTACACATATTCCAAGAGAATTGAATCAAACAATAGATGAAATAGCTAACATGGTGCTAGATTGGCATATATCACATCAAGCTACACATACATAAACATCTCATATATCTTGTCACAGCATATAGATAGAATCAACATCATCAACATCAACACAAAGAACACATGTAAATCACATTTGGATCTCAAAAACATGTATACTCATATATATATATATATGTGGGACCCTCAGGCCATCCAAATGTTTACATACAACAAAAATACATCGGACCTCCGGCCCGTGCCACATCTCGGTACAAAAATCGGCTCACCAGCCTATCAAAACAGTATACAAAATACATGATACAATCATGGTGCCTCTATCACACCCCCAGCTACCCCTCCCTCAGGAGGCGGTGGTGGCCCACCCCCACCTACCCCAGGCGGTGGTGGTGGTGCACCTGTAGGACCCTCCTGCCCCGGCAGCAGGCGTCCACTCGTCATGGCGGCAAGCACAGCTGCTCATCGCACGATCGACCCCCATGGTGGTGGTAACCCTATACACTCCTCCAGGAACTCCTCGTCCTGGATACGAATCCACATGCCCTCAGGCACGTCCTGAAATACCGTCTCCAGACGATGGTGTACATCATCCATATCACCTCCGACCGTCGCTGGAGGAGCGTGTGATGGCCCCGCACCAGGGTCATCAAATCAGCGCCTCCTCGCCAGTCTCTCAGGCTCTGCAAGTTACCCCGTAGCCTCATCCCGCCCGCATCTCTCTCCACGTGGAGGTCTCCCTGGCTCTCGCAGCACCGGTGCTCTATACAACTCCACCTCGCGCCCGCGAGGTGCCAAATCTGCACATACACAAAACAAGCAACAACCGATCGTATCAGTATCTATACATTATACATATGAACTGGTATATCAAAATCACAGCATAAATCCAAACATACAAAACTCAACATACCTCGATGGTCGAACACCTCCCTAGTAGGAAACACCATGTCCGGGTCCCCCCGGAAGTCCACCCCAGCATAGGGGTATTGCAGTATGACCTGCGGCATCTACTGCCATATCTGCGCCGCATGCGCAGCAAAATAGTGCATGCCTTCGCCACCACCGTGGCGAACCAAAACTGCTGACCACCGCCTTAAGCGCGGCTCTCGTGCCCCCGGTGCCTCTAGTAGCACCCTCGGGCACAGCATCGGCAACCTCTCCAAGAAATAGGCTACCAAGATCGAGCCGAATGCAAACTCCGCGGTGCCTGTGGACCGACAATGGTCCAGCTGCGTGATCATTCGCGCATGCAGGGTCAAACCCCAGGCAAACCGCTCACGGCCCACCACCACCCTCTCCATCAAGAACAACTCACCACCACTGATCTGGTGGGTCGCCAGTGACCCATACACCCGAATAATCATCGCCGCTATGCAACGATGCAACAGGGCATCTATCCCACTGATACTCATTGTCGTCCCGGACATGTAGTGCTCGCCTGAGAAATATCGCTCGGCGACAGTCTGCAGATGAGTGTCCCTCGGCAGCACAGGCTCTGTCGGCAATGGTGTTCCCCGGAAGGGGAGCCCAGTCAAGAAGTATATATCCTCCACCGCAGTGAAGGGGATCTGCTCTCCTCGCACGAGGAAGCAGTGCTGATCTGGGCTCCACATCTGGAGCAGGAACTGGATTAAATACTTCTGTGCCCGTATCAACAGGCACTCAAAGAACTTTAGCAACCCACTGGTTGCTAAAGCCGCTCGAACTACAGGCTGTGCATTGGCCACAACATCTCGTAACTGTGACCAGTCTTGCTCATGCCACCACACATCCATGGTCACTTCTAGCCACCTGCACACAACCCAGAATCCTATATTAGCTTAGGCAACCATCCAATATATCAAAAAAGCTCATTTTTTACCCTGAAACCTTGCCTCAAAAGTGCGGTTTTACCACCCACAGGCACGCACACATGCGCACCTGTTCACTCTACAAGCGCGCTCATATGCGCGCCTATTTTTCCCACAGGCGCGCCCGTGAGCGCGCCTGTTCACAATATAGGCGCGTGCTAGGGCACGCCTGTCAAACCCACAGGCACGCTCTGGAGCGCGCCTGTTCACCCCACAGGTGCGTACCCATGCACGCTTGTCTACCCCACAGACGCGCCCGTAGGGCACACCTTAAATTCCTTTTCACGCGCACGAATGCGTGCTTATTCAGTGTACAAGCGCACACGCATGCACGCCTTCCACTGAGTCGCCCGCGCATGTGGGCCCACACCCTACCAAAAAACCCCTCAAAACCCCTGTACCACCCCCCGTACCTACCCTGCCCAAAAATTGGAAACCTATAGCTATGCAGGATGATCAGACCACTAACCTGAAACTCGCACACCGTCAATCAGATACCTCGTGCTCCCGGAATCACTCAATCTCCTCTGAATCTTCTCGGAAACTCATTGTAGCAGCAGGTACAAATGAGGTGGCAATGTGGGCCCTACAACTATATATAGGCCTTTTGAAAAACTTCCACTCACCGTTCTAGGAGCCCACAGCGTCCATTTTTCGAACCGTCTTCAGCCATGGGATCAGCGTCCCACCACCTACATCATGGCTGTCCCTGGGCCACTTTTCATCCTGAGCCCCCGGGGCCCCTTTTTTTCATATCATGGCTAGGTACGCACGCGCATTGTCACATTTATCTAATACATGTTCATATTTTTTATTCTCTTCAGATATTGTTCACTTTGGATATTTGGTTGTTCTGTGTGCAGGTACTTGGTCATCATCTCTTCACATCATTCCTTCATGTATATACTCAACACTGGCATGTAGTCTCTCCCGCTGTATTGCATTTACATTCCCAGTCACACCCCCTGATTTTGGCCTTTAGGATACCCATTTCCGGCTCTGCAGTACTCACACCTCCATTTGCATTTTTGGTACTGGTATCCGGTAGTTTTCTTACCCATATGAGTTGTCTCATTCATAGCACCTTTTTTCCCTTTTGACACTCATGTTGTCCTTCAGTACCCTTTCGGGATGGGAGTCCTGGTAGTCTTTCATCATGTTGCGAATTAACCACATACTTCTTCTCCTCATTTTTCTAGCTTCCCATATGGACTCCCAGCTCATCACTCTATGGTTATGTTCTTTTTTACCTGCACCTCCGCAGGATCATGAACCCACCATTTCATCCACCATCAGTTTTCCCATCTGCGAACCTATCTTCATTTCACCTACCTCATACAGAAACTCGCCAATGGGGCCCCCACCATTCATCAGTTTTCCCAGACATTTCCGCCCTCCCTGGGGCACTCATTTCACACTGGGGCACCTGTTTCTGTAGTCGTACATTTTTCCCAAATTATTCATTATTTATTGTACAAACGCATTTATTTTCGGTTCTTTGCTTTTGTCGTCACTGTTGGCGACATACTTTCCTTTTTGGCCACACGCAACCCATGTCACCCTTGGTTGGAGTATTACTTCTCATTTACCCCCGCCGGCATCGTCTATCTCTTTAGAGTACTACCCAGGTCACTTACCTTTATCCTCTGAATTTTTTCACCTTGTCCCGCCTCTAGCACAACTTATCCCTGATCTTGTCGTCCCCCTAACACTTGATCTTGTCACACGGTTGCGGCCATGCCTCACATCATGCACCCTCCAACCAAGGGAAGTATGGAGTCTTCCCACTTCTTGACTTCGTCCATGTACCTCTGCCACTTCCTCACCACAGTAGATTCCGCGAAGCCCTTTGCTTCTGGGAGTCACGTCCCCCTTTTTGTCGACATCAGCACAATTTTCCAGAAGGGCGACAGTATCTTGATTCTCATTTTCCATTCAATGAGAGATCTCAGACGGCACAGGGGGCAACACCATTGCTCCCTGATGTCATTGACGCCCCTAACATTCGACGCCAACACTTTCTCATGTTACGGTGGGTCTTACTTTGCGACTATTGCAGTTATTATTATCAGTTGCCAAAGACCTCTTAACTTGGCAGGGCCATCATTGCCCAGATCATCGTCGCTGCTTGTTACTGCGATCATTGCCTATTGTTCAGAGTATGTTCCTTTGCAGAATTGTCTTCTGCCATTATCATTAATGCCCCCGTGGGCGCTACAGTTGTCTACATCAACATTTCCGTCATCTTCTTTCAGAGTTACATCATACGAGCATGGGGCATGCCCGCCTCGTTTGTACACAGTTGTATATTGTTATGCACCTTGTAGAAGGTCGGGTTCTACAGGTTCCTTTCTTCTCCAAAGGATTGCTCTACACGGTCCCACTCTTGCTCTCCCTTACAACACCATTCTCAGTAAAAGAAACATTGATGGATTTAGGCTATACGTATGCTCCTAACCTCATCCATCAGGGGGCATCTGTTATCACTGAAATTTCGTCTACACATGGCGATAAGAACTCCGCATCGTCAAAATAGGACTGAAGTCATTCATGGCACAAGATTAATTCCATAGCATTACAAAAGGGTCAAAAACTATACCAAGTGACCAAAAATTGAAGGGCGCTTTACAGAATCTGGGTGCACGCGCACATGTGTGTAATAGCAACGTACAATGCGCGCATATGCGCCCAATGCGCGGTTGTTGGGCGAAAAACCCGCGCGCCTGCTAAACGGCGCATTTATTGAAATTGGTCGGCCTCCCAACCACTAATGGATCAGCTCCCAAGTCGATTTGACACCAAATCCGAGCTCAATCCTCATGGTGGGCTGGTCAAAGACCTAAGTGAGCCCTAAAGAGCCCCTTTTCACATTCCAAAGAGGTTACATAAACACCCAATGCTAGGCTATAAAAAGCCATGAATAACCACCATATTCTCAAGGAATTCTATGTATTGTTATGCTGCTAAGATTGCTAAGGACTCATTCTTTGGCAATAAACATAATCAGCACCATTTCATAGGGCTTTCCACCTCTCTCTTGAGTGGATAATCTTGGAGTTCTTTCACCCACATTTTCATCTTTTCATTGTAAGGAGAGCAAGCTTGTGAGGGCCTCAAGAGACTTCTATTGGAGAAAGAAGGGACCCAAGTCCCCTTTCTTCATTGTGCCTTTGGATTTCATCAATATATCAGCTTATACATTGGTGATATTGATCCATTAGTATTTATTTTTCATTTTTTTCATATGCTCATAGTTTTAGTTTGTTTTAATTTAATTCTTGTTTATAACTTTGTTGTTCTCTTTCTAACCTTTTACTTTACAGCTGTCATGCCTAGCAGAGCCCAACTGGGCATGTAAGCATCCTTTATTTTCTCATCAAGTGACGAATTGGGTGCAAACACAAATCAACAAAGAAATCTTGATAATATATTGATTTATGTGGAACTTAGGGTTCTCAACTGGTACATTGTCACAAAAGGCAAGAATGAGAAAGAAAAGTGGCTAAATGCAACCTATGTAATCAATGTGAAAAGGAAGCTTTGATTCTCTATTTTCCTTATACCTGAAGACATTGTTGAGGTCAATCCTAAAATGATACTTATTATATTGATTGCAAGCATTATTCTTTGGATTCTTACAAAACAAACAAGTGAAGATGCAGGGATTTCAAACAGTGAAAATGGAAGTGTAACTAGCAGTTTCTCAAACATTGTTATTGATGATAGTACTTCAGAGGCTTCTTTACCAATTGATAATGGAAGTGGAAGAATATGTGGAATTATTGGTTTCATATCATTGGATTCAAATCCAATTCACCCAGGCATAGCTTCAAACTTTAAGATAACAATATGTATCCATGAAGAAGGAGAAGGATGAATTAATTGTTGGGTATTTGAGCTCTAGAATTACTAAAATGAAATATTTTTGAGGAGTTATTCATCAAGGAGGAGGTAGGAGTTGTTGTGGGGGAATACCATTCAAATGCAAAAGATATTGTGGATTTCGAAGGTTTTCTACGGATTTATCTTAATTTGCAAACACAGGTAGATACACAACGAAGTGGTTCCAAGAAAAAAATTGGATTTCTAAAGACTGCCACAACCACCTTGCTTCACACAATTGGATAATATGAGAAGGTGGAATTTTTTTTTCATATCAATAGCTACCTTAGAGATGATCCAGTGATGAAAATATACCTTATAATTGATCCTATGACAAATGATCTCTTTGATATAGTGAAAGATGACATTCTTCTATGAAAATTGATCAATGTGGTTGTTCTTGGAACCATCGATGATTGAGCAATAAATATGAAACCAAAGCTTAATCCATGATAAATAAATGAAAATCAAATTCCATTGGATGCACAGTAGTAAATATTGGAACAAGAGACTTAGTTGAAGGGAAACATCATCTTGTCCTTGCAAAGTTCAGAAACAAAATCAAGTTTCAGTCTTGGAAAAAAGCAAATCAAATCACATCTATTATGTTTTATTGAGTAGAGATTCAACACAAAATGGGACTTACACCTCTATTTCGATGTCTTATCATATGTCGATAAATCAAATTTATTTTTCTCACCTTTCCACCAAGACAATCATTACATGGACATGGATATATGTCCATATCATTCTCATCGGCTATTCTTTCATCACATGCATGGTATTCATCTGTTGTCAACCTTATACTTTGACTCATCTTTGATGTTCTGCATTCCAATATTAATTTGATATGTTAGTTAACAAATATCAAGTAATTTAAATAGTACAAGGGCACAAAATCAGCTAAGTTGTTGTTAACAAAAATAACATTAACAAGGAACTAAGCTAGTCTATGAGTTTTCATTTTCTAGTTGTGAAGAGAAGTTGGGAAAAGCAAGCATTGCTTAGAGAAGCCAATAGGAAATGAGAAACGTGTCATAGAAGGAGGAGTTTATCAGTCTTGGAAGATCTAAATCCTCTGCAGTTTGGAAGTCTTTTGGAGCATGTAGTTCTTATTGCAACTAATTCCCACTCTCAGTTTTGGCCAAGTTATTGTAGATTAATGATTTTGGGGGCACTTGAAGGAGATTGAAAGAATGATTTTCTAAAACTATCATGTAGTGAAACTATCAGAGTTACATTTTTTTCTAAAACTATAATAGTTCCATTTTTATGATATTGAAGAATGCTAGAAAGTGACCACACTTGTGATTCTATCTTAGATCTACTAGCTTTAACATAACAACAAAAGCATCAAATATATTTATCATAATGGTTTTCCAACCAAAACAGACAGGGTCTTCCAACCAACACAGACATAGAATTATATGGTGCATCTAGTTATTATTCCTCGTAGTGTATCCACGACCAAGAGGACCCTATGTGTAACCACAAACCCCTTCATGAGTATGGGCATAGCTAGTTGGAGATGTCCTTTTTTATGAAAGTAGTAATGATCATGCAGAAGAAAAAATACATGGGAGGATATATCTTGGACTAGAAGAATGAACCCTGTTCTACATGAGGTCTCTGTTGACTTATCAATTATAATTGAAGAGCAACAAGAGGAAGAATAGTTAGAGGAAAAATCTTCACCTACTAGCAGAATGAAACTCTTATCTATAAAATATTTAAATAATGACTCAGTGATTAAAAACAATAGACCCCTTTCTTTTGACAAATATTTTGGAAAAACTAAGCATATGGCTCTTGATCAATCATCTTGTGCAATAACTGAGAATGTACCACTATTTTTCATGGAAACTTAGAGTTTGGATTTATGTAATAACAAGAGTATGTATATTGGATGTACTGTCATGGAACGTATTACACTACCTAAGAAAGAA
This sequence comes from Picea engelmannii, assembly GCA_009831015.1. Classification (NCBI taxonomy): domain Eukaryota; kingdom Viridiplantae; phylum Streptophyta; class Pinopsida; order Pinales; family Pinaceae; genus Picea; species Picea engelmannii. The sequence goes on from ML793125.1 coordinate 301,848, forward strand.
AGTGATTCATATGCTAAGGAAATTTTTTATTACCCAAACTATGAATTTGTTTACACATTCTACCCTGATTTATTTGTTGACCTTGACTCATAGAAATTTAATTACGACTTCCATGTATTTGAAAATGTTGTTTTAGTAGCATAGGAAATCTATATAGAAAATTTTTGGTGGCATAGTCAACCAAGATATTAGGATTTGGAATAGAAGTTGAACAAGCTAAAGGATTAGTCCTCATCCAACCCATGATCAATTAGGATTTTGAGGAGATGAATTAGTCAATATACCAGCTAGATCCAATCATCAAGGAGGGGATAGAGACAATATGGTGGGGGCTTGAGAGAGCCTTTCACCATTAACTAGAATCCTTCCATTCACCTTTCAACAAAATTATTTCACCTTTAGACTTTCAACCTAATCCATTCACCTTTATCCTTTATCCCCTTACCTCTCACAAAACAACACCTCACCTCACTTAATAACTGGAAATCAGAATCATCGGACTTACCCTCACAAGCACTGAATCACCCACCCCATGAAAACAAGTTGGTCAATTTCTAAAGAGGTGCAGAGTGATGGTAGTTTTCAATTGACAGATGTGGAAGATTATCTTGATTTACAAAACTAGGAAAAAATTGCCATTTAAATTATGTCAACAATATTTTCTCTATGAGGTTCTTTTTTTTTCGTTTGCTAGTTTGTCTGTGACCTATGGGACTAGCATGTGGTTGTGAAACCGTGACTCATGGGCATCTAAGCCGTCAAAATCACCCGGGGATTGCACCTGAACTGAGCCAAACCAACCCTTAACATGGATGGATTTTTTTTCCTCGTGGGTTTCGAACCGATGACTTTAACATCACGGAGTGCCTTAATAGCACACTCTGTCACTGACTGTCCTACACCTCAGGGACTTCTCTATGAGGTTCTTTAAAAATCCTACTGAAATGAGTTTTTTTCACCTCAACCATCTCAAAAAAACTATGATATTTCCCTCCCACCTCATTCTTAACTCTCCAAATGGTATTTGATATTTTCATCATCTTTACATAGTTGTGAAAAAATAAGGTGTTTTCATCTCCTCGTCCTACCCAATTTGCTCTAGTTTTTTGCCTCTATTTTGATTATTCCTAGTCAAGAAACTCTTTTTTTCATGGCTCCAAAAGATTTAAGTTACTTATCTCTTATTCGTTGAAAATTCCATTCATGTTAGGTTTGAAAATGTTAGAAATTTCTTCTTCCAGTATCCATGTCTACTCTTATGGATCCTTGAGTTTGGATTTGTCCCACTCAACAAATTTTATTTTTACAATTTTAAAATTGTCACTAAATTAAAATGTAATAGATTCCTCCAACTGACTGTCCATATGTTTCCATTCACTATCATGCAAATACCTAAATTCAATATCCTTAAACCAATGAAAGTTGAATTTAGAAGGGCTTTGGGGATTTTCATTCTACCTCCCCAACTAATAGAAATATGGGAACATGAACAAAAATACGCAACAATCCCCTTCGAACTAATACTCATCAACATAAAATACTATAGTTTGAATCGTTTAAAATTTATATCAACTTAGTAAACCAAATGAACGTTTTTACCATCCTTGCACGCACAAAAGGGTTGTGATGATATGCGATCTTGTTTTAAATTTTTTCATTCATAATACTTCTGGGTAGATATGGAAACTATGTGCTACAAGTTAGCTTAATCACTAAGCTATATTAGTACTTAATATTAACTTAGAAATTCATCTTAGGATTAAAAATTATATTTAGAAATAAATTATAAACTAAAAGCTCAGCATTGAATTGGGCTTGTCAACTATTTTATGTTGAATATTCAATATATGTTGTATGTGGCATGAAATATTGGAATTGGAAACTATATTATATGTCATGTTAATCAAAATGGGAACAATAATATGCAAAAAGAAATTTTTGAGGCCATAAATTCAAGGTTCATTACAGAGGAAAAAAGATCAAACAATTTGGACTTACTAAATTGCTTAGAAGAACTTGCTTTAGTATTGGGATCCTTATGTGGGACACCTTTTTAGTGAGATTTAAGACCCAAGTGCATATTTTCTCCTTTCATGTAAAGTTTTGGTCTCATGTAATTATAAAGTTTTTGAAATGATAGTACATACCCATTAAGGACTTTATTTCATTGCTCTTGAGGGTTACAATTATTTGCATATTTCCAGTGATGCATTGCAAACCTATTTGTGTACGTGTCTCATATTCATAAAGATTCAAGGAAAGGAATATGGGGACGGGATTTTTGAGAATCACTAGAGTGATTCATCAAATTTTAAAGTACATTAGGGTAGAGAACATAGGGAATTTCTTTTATCTCGCGTATAAATAAGATATATAGAAAAAATAAAAATAAAAATTGTAATTTTATTAATAATGAATTATGACTAATAACAAATGAAGACATTGCATCATCCAATCATACAATTTGAAATTTAAATAGGTCAATCCACACATCATATAATGATACATTCATATAATACCATCTAAAAATATCTTGTGACATGTCTTCTCCTTACAAGTGTTTCAATAGTCATTGTTAAGCCCTAGTATTGGCTCATTACCCCTTAATTGGGACATATTAGATTAGTAATTCTATTTTATTTATGTCGGATTTAGGCCATTAGTTGTAATTTAGATTAGTAATGTTATTTTAATTATGTCGGCTTTAGGCCATTATTTGTAATTATACC
>ML793126.1:7324-24881 GCA_009831015.1 Picea engelmannii
CCCGTTAAAAAATTAAATAGATCCTTACGAGCATAGTTATTTTCTTGTGTCAATCTCGTTGAAAAATAAAACAGATCCTTACGAGCATAATTTGTCTTATTTGTGGAAAGATCATTAAAAAATGAAACAAAGGTTTGGGAATCGAACCCAGAGGGTATGAACATAGTTCTATTTCTGTGTCAAGCTCGTTAAAAGATGAAACAACCATCTCTCCCGTCAATTCAAGTATTTCATTAGAACTCGTACTTGAACCTTCATTTCATCCACCTAGGTCAGTTGATCCTTTTTCTTCCTCCCTCTGTGGTGAAATTTTTTCTATTAGTAACCAGGAATATGTTCCTGTATAAAAATTGGTGATAGGAGAAGAATCGATGAATGAAACAAATCTTGGGGGGCATGTCTCCAGCATCTGGTTATCATGTTGGAGTTAAGCCGCTAGCTTTTCAAGATGGGGGTAAAGTACCAACCACCCATGGATATCTAGAAACCCTTAGACATTACATTGGGAAGTTCTGAGCATAGTTACTTTTTGGTTTTAATCTCGTTAAACAATGAAAATGGTTCCGAGCATAGTTTATTTTCTAGTTTCAAGCTCACGAAAAAATGAAACCTAACCAAGCATAGTTTTTCTTTGTTTCAAGCTTGTGTAAAAATGAAACCAATCCTGAGCTTAGTATTTGTTCTTTCTCATGCTCATAAATACATTAGAATAAGTTACCAAGTATACTTTTATCACTTTTTCAGACTCGTAAAAATTATATGAAAAATCAACTCTTTGGAGTCTCCTTTAATCTCTTTTCAAACTCCCTAAATATGAAAATATTATCGAGCAATATTTTCTTCTTTCACGCTCATTAAAAGGATTTGAAAGGGTGTTTTTCGATTGATTGATTACCCCTTTTTCGATCTTGTTAGACTAATTACGAAAAATGAATAATCTAGCCTTATTTTGTTAGAAGAGTTGTCCTAGGTATTGTTTTATAATTTTTCGGGCTTGGGAGACTAAACTTAGGAAAAATTTCATATGGAGTCTTATTAAACATCTTTTCAGACTCTCTAAATATGAAAAGTCCATCAAGTTTACCTTCTCTTGACTCGTAAAACTTTACATTGAAGGACCCATATGGGACCGAACCACTCCTTCCAAGGGTTCTTTAAAAATACTCCGAGGGACTTATCCGAATGATGATCTTATACTGAGCATATGTTATTCTCCTCGTGCTCATTAAAAACTAAAGAGGTACTCACCAATCATGGTGGTGGGAAATTTTTGGAAGTGGGTCAAGTTTTTGAAACATTATGGCAGTTGTTTTTCGTCCTTGAACATGGCACCTGTCTACATTATGTCGTATAGTTGGGTAATCCATTTGTCTCTGAGTCATTCAAATTCCATGTGTCGTCATACTCTTTCGAATCATTTGAAGAGAACCTTTGGTTGTCATCACACTCTACACGTTTTCATACTCTTTCGACTCCTTTGAAGAGAAACTTTGGTTGTCATCACACTATGGTGATCATCACATTATTTTTGGATCATTGCCTCGTCGATTCCAATGCTACCAAGTCAATTTTTGTGCCGTGCAATGTTCAAGGGAAGTATCAACCTTACAACCACTATGTACTATTCATACCCATGTTAGTATGTCCACATTATTTCTATCATTCCACATCATTTCCTATTCCATTTCATGTCGATGATGTGGGATACATCATGGCCCTCCTTTGACGGGTCTATTCCTATCAAATCCAACTCATTATCCAATAATTATACTTAGAAACTGGTCAATGCCTTGGAACCTACATGCCTCAATGGCAGGTTTCCTCACATTTTATAGTAGGTTTAAATTATTGACCTCTGATAAAATGATTCCTCGAGTGTTTGACTTCATCTCATTGATTCACACCTGTTGGATTGTACTAGGGTACATTGGGAGTCATTGACATCACTGATGATTTCCCTCACACTTGTTAATGATATACATTAATGATCGGTAATCAAGTGGTTTCTACCATGTTTGACATCAAGACATCTATTCACATGGTTAGAATCATACCATTTTGGGATCAGGATGAAGACCCTAGGTTGGGCACTCATTTTGTTATGTTCTTTTCCCAGGCTGCATTGGATACCATTTGACACTACTATATATATTGTCACATATATCCACATTGTATTAGCCTGTGGCTATGTTGTTTTGTCATATTGTATCTCCACTGTGTACAATGTTGTGGCTACAAATTGATCACATCATGGAGATATGGATCCACATTGTATGTTTGGTGGTCAGATCCTTAGTCAATACTTTCATGGATCCGTAGTGTATTGGTCGGTGGCCATGCTTTGAATCATCTTGTACCGAGCATGGGTATGCATACCTCGGGATGATTTATATATATGTTGTTTGATGTTTGTTTGCAACTTCCATCCTACTCTCTTATTCCAACACCCCTCGCATGTGTAAAATGTTTCATCCATCAATGTTTCTTCTGACCTCACATTTTAGGGGGGAAATATCTTATACGTAAAATTTGCACACTGCTTAGTGTCATACAAAGTGTCGCACTTATGTCACTTTTTCATTAAGTGTCACACTTATGTACAATCGCGTTGTTGAGTGTCGTAATTCCAAAATCACACTTTCCTAAGTGTCTTATTTGTTTTTCATCACTTTGAAACCATGGAACAAAACTTTTTCATCATCCATGACCATTAGAGAGAAGAAAAACCCATTTTGGATGTAGAAAACATGACTTTTTCCTTAAATTTTCGGCCTAGTTGGAAGAAGGAATCCACCCTTATCATGTATAGGGAGCATCCCCCCCTCATGGATGCCCCTTAGTATACCATTTGGGAGTGTCCAAGATTCCATGTCTTCCACTCTAGGGGAGCGTCCTTCCTATTAGGACAATTTTAATCAATTCCTCCTCTTTCTGTGGGACAAATTCCAAGAATATTTGGGTTGTTATGGTTTGGGGTGACTCATGAGCTCAAGATATTCTACTTTGGGAATTCAATACTAACCTAAGGAGGAATAATATCAACCTTATACACCTAATACTCAACCATTCCCTTTATTCCCTATGTTGATTAAGCCTCCCAAGCTCCTATATAAACTAGGCCTCTCAAGGTTGAAAGGGGTTCATGAAAGGTATCAAACTTTTGATCTCAAACTTCGAGAGTTTTCTGGCAGTTCACATAAGGGGTTGGAAAGGAGAAGCATGGGGGAATACTTGCAACACATCATGGTTTTTAGTTGTTCATGTTTCTTATATCAATAAACTTAGCCTATTTCTCTACTTCTATCTTATTCGTTCTTTCTTGCATGTGTCTACTTGTGTTTCAAGTAGGATTGCTATCATCTAACATTAGGTAGTAGTGGTAGAGAGTTTGTCTATCCTTTTTGCATGTTCATATTCACGTTCAAGGTGTGGATTTGGAGCTCAAGATTTGTAACAAAGAGGATGAACTATGAGAAAAGGTACCATTCCTCTTTCTTTGCTCTATCTCTCTCTGGAAGTAAAGAAATAGAATAGGTGGAGTTTGGAATGTTAGTGTTTCTTTGCTAGAACTGTCTTAGTTGAAAACACAACTAAGGAGAACTCAACCTTTCTACAAGAGGATATTTCCCACAAGAGTGGGACACAGGAAGAACTTGACAGATTTGGTGTTGCATGAAGTATGAAGAAGGGAGGATCTCATAGACTAGGGGGCATGGCTTCCCGACTTCCCTCGGTGGTTGGATTTTCCATAATTACTGGGAGTTATTTAAATTTGAAAATGGGTGAGTATGAAAATGACCATAATGCACATATATATAGTGAATTTTGTAGGAATGGAAGCATATATGTGATGTCTACTCGCGATTTTTTTTCTGAATTGAAAAATTTGAATTAGAATTTCTATTGTATCATATTGAATTCAAATCCAAATTCGAATTCGAACTTGGTAACTATGTTTTTAATCCCCCAATATGATCCCACATGATATGATATCCATTTACCAATGAATCCCTCATGGATTGGAAGGCGATAGACAAAGACACCCAAGACAAGATGGTATGATAGACATGCACTGAGAATCTTCGGATAACAATAGCATTGGAAAAAATCTTGAGGACAAAGAGATGAACAAAAGGAATACAACATAGGAATTTAACTAAGGAAAAAGAATAAAATTAGGAAGAAGATGAAACATAGAGCTCCATTGAAAGAAGGGCCACTAGGTAGATCTTGAATATATCGTCCAAGTATTATAAGAAAGAAACCTTTTGGAAAGGGTAATCATTAGATAGGCCTTAAAAACAAGGAAATCCTTCTTAATCATATGTTGTTTTTGACATAAATAGATAAGGTCCATGTAAATTTTTTTTTTTAGTCACCAATAGTATAGGCATACTATATAGTTGATGATGACATCAACCAAAGAATAAACTAGAAAAAGAAAAATTAAATATTATATTAACATGACATGTCTACTAATGCCCAAAATGGATTAATGGGACTTGAATGTACACCAATCAGTAATAAGAAATCCAAGAATGCCTAGAGTATCACTTCCCTAACTATAGATAGAAGCATGGTTTGACCCTATATAGATAAGTGTTGGCCCTTGATCAAGTTTTGGAGAACCTTGGTCACGGTTGACCATTTTTGGGACTTCGACAGGCTGGTTGAAGGCGGAGTGCAAGGAAAAACAGAGATCATGGGATATCGACCCCTTCTTAGGGAAATTTTGGGTTTAGGGTTTATGTAATGGGTATGGGATGTCAGCCCATGGGTTTACCCATGCCTTGGCCCATTTTTTTAATGTATAAAATAGATAGCTAGACGATGTAAGATATATACTAGATCTAAGAGAGAAGTGGTGCTAAGTGTTGTATTGTGCTACATGCAAATGATGTAATTAGTTGGATCTATGTGATTGAGAAAGATTTGTGCATATTGTGTGCATGAGAACTTGCAGAGCTAAGTGAAAGTGAATGTAAAGAGGCTTTGTGTTGTGACCTAACTCGGGGAAGGAGGATCTGGCGAGGTGCGCACAAATCTCCTGTCCTATGCAGAGTGGGTTCTTGTGGCTCTGTGCTTATAGAAGATTGACATAAGACAATAAATAAGAGAAGAGTTGGTGGATGTAGCCCCACACTAGGGTGGACCACGTATATCCTATGTTGTGGTTTCTTTGTGCATTATAGTTGTTATGTTATTGACGTGATTTATACTTAGTGAAGTGATATAAGTTAGATGCATCTAGTATAGTAGCTTAGTGCTTAGTAATGTGAATGAATGCTATATCTGATCTATTTCTATATGCTAAGTGCTTGGATGTATTAGATCTTGTGAATACTGCATTGTTCTATAATTAGGGTTTTCTCCTGCGATGTGACTAAGGGTTAAATACTGATGAATGTTAACTACTAAGTGCTCTGTTAAGTATCGTAATCACATATATGTGTCCCAAATAGGTTGTAGACACTTGAGTCCTGCAACTACCCCTGCCTCTACTTCGAGTGAGACTTGATCTGCTTCGCAGGTGTTTCCGAAAGGGACGGTAGTTAGGGTTTTGTTGGTGTGATGTTATAGCATTGAACCCTAGGTCTGCCCCTGCTCCAACAAATGGTTCCCATTACAGGGACCTGAAACTGTGATTGTTGGGAACTAAAGAAAGGAAACCTTTGTGTGTAGATCTGTTGCTTTAGTGCACAATATTCCACTTGACTGTGAAGCCTTGTGCTAAGAAAGGAATCAGATATGAAGAAAAGAGGTAATATATTAAAGCTTTGTGCTCTGAGAAAGGTAAGATAAGTGAAAATTTTTATTTCCAAAGAATGGATCTAGGTATATCTAATAGATTTTGTCCAAGTCTGAAAACTAGGGCACAACTAGAAGAAAGAAGATTGGATATGAGTATATCTGATAAAAATAGTGAAAGATATGTTATTCCTATGCATAGAAGGAATGGTTGGACTAACAAATGGATGTAGGATCCTGGAAATAATTTTTTGCAGGTTAGTTTCTATGATCCCAGTACGTAGTACAGGAAAGGTAGGGGGTCATTTAACAAAAAGAGAGGATTGACTCTTTGTTATAATTGTAGAAGACCAAGACATCTTGCTAAGGAATGCCCTGGTAGAGTTCCTAGTTGTCTTTGTTGTAAATCTATGGACCATGAAGTTTTGGATTTCCCTAGAATGATTTCTAAAGTTGAAAAGATGAATATGAAACAAGAAAACCATGAGACAGGCCAAGAACCTAAGGATATGATAGAACCCTAGAAAGAATCAGAGACTGTATTACTACAGATGAAAGAAACCCTAAATGATCATAGAGATATCAACTTATCAGAGATCTTAAACAAGAAGGAGTGCATAGAAACAAGAATCAGAGACTTCGACATAGATTGTGTTCTGGATGAGGCAAAACAAGTGAATATCATGAGAAAAAGAACTTTGGAAATTTTGGGAAAACCTACTATGGTTCCTTCATTGGGAAGAATAAGATTATTTAGAGGAAAGTTGATAACCCTATGTGGAATACTTACCCAGATATCTATGAGTGCTCATGAAACTTCAATAGAGGAAGAATTTGAGGTCGTTAAATTTGTTGAGAACAACACCCCATTTGATATTTTGCTAGGAAAAACCTGGATTGAGAAAGATCGGATACGAAGGAAACAAAAAGAGGAAGCTCTAGAACAGAAAAAGAAAGAACTAAGAGATTTCATGGCTAGGAAAATAACACATTTACTGAAATAACAAGAGGATCATTCAAAGCTACTTAGGACCATAGATCTAGACATTGAAGTTGAAAGAACACATGAAGACTTGAAACACATGTCTGTACAAGAGAGTAGAGCACCGACTCTAGAAAAAGAAGAAGTATTACTCTCAGAACCCTTGAATGACCAACAACAATGAAAAGTTACTATGCCAAGAGGAGATAAGAACTATAATGGAAATAGGAAACCAGTGACTCGAATTAGAGGAAAGAAAGTTAGAAAACTTAGCAAGAAGAAAGCAAAGTTAGAGAAATTAAAGGAAGTTCCAGGAGGACTTCGCAGAAAGAAGATTTGCAGAACTAGAACTTCGTCAGGATATCAAAACAATGTAGATTGGAACTTCGCCACGACGAAGCAATATGACCGTTGGAGGCATCCCGACCATTAGCTTGATGCTCCATAACAACTCGAACCACAGTTATGACCAGAAAGATCGTCATTGGACCGTTAGGACCATTCCATAACTGATGGAATTGTATTGATTGAGGAATTCTTTCCCATTGGAGGAGTCTATTATGATGTCTATTTATCCCATCGAGCATTGCACCGAGAACACTTTTTCCAATTGTGATTATCTGAGCACACAGAGAACTAGTTTCTTTCACCCAGTGCCTATTGAGAGCTTGCCACCCGTTCTGTTACCATGATTGTTTGTTCACCTACCTGAGATACCTGATCTCGAGTTTGCATGTTGAGTGAATTCAACGAAATAGAAAAATGTGTCGAAGAAATCCTAATAGACCTCATGGCTGAGAAGGTGATGTCTGCAAGCATACAAGCCTCATTGACAAGAGGAGTGAAAGCATCCTCGTTGACTAATTATGGATCTGGACCATCCCGAGTTGTGACAGAGAAATGAAACAAGCATCATGATGACTTGGAGAATGAAAAGCTCATCCCCTCTATCCTGCCTGACTATATCTTGCCTCTGGCTGGTGTGGTGAGCCATGACATTGTCCCGAGGGACTTCAACTACACCTTGATTACTGCGTACCTCCCGAAGGGGATACGCATAGTAGGACCACAGTTAGGACAAATCATGATGTTGAAGATTAGTGACTTCAACTTGGGAGACTGTAAGAACTTTGGCATTCTCACCCCACACAAATATTTGACCAAGACAAAGGGGAAGAAGTCAAAGATCATCCCCCATCTGTGGACTATGGACATCGCAAGGTCCACTATCATGAATGTGATGAAAATACCACACTTTGGAAGGCATCAGGAGGTTAAAGTGTGCGTTAAACTCCTGTTGTCTTGCTTCCATGATGGTTATCTGTGGCTAGACATATGCATCACCGTAGATTTGGCGTTGATCCATCAGATCACCGGATTAAGCATGTAAGGACCAGACCCACAAGAATTTTATCCAGGGAAGGTTGCAGATCGCGCCCTAGCGCAGAAAATTAAAGATACCTATGGTGATGTGGAAAAGTGAAAGTGAGGCTACAAGGTAGACTCCATTCAAAATGGCGTAGTGCGCCTAGCCTACCAGTTGATCACTGGTAAGTTGGTAAGGAAGAACATACCCATGCAGGTCACGGGGTTCATTGTTGACCTCGTAGGAAAATGCATTGAAGGACTACAGATGAACTGGGAGAGCTACCTCGTCAACCAGTTAGAGAAAGACTGTCGCAAAGCTCAGGATCAAGGCTACGAGTTCCACTTCAGTTGGTTGTTGATCCTCATCGCTTTCATTGCTTGGGAAATGCTAGAAGGTGTGACCTTCCCTGAGATTGAGCCATCAAAACCTTTAACTGCGAAGTTCACTAGAATCTGGTATTCGAGCGACATGGAGAAACAATGGCAGTCAAACACAGTGCTCCACACCTATTACCTGCAGTTGAAGAGGGATATTGAGTCTTTTCCTCAGATGACACCAAACACCCTGCACAGGTTCAGACCATTTGTGAAGTTCCGCACAAATAGACATTTTATTTATATCACTGTTCACAGTGACAAACACAAAGAAGAACTGCAGAGTTACTATAAACTCACTGAGGGGGACATGGAAGAAACAACTAAGGAGTGGCCTGCAGATATCCTTATACCAGTCAACCAGGAATAACTGTCCAACCTTGACCTCATCGGAAGTCCTGTGGTTACTTACGAAGAGTACAATGCACGCAACAGCAGTATAAGGAAGAAAAAGGAAGAGGTACAGAAGCTGAACAACGCATCGGAAGAGACTGCTTCAAACTCACCTGGAGGGGGAGGTGATGACAAAGTAGATAAAGAAGAGGACAAAGGAGAAGAAGACAAGCATAAACAAGGTGAAGTAACACTGCCTAGGGATCCTATTGAGGAAGCTAAGACCTCCAATAAAATAAATGTTTCCCCCATGAAACCTACATCATAGAAGAATTCCAAAGCTAGTAAACCACAGATGCAGATTGTGTGAACAGTGGATGACATATTTCTCATCATCGTCACTATCTTAGATACCTCAGAAGATATCTCATAGCGCAATGAATCCAAAAAAGAGATCATGTATGAAAGAATTGAAATAGATTTGAAAGGGGTACAACAAGCCCTCTACTCTAGCCACACAGTGTCTACTACGCCCTCGTCATCATAAGGAACAAATTTGGGAGATGAACCTGCCCAGCTGCGTCGAATAGCAGATATGACCGAAGCTCACCTTCTTCATGCTCAGGAAGAAAAAGAATAGGCCACATAGTCCTTAAAGCAATAAAAAGAGGAAGCCATAGAGCAACGTTGGGTTGCACAATAGGAAAAAGATGACATCCAAGCCAAGTTTGTAGAGGATAGAGCGTATATCTAGAAGGATAAGGAACAACTGCTTGCAAAGAAGATTGGAGTTAAAGACGCAGTCACTAGAGCACTTCGCTCTATGATGGGCTTAAAACAGATGGAAGAAGACCCAATGGAAAGCCAAGTAGGGAAGCTTGTTGAAGCCATTCAGCAGCTCCAATAGAGGGTAGAAGAACTAGAGTTACAAGTAGTTTCAAGTACTCCGCAGGAAGTGCGAGACTAGAGAGAAAAAATTAACCAAAGAACAATCCAGAGAATCAAGGCATTGGCCTTAGAATGTAAACATCTCAACAGTCAAAGTGTGCAGACTTATGAGCACCTTGCAAAGGACCCTGCACTAAGGACACTAGAGTCACAACTTCAGGAGGCCAAGAAACAAGCAACAACAGTGCAAGCACAGTTGAAGCCACTATCACCGGTCGAAAGGATGAAAAGGTCCCAAGAACAATGCATAGTTCAGCAACAAGTCCATGCCATACAAAGCAAGGTCATGGAAGTGACTCATAAGCTCCAACCAGTGCATGATGAAACTTGCACACTTTTTGAGGAAATTGAAGGACGAGGTACAGAACTAGAACAAGTGGTCACCTCCGTTGAACAACGATTGGAAGGACTTGCAACCGAGAAAGTTATCTAGGAGTTCACCGAGTAGGAGGCTCTAGCGAAGCAACAGGTTGAAGCATCTCGATCCAATCTCGAGGCATTTGAGGCGGAGTTACCCATATCAGAGTGACTCGGGATGAGTCATAGGTGAGTGTTGGGGGCCTATTGTCCCTTGACCAAGTTTTGGAGAACCTTGGTCACGTTTGACCATTTTTGGGACTTCGACAGGCTAGTCGAAGGAGGAGCGCAAGGTGAAGTGGATATCATGGGATATAGGCCCCTTCTTAGGGAAATTTTGGGTTTAGGGTTTATGTAACGGGTATGGGATGTTGGCCCATGGGTTTACCCATGCCTTGGCCCCTTTTTATAATGTATAAAATATATATCTAGATGATGTAAGATATATACTATATCTAAGAGAGAAGTGGTGCTAAGTGTTGTATTGTGTTGAGTGAAAATGATGTAAGTAGTTGGATCTATGTTATTGAGAAAGCTTTGTGCATATTGTGTGCACAAGAACTTGCAAAGCTAAGTGAAAGTGACTGTAAAGAGGCTTTGTGCTGTGACCTGACTCAGGGAAGGAGGATCTGGTGAGGTGCGTGTAGATCTCCTATCCTATGTGGAGCGGGTTCTTGTGGCTCTGTGCTTGTAGAAGATTTACAGAAGACAATAAAGAAGAGAAGAGTTGGTGGACAGAGCCCCACACTGGGGTGAACCACATATATCCTGTGTTGTGGTTGCTTTGTGCATTATATTTGTTATGTTATTGATGTGATTTATGCTTAGTGCAGTAATATAAGTTAGACGCATCTGATATAGTAGATTAGTTCTTAGTAATTTGAATGAATGCTATATATGATCTATTTCTATATGCTAAGTGCTTGGATGTATTAGATCTTGTGAATACTGCGTTGTATAGTAATTAGAGTTTTCACCTACGATGTGACTAAGGGTTAAATACTGATGAATGTTAACTGTTAATTTCTATGTTAAGTATCGTAATCATAGATATGTGTCCCAACTAGGATGTAGACACTTGAGTCCTGCAACCACCCCTGCCTCTACCTCAGGTGAGACTTCATCTGCTTTGTAGGTGTTGCCGAAAGGGTCAATAGTTAGAGTTTTGTTGGTGCGTTGTTATAGTGTTGAACCCTGGTTCTACCCCTGCTCCAACAATAATTTCTCACCAATTAAGTAAAGTACAACCCTAAAGATAATAATAAAGAGAGAAAGAGATGTGACTAAAGAGAGCATATCAACAAATCCACAAGTGAAAAGATAAATATCAGGTTGGTGTCTAGTCAACTTGTCTAAACCAGAGGGAGAGAAAGCATTCTCATTAATCACTATGATTTTTCTAATATCAAGCACGATAATTTTCTTTGGGGATCATCTTGGACTGAGAGTAGTCAATTTCATTGAGGCTATGTTGAATTTCACACAAGATCTCATATCATCCAAGGATGACAAACTCCTAAAAGAGGGGAAAATTTTGGTAATGCTCTACTATGGAGAATTATGTTGGGCATGAGAAAAATAAACAATATATATATATATATATATATATATATGCCAAAAAATGGCACTAATATGATGAGTGAGTGATGGATTGACTCGAGTAAGGAAGCATTGTGTAATTGATATGCTAGTATCCATGCCCATGTCTCCTATATCTACATGACACTTAACACTCCCACTAGGTAAGATGGGTCAAATGAAGGGTATGATAAATCAAGTAGATCTCAAGGAGCCACACAAGGTTTGTATTCTAAATGAAACCACCTATATGAGAAGCAAGTCAAGAATATTTGATCATGTTAATGAGAAAGGTAGCAAGGGATTTCCCGATATATCTATAAATATAGTGGAATCTCCCTCATCCTCAACCAAGGTCTCGAAGGAAATATAGCCTACAACTCTTGACTTCCCTAAGGATATGGTGATATTTCTTGACTCTCGACTAGCCAATGTGGATCCTAAAACTATGTGACCAATGTTGTTGAAGATAATCTAGATGAACAATAAAATCATCAATAATATGTAAGAAATTCTCTACGTAGAATACTATATTGGGGCTAAGAGGTTGAGAGAGGCCAACCCAAAGTAATCCCAATAAAAAAACCCATCCTAAAATGCATCATGTGGTGTTATGGTAATCCATAAAGAATAATGTCAAAAGGTCCTTCTAAGGGTATACATGGCACCATGTCACCTATGAAACTCTAAGAGGAAAAAAAAAGTTCCAAAACTAATCATAAACAAAATGAAATCATCACAAAAGGGAATGCTTCATAAGTATCTTTGAAGAACCTAGGCTTGCATAACCTAAATAACCTAAATAATTGTCAATAAATGCCTACCTAATCACCCTATTAATTTTTCCTTTAAAAAAAATAGAAAAAAACATCTCAATATTACTTTTAAAGGAGATCAATGCAAATACTCCAAAATACATAAGTAGAGAGGTGTCCTAATATCAATATCATCTCATCCCAAAAGACCACCATAAATAATATCCTCAAAAGAACAAAGAGTCGGATAAATATATTTTCCCTATCTTTATAGTAATTAATGCACCCAGATATCATGAGTCTATGAGATGAGAAACACCATGAAAACACTCAAGTTTAAGTGGAAAATGGGTTGAACAATATTTTGAAAAGCAATCCACTTGCGATGAATCATAGGTTGTGGCGTATGGACTGAACTCTTTCTGCATATTCCCAATTAATATGCCTTGGAATTTGGTTTCCAAATCTTTGATTCCACTTTTGAAACAAAGGGAGTGGGAATTCTTTTTATTAGAGTAGATTCAACAAAATAAAATAAAAAATGGATGTTGATTTTTTTTGTTTTTGTTCATTGAAGCTAGAGTGCCTTGGTAAAAAAAATAATCTTACAAGAACTTTTTAATCCTAAAAAAGTCACTTGTGTCCTTCACAAATCTTGTTGGAGATAGAAACCCATGATTCTAAGTCAAACAATTAAGGTTCCTCGCTATGAATGGTTATAGATATGAGTGGGTATATCTTGAGTTCAGTTTTGAGCCTGTCAATTTTGAAGGATGCACGAGAGTGCTTCAAAAAAAATGAATAGTTACTACACAAGTTTCAGCACTGTGTAATAGCACCTGTAAGCTATAGCTAAGTGTTTCAACAACTATTTTAAACAAAGATCGATATTCTATTCTACAACAACCTTTTCAACATGTGTTTCAACAGAGAGTAAAAGATTGTTACAACAAAACAAAGTTATAACAGAAATATGAGAATTATAATAGTAAGAAAAAACTCATATTACAACAAAAAAATAACTTCAATGAATCATTCCGAGCAACAATAAATAAACCCAGTACTTATGTACTAAAAACTCAATAGCAGCTACAACAAAAATATTTCACAGCATAGGAATTTAAATGAAGTTTTCAAACAAAAAACAGAGTATGCATGCTACAACAAAATGAATTACTCTGTTACAACAAAATCAAATGCTAATTATCAACCTTAATAAATCTAAGCATTAACATGAGTTTACAAACTTAGAAACAAAAATGAACAGAGCATAAAATCTCATGTTAACAGTCTTCAAAAATCTTTGTCTATTTCTATTACAAAATCAGGATTACATAGATATATATATTTAGATGCAATTACTCGATTAACTTGCCCCTTCACTTCACCTAAATCAAATTTGTTTTTTCTAGAACATTAATGGTTCATTTCCCCTTTGATATCTGATCAATAAAAATGAAACGGTGTGGCGGTGATAACTCTTCGATCATTAAATGGATAAGGCAGTCAGGGTGGTGGCAATTAATTTATGGGCGGTGGTAACTCTTCAAAATTCGATTGATTGAGATGAGTCATATTTTGGGTGGTGTAATAATTAATTGTCTGACAATCTCCCCCTTAATCATTTCACCCAAAAACAAAACTCTACAATATTACAGTTCACAAACCCCAGTGTTCTTTCTGTGAATTTCAAATAATTCTTTTTCTAAGGGATTTGTAAACATGTCTGCAAACTGATTTTCAGATTTGAAAAACTCTACATAAATTTCATCATTTTTATCATCTCTATCGAATAAAATTATATTTTGTATCAATATGATTAGTTTTCTTGTGGAAAACATGATTTTGTGACAATGCAATGGTTGATTTATTGTCATAGAAAATATGAGTTGGTTCATCATATTCATGTAGAAACTCAGACATAATTATTCTCATTCACACCATCTGACATGCAGTTGTTGTTGCTACAACATACTCTTCCTCAATATATGAGAAAGTCACAATGGGATGCTTCTTTGAAGCCCATGCTACTGCTCTTGATCCAAAGTTGAACACATATCCTAATGTTCTCTTCCTGTCATCTACACTACCTACAAAATCACTATTAGTATATCCAATCAACTTAAAATCCAAATCTGATGTGTACAAAACACCATAATTGGTTGTTCCAACAACATATCTTCGGATCATTTTTCCTGCTTGCCAATGGGTGCTCTTCGAAGACTCCATAAATCTAGAAATCAAACTTATAACAAACATAATATCAGGTATTGCTGTTTTCAAATACATAAGAATTCCAACCAGTCTTTTATACAGAGTTGGATCAACACATGACCCCTCATCATTCTTATTGAGTTTTGTGCTAGTTGTGATTGGTGTTACAACTGGTTTATAGTTCACCATCCTAAACCTTTTCAATATGTCTTTTGCAGACTTAGTTTGAAAAATAAAAATACCATCTTCAGATTGATTTACTTCAATGCATAGAAAATACTTCATCATTCCTAAATCGATCATTTCAAACTCATTTTTCATGGTTGTCTTAAACTCATCTACTAAAATATTTCTGGTGAAAATAAAATCATCAACATACAAGCATACAATCAAGAGTTTACCTTCTTGATTTACCTTTGTATATAGAGTTAGCTCACTCGGACTCCTATTGAATCCTTCACCTTTCAAGTATTCATCAATTCTGTTGTACCATACTCTAGGTGTTTGTTTCAATCCATACAATTATTTTTTTAACATGCATACCTTACCTTCTTGTCCAACAATCTCATATCCTAGAGGTTGTTTCACATAAACCTCTTCTTCTAGAAAACCATTTAAAAATGCATGTTTTACATCCATCTGGTACATACACCATTTATTATGAGAAGCAATGGCTAACACCATTCTTATTGTATCAATCCTGGCTATAGATGCAAAATTTTTATTATAATCAATACTAGGTTGTTGACTAAACCCCTGAGATACAAGCCTTTCCTTGTGCTTCTCAACTTCACCTTCAACATTTAACTTGGTCTTGTAAATCCATTTAATACCAATATAATTTTTATCTTTAGGTAAATCTACAAGTTCCGAAGTGTTATTCCTTTCTATGGCATCAATTTCCTCATTCATGACTTCTACCCAAATTTCTTTCTTAACAACATCATCAAAATTTACAGGATCATATGCAATTAATGCAAAATTTGAAACTTGATCTACTTCATCATTTTGCTCATACAATTCTCTTAAACATCTAGTCTTCTGAACTCTAATTATGTTTCTTAATGAAGCTAAAGTAGGATTTGAATCATCACTTACCTTTGATCCTATTTTATGTCCACCATGACCTGATGGCTCTCCACGCTCATATGTTCTAGGTGTTCTTAGTTGTGATGGGTTGACTCTTGGTGATTGTATTACATGAGTTCTTGTTGCAAGTGTATGTGACTATGGAATCAACTTTCAACCTTGTACAAACCACTCATCTCCATGGGATACTTCAGCTCCCCCCGAAACAACTTTATCAATACTACCATCCCAAGTCTCTTCTTCTTTGAACTCAACATCTCTGTTGATAAAATACTTCTTGGTGACGAGATTATAGAGTCTATATGCATTAGACTCCTCATTGTATCCAACAAAGACATATTTCTCACTTTTTTCATCCAAATTTATCCTCATCTCTTGAGGTACATGTGCATAAGATACACACCCAAAAATACTCAAATGGGATACATTGTTATTATTACCACTCCAAGCTTCCCGGGGAACATGATTCTTCACACTATTAGTTGGAATCTTGTTCAGAATATATAATGAACAAACAACTGCATCGCCCTAATATTCATCCAAAAGATGCTTCTCCTTCAACATACTTCAAGCCATATTCATAATGGTTCGATTCTTCCTTTCAGCTACTCCATTATGTTGTGGAGTATAACGAGTAGTAAATTGTCCCTTGATTCCATGAGACTGACAAAAATAAATGAAATCAATTAAGATATACTCACCTCCTCTATCTAATCTCAAGAATTTAATATATTTTCCACTCTCCTTTTCAACCATAACTTTAAACCTCTTAAATATATCAAAATCTTCATACTTCTGCTTCAACAAATAAACCCAATTTTTTCGACTGAAATCATCAATAAAAGTCATAAAATAGACATTACCAGTCAATGAGGGTGTTTGCATCGGTCCACATAAGTATGTGTGAACAAGTTCCAATGGAGCTTTAGCTCTGTAGGAAACTCTAGAAATAAATTTATCCCTGTGATGCTTTGCAAGTATGCAGCTCTCTCACAAGCTTGTTGGTTGCTGAATACTTGACATCCCCTTCACCATTTGATTCTTCTGCAGCAAATCTAAACCTTCAAAATGTAAATGGCCATATCTCAAATGCCATAAACATGACTCATCCAAACATTTAGCTTTATAAGCATTCAAAGAGTCAGTCAGATCATTTCTCATAATAAGTGGAAATATTATATTCCTTGTCATCTCTACTCTGACAATCAACTTCTTACTTGGATACTTATCATAAACTGTACATATTTTGTTTTTGAAGAACACTATGTAATTTTTCTCTATCAGTTGTCTAACACTTAACAAATTGCATTTCATACCAGGTATATAATAAACATCATATATTTTTATTCTTTCATCATTCTTAGTATAAATAGGAATCACACTTTTACCATTAACTCTTACCTTACAGTCATTACCCAACTTTACCTCAGACTGAATATTGGTATCTAAACTGGATTTTTTATTTTATTTCCAGTCTTGTGGTTGCTACATCTTCTATTCAAAAACCAAACATCATTTGAACTTTCCTGGGTGACATTACAAGTCAGAAACACAAGTTTTTGGTCATCCTATGACTCCTCTGTCATGTGAGCAGACTGTTTTCCAACATCTGCTTGCTTCTTCCAACACTTGTTAGCATAATGTCCAAATTTCTTACAATAATAACATTGTACCTTATATTTATCATATCTTTGATTTCCTTGATGCCAGGATCTGTTGCTAATCCCCCTTAAACTAGGAGGATTCTGTTGAGTTTTCTCCTCAGATTCTAAATCATTTTTGTTGTCTCTTTAACCAGCAAATTGACCTC
>ML793126.1:35951-49529 GCA_009831015.1 Picea engelmannii
AAAACCCTAAACATCCAAAACCCTAACCCTAGGAGATGAAGCGCCAAAAGTCATGTGGGCCCTGATGGTGTAAGTTGGTACATCAACTTCTCAGGGTTGTAACTTTTGCATACGATATTCATTTCAGGTGCATGATAGTTCGTTGGAAAGAACTATCCGAGGACTACACATGTTGTCGTCACACTATGGCTAAAGCCGACATTGTGATTGTGCCAAGGAAGAGACCTTCGCGTCATCAAACAATGTTGTCTTCCCTATTGCATCAAGTCCTTCAAGGATGAGGTACTGTGTGATATTGCCCCCCTTGAAGTTTATGATGTTCTTTTAGGCCAACAATATTTGTGGAAACAACATGTTGTATATGAGTCTAGACCTCACAATGTTATTATTACTTTGGGTAGACAATTGTACAGGATACCAGAGGTAGCTCCACCTATCGTTATTTCTTTGATCTCTATTAAGCAATGCAGGAAGGTCATTTCCCAAACTGGAAAATTTGTCTTCTTCATGATTCATTCTCAAAGTGAACAGAAGGTCGTAGCCACATCCATGGCCTATGCATAGGGCCTCTCCACGCAGCAGAAGTAAGTGGACAAGATCGTGGAAGAATACAAAGACATCTTCTCCTCACCCACCGGGGTGTTGCGACATTGTCAGGTTAAGCATTCAATTGATCTAACCTCCAGTGCACCTCTACCCAATGGGTCAGTCTATCTCTTCTCTATGATGGAAAATGAGGAAATTAAGTGACAGATCCAAGAGTTGCTTCAAAAGGGGCACATCCAACCCATCTCCTCGCCCTGTGGGAGCTCAATTGTACGCATACAAAAGAAATATGGGATTTTGTGACTCTGCATTGATTACAAGGCCCTAAACAAAATCACAGTTAGGAATCGTTACCCAATTCCCTAAATTGACGACCTTCTTGACCAGTTCAAAGGAGCTAAGTTTTTTAGCAAGATTGACCTGAAGTCTAGCTACAACTAGGTCGTAATAGAACCGATTGATGTTTGGAAGACCATTTTCAAGTCCAAACAAGGTCTTTACGAATGACCAGTCATGCCCTTTGGGATGCAGGAGCATTGTCAGTAAGCACACATGGAGAGACAAATCATCACCTTAGCATGCCTTTGAATCAATTCAGAATCTTAACACTGGCGCTTCTTACAAATCGTTTTTTTTTAACTGATTGAAAATTGAAGAAGATCAAAACGCTTGGGATTTGAATGATCACGAGTGATCTAGGAGTTTCACTCCTAGACTTTAATGTAACAGAACTTAAGTGGGAGTTATTTATTTTTCCTGGAGTAGATAGACATTGTAAATGGGGATTAGACACCACGAGAGTAGTTAGAGGGAAAGGCTCGAGGAGCCCCTTTTTTCTTTCATTGTAGCACATGCCTAGTAGATGTTGTAGAAGGTAGAGAAGAGAGGAGAGGAGAGAGATGAGACTATGTTAAAGTCCAGCCTGCACATATTGTAATCAGACATTCATGTTAATGAAAAAAAAAAAAAAATCCTGCATATGATTCTTTATGTGTTTATGTGTATGAATAGTTCCATTTGCAGGGTGAAGATAGATTCCATTATCTTTGAGAGTTGTTGGATTCATTTTGGGATCTTTAGGTTGTGCAAGGAGTGCACGACAGAGTCTTGAAACTCTGTAGCAGGCACAAGGAGGGCGCATCTGAAATTCAAGTCGAATTCAGAGGAGAACGTGCTAGGAGGGTGTTACCACTCCAAGAAACTCTTTGGGGTTGTAGGCCAAAGATGCTTGGTAACTCAAGAATATGGTAAATTTGGTATGCTTGGGACAATGGGATAACTCAATAGCTAATGAGAAGAACAAATTATCATGCATTTGAATAAGACAGTGCTTTTAGAAATCAATGATCAGACAGAGTAATTGAAATAGGGTATGAAGAACACTAGTCTAGATAACCAAGTACATTAACATGCAGGGTCATACAAGATAGTAAGAGATCCTTTAATTCAAATTCATGAGCTAAATAAGAATATAATAGTTCTTAAAAGTTGAGCTAAACTGAATCAAAGTACAGAGTAATGCAACACATGAATAAATCTGACATTGACAGCAAAAGAAGACTGTGATTCTATTATCAAGATAAGAGTCTAAGTACATGAGCCAAAATGTATCCAGGATTGAACCGTTGAGTTCATCTTTTGTTTTCAACTTTATAGCTTTTACAACACAGTATCTAGATCCTGAAAGAATGGATCTGATATACTAAATACATAAAGTCAAAACTATATTTACAAAAAATAAGGAAAGATCCTCAAGATGAGGTCAATTCCACATATGATGGTCTTCAGAGGTAGTAGAGTCATTGTGTAGTGTAGATTAGCCTTCCAAGGCTAGTAGATGACTCTTGCAAGAGATAAAACTCAAATTTGTTGAGTTGTGAAAAAACCCTAATTTGTTGCCATCAAAATAGGTACCAAAACCAACTTGAACACCTCTCTTAATCCTTATACATCAAAAATGGATCTTGCATCTAATTCTATAATTCAACATCTATCCTTTAAAAGAGTTTTCAAGTAATTTGGATTAACAAAACTTCGATCTGGGAAAAATTTCACCTTTTCTGTCCAGTGACAGGTTTCAGTGGTTAACTTCAAGAAAAACTAGGTGTCTTAACCACCGAAAGCTCTTCTTTCAGTGGTTAATGAACAGTTGTCATGTTCGCCTAAACCACTGAAAGTTTAGCTTTCACCAAAATTTCAAAATTGCAAAATTGAAATACCTTGTTGCTTCGATGAGTGTTCAAGGCCTCTTTGATGATGTTGCTCCTCCTCGTACAGAGCTAGAAACTTTAATTTGTTGTGTTGAAGACTATGATATATCCACCATTGTTGTAGCTAACTCGGCTAGGGTTTCCAAACCTGTATGATCCTGAACTGGAGGTTGGGATTCTTTTATCTTTAGCCTCAGAAGTCTAAGTTGCCTGTACAGTTTCATATTCTCTTTTATCAACACCATGTTCCTGTCCTTGATTTTATCATGCTTTTCCTAGACATTTTGGTTAATGTTATAAAGTTCTGCATTTCTTTCAATCAACTCTGCATTTGTCTTTTTAATGACTCTTTCTAAAACTTCCATCCCATAGATCTGTTTCAGAAGTTTATTGATTTTCCGAGTCGTGGATGCTTTAGGTTTGCTTGAAGAAGCTTCTTCTAATGGTTTACTGTGTTCACCTGGAGGAGTTGGTGAGGGCAAGTTTGGATAATCTTCTACAACTTGCTCAGCCTGTTTGTCACCTTGTGTCTCTACTGACTCCTGCTCTGGCTCTGAGTCACTGTATGGTAGGTTCAAGGGATTATCTCCTTCAGCAAAACCCTCTGTTTACTCACCTTCTTTGCCAAATTTTAGTTTCCTTTTGGCTCTCTTTCGTTTGGTAGAGGATGACTATGTTGGCTCCTTTGGAGGTGAGATAACCCTCCTTTTTCTTTGACTGCTCTTAGGGGTGATGGACTTCTTAGAAGCAGACTTCTTCCCCTTTTCATCCTGTTGAATATTAGTTTGGAACTCATTCCAAAATAGGAAGTAATTCCAATCCACTTGTTTCTTCTTCAAGGATTCTTTAACAATGAGTGTAATCAACCCTTGGTGTGACAACCTACTGGCCACTTTGGTAGGCTTCACCTTGACTTGTCTAGCCATTTTTGTGAGAGATTTGTGCAGGTAGAAGCGTAAATTAATGGGTGATCTTCCTGTGAAATGGTTCAACAGTTTGAAGTGGTAGAACAAAACCCTGTTGTACCTGCATTCATAGGTGATGTATGCAAAAATTGCCTTCAACAGAGCTTGCCATTTAGGCTCAAGAAATGACATTGGTATGTCTTTCTTCAAGATGAGATCCTTATGTTGAGGCTGTAAATATGATATGAACTCAATGTTTGCAGGTACAATGGTCTTGAACCAACATTCCCCTGTTCTAGGGAGACCAGTAATCTTAGTGATGGTTGTTTCATCTACCACAAATTCCTCCTTGCCTATAACAACTATCCTCCCATCATATGATAATGAAAATGCTTTAGAGAGTTGTTGGTGAAAGTATTCAAGCTTCTCACAGTATGAGAACACACCAACCAGTTTGAAAAAGTCGTCCACCTCAGGGTGTGCCTCTAGATACCACATTTCATCTAACTCAGACCTGAGAGTTAGCCCAGCTTTCAGCATCTGATGAGTTTGTTGACCTGTCCCTGCAAATTAGGAAAAATCTGCGAGCTAGGGAGACAAACACCTAAAGTTTAGGAGGAGCAGAGAGTGTACATCGAGATATAAGGCACGGAGCAGGGTGACTCGGAGTTTGATTCTCATAAACCAAATCTTCAACAGATCTTAATCAACAATTTAGGTTGGGTTATAGATGAGACTTCAACTTCATGTAATAGATATAATTGGACTGAAACTTGAGAGAATCTAAACTACCTGATGACTCAGGCCTTCTTCRAATTGAATGACAGATGGCTTGCTGACCAGCAACAAGACTCAAGCTTCTTCTGGCAATAACGACAATTGACTGCAGAGTATGGGTTTGTTAATGAAATCACGGGATTCCATATAATGCACACAATTTTGGATTTGATTTCTAAATGAATGAATTTGAAATCATGGTTAAATGGAGTCATTATGAACCTATCCTCTTGGGACTTGAAGTTCTCACCCATTCCATCAATTTCCGGTTGTTACCATTTGATKATTGCGCCAACTGATAGCTGAAATGTGTGAAAKCACAGGCTTTTCTTTTTCCACGTAGAAACATTTTCGGTGGTKAACTAGGCTTTTGTTTTTCCCTTTTAACTACCAAAAACGAAAGCTTTCGGTGGTTAATGAGCGCTTTTTAGGCCCGCCTAAACCACTGAAACCTGAGATTCTCTGTTTTGCTTGAAAAAACCAAATCAAATGTTTTTTCCAAGTTTATTTAGAAAAAATAGACTCTCTAACAAGCCTAAAAAGATTTAGAAATAAGTTTTTGGACTTCTCCCTATCACCTCAAAATAACAATTTTGACTGTGCTAGTTTAGGAGATAACAACTAGCTCCTACTCGGGGATGGAATCCTCCCAGCGAGGTTCCAAGAAAAAGAAGACCCATCCTTGTCCATTATACATAAAAAATTCTTCTCAACAATCATTTACAATTTGTATTGTGTCAGTCCATTGGGCTATGGAGTCATCTGGCCTGAGCAACTTATCTTCGGACAACCTGTAGCCTTATGTGCTTATTTAACCAATAACTAAAAACAATCTAAGTGCTCATATGAAGAGATTATTCTTCTGCCTATCCCTACTGTTAACCAAATCTAAAATTTGGTCAGGTAAACGCAAATTTCCATAACAGCCATTTGAGCAACTTCAAAAGCGTGATGACTTTATCTCTATCACTGCTTAATAGAAAATAACTAAAACATATCAGCAGTAGTAAATAAGCTTTCAGAAAGTCATACTCACCCGTGGAAATTGATGAATGAATGAAATCTAGAACTTTCATAGGGTCTAAAATAAGTAATTCTATCAAATCAGCCACCGGGTCTCTAAAATCAAGATCAAAAGAATTATGATTCATGAAAAATGATTTCCCTTCCATGACTGGCTCTCTGTTGGTAGATAGATGTCTCCCTTGGAAGTCTTCTTGCTGTCCCAACTAAGAACTAAAATCTCGCTGCGTGTTGTCTTCACTGATATCAATACTGAATGTGGATTGTTCTTCCTCTGTCAAATGAAAATAGAAACTCAATTGCTAATCAGAAACTTTATGTTCTTCACCTTCGTCCTCATATCTGCTGAAAACTGCCTTGGTCTGCAAATCAGAAAGCTGATGGTTGACTTTAGAATTTGTTGCAGATCTGAGACCTTCATCTGCTAATGTGTCAATCTGATAATCATTTTTGGGGTTTTCAACGGGGATAATCTCATCTTCAATACCACCTAAGTTGGTGGATGCATTTGATTCAATGTCAAAAGCATAAATGCTATGGTTATCCACCTGAAGATCACCAATATCTTGGTTACAATGATAGGTGTCCCCTGTTGCAACATACTCTTCGAAGCTATCATTAAGCACATCATGTATATGTTCATGATCATCTCTTTGTGTAGCTAAAGGAACCATCTCTTCGAATTCATAACAATCAGACTCAAGGATGGTAAGAGAGCATTCAGTTTCTTTATTATCCATTTGTAGTTCATGTTGATGGGAAAAAACAACATCTTGAAGATCATTAATGGGTTGTGACATATTATGAGGGGGAGCTCTTTCTATATTTACATATTCAAGCTTACAATGTAATTCATATTCATCACAGCAATTATCAAATGCAAACTCATATGAAAAATACCTTTTGCAATGCTCGGTGAATGATCTGTGAAAATCCTTCAATGATGAAATATTGGAAGGAGGTAAAGAAAAATACCTCTGACGTGCATCACCATACAATGAAAACATGAACATTTTCATACAAACATCTTCATGCTCAAAATCTGAGCCATACTGCCATTCTGTTGGCTCAGGTAGATGTGGATTTTCAAAGTCAGCTTGCTCTTGGGGACCTCCTGGAAGCACAAACGTTCTCCTCCACCTCTTGAGCATCTTCAAACAAACTCATTAACGATGAAGATTTCCTTTCCAGCAGGAAAAGCACAAGCTCTGAATATTGAGCCATAACATAGTATACCATGGTAGCAATCTTCGTGGGTCGGATCTCCAAAGGTATGTCATAATATATCCTGCAGAACCTTCTATTGAAGATAGGCAAAGCTTCGTCCTGCTCTCTCTTCAAAGCATAAAAGTCAGCGAGGTATGAATCCAATGATTTGTTCTTACCCCAATGCTTGGAAAAAGCATTAGAGAATTCGATCCAAGAGCCAATGGAGTCATCTCTTAGACCCTTAAACCATATTGTAGCATATTTGATCAACGACTTAGAAAAAAATCTCATGATCACATCTTCATGAATAATCTCGAATTGATCAATAAAATCCTCAAAGGATTCCAAGTGCCTCTCAGCTAAAACTGGGTTCTCTCTAGAAAGTCGGGGAAGATATTCAAAACAATCAAGGGGGTAAGGATGAAGGGAATAGGGCAGCCTCAAAGGCATGAACATCTTCATCCTGATTTTAATTTGAAAGGCAGTGGGTTGATCATGAAACTTAATAGGTTGATGAGAAAGTTTATAAGTAATGTGAAAAGGTGCTAAAATATGAGAGGGTTTGGAATCAATTTCAACGTCCACAAAGTCAAAAGGGTTATTGTATTCAAGAGGGAATGGAATGTAGAACTCATCGTTATGAACATGGTGAGGTAAAGCTATTGAATCTACTTATGTAGTACAAGCATGCTGCATGTTTTCTTTTTTTAAGGTTGGGTATATACAGGAAGAATGATGATTTTCTAAATATACAAAACAGAAAATGATTCTCTTTACATGGGAAGGGAAAAGAATGAAAGAGGTGATAAATAAATACAACAATTCATGAAGCAAACTAATGAACTGATACCTGGAATTGAAATTTAACCTCTTCATCTTCTGTCAACCGGATCCTCCCCAATGGAGTCTTTAATCGTGGAGTCGCCAACAATTTTCTGATTAACGGAGTCGCCAGATAGATTATTAAAGCCAATATAATGTCCAAGCTTTGTCTATCATCAAAGATGTATATATGTCGTCTCCCAAGGAAGTTGAGCTTCAATCTCCTCTCCCCGGCAACGACGCCAATTTTTTATCACTCCAAGAAACTCTTTGGGGTTGTAGACCAAAGATGCTTGGTAACTCAAGAATATGGTAAATTTGGTATGCTTGGAACAATGGGATAACTCAATAGCTAATGATAAGAACAACTTATCATGCATTCGAATAAGACAATGCTTTTAGAAATCAATGATCAAACAGCATAATTGAAATATGGTATGAAGAACACTAGTCTAGATAACCAAGTACATTAACATGCAGGGTCATACAAGATAGTAAGAGATCCTTTAATTCAAATTCATGAGCTAAATAAGAAGATAAGAGTTCTTATAAGATGAGCTAAACTAAGTCAAAGTATAGAGAAATGAAACACATGACTAAATCTGACATTGACAGCAAAAGAAGACTGTGATTCTATTATCAAGATAAGAGTCTAAGTACATGAGCCAAAATGTATCCAAGATTGAACCGCTGAGTTCATCTTCTGTTTTCAGCTTTATAGCTTTTACAACACAGTATCTAGATCCTGAAAAAATGGATCTGATATACTAAATACATAAAGTCAAAACTATATTTACAAAAAATAAGGAAAGATCCTCAAGATGAGGTCAATTCCAAATATGATGGTCTTCAGAGGTAGTAGAGTCCTTGTGTAGTGCAGATTAGCCTTCCAAGGCTGGTAGATGACTCTTGCAAGAGATAAAACTCGAATTTGCTGAGTTGTGAAAAAACCCTAATTTGTTTCCATCAAAATAGGTACCAAAACCAACTTGAACACCAATCCTATTCCTTATACATAAAAAATGGATCTTGCATCTGATTCTATAATTCAACATCTATCCTTTAAAAGAGTTTTCAAGCGATTTGGATTAACAAAACTTCGATCTGGGAAAAATTTCACCTTTTTTGTCCAGTGACAGGTTTTAGTGGTTAGCTTCAAGAAAAACTAGGTGTCTTAACTACCGAAAGCTCTTCTTTCGATGGTTAATGAACAATCATCCTATTCGCCTAAACCATCGAAAGTTTATCTTTCACCAAAATTTCAAAATTACAAAATTGAAATACCTTGCTGCTTCGATGAGTGTTCAAGGCCTCTTTGATGATGTTGCTCCTCCTCGTACAGAGATGGAAACTTTAATTTGTTGTGTTGAAGACTGTGATATATCCACCATCGTTGTAGCTAACTCATCTAGGGTTTCCAAACCTATATGATCCTAAACTGGAGATTGGGATTCTTTTATCTTTAGCCTCATAAGTCTAAGATGCCTGTACAGCTTCATATTCTCTTTTATCAGGACCTGTTCATGTCCTTGATTTTATCATGATTTTCCTTGACATTTTAGTTAATGTTATAAAGTTCTGCATTTCTTTCAGTCAACTCTGCATTTGTCTTTTTAATGACTCTTTCTAAAACTTCCATCTCATAGATTTGTTTCAGAAGTTTATTGATTTTTTGAGTCTTGGATGCTTTAGGTTTGCTTGAAGAAGCTTCTGCTAATGGTTTACTATGTTCACCTGGAAGAGTTGGTGAGGGCAAGTTGGGATAATCTTCTGCAACTTGCTCAGCCTGTTCATCACCCTGTGTCTCTGCTGACTCCTGCTCTGGCTCTGAGTCATTGTATGGTAGGTTCAATGGATTATCTCCCTCAACAAAACCCTATGTTTTCTCACCCTCTTTGCCAAAGTTTAGTTTCCTTTTGGCTCTCTTTCGTTTGGTAGAGGATGACTCTGTTGGCTCCTGAGATAGCCCTCCTTTTTCTTTGACTGCTCTTAGGGGTGATGGACTTCTTAGCAGTAGAATTCTTCCCCTTTTCATCTTATTGAAGATTAGTTTGGAACTCGTTCCAAAATAGGAAGTAATTCCAGTCCACTTGTTTCTTCTTCAAGGATTCTTTAACAATGAGTGTAATCAACCCTTGGTGTGACAACCTACTGGCCACTTTGGTAGGCTTCACCTTGACTTGTCTGGCCATTTTTGTGAGAGATTTGTGCAGATAGAAGGGTAAATTAATGGGTGATATGCCTGTGAAATGGTTCAACAGTTTGAAGTGGTAGAACAACCCTGTTGTACCTGCCTTCATAGGTGATGTATGCAAAAATTGCCTTCAATAGACCTTGCCATTTAGGCTCAAGAAATGACATTGGTATGTCTTTCTTCCAGATGAGATATTTATGTTGAGGCTGTAAATATGATCTGAACTCAATGTTTGCAGGTACAGTGGTCTTGAACCAACATTCCCTTATTCTAGGGAGACCAGTAATCTCAGTGATGGTTGTTTCATCTACCACGAATTCCTCCTTGTCTATAACAACTATCCTCCCATCATATGATAATGAAAATGCTTCAGAGAGATGTTGGTGAAAGTCTCCAAGATTCTCACAGTATGAGAACACACCAACCAATTTGAAAAATTCGGCCACCTCAAGGTGTGCCTCTAGATACCACGTTCCATCTAAATCAGACCTGAGAGTTGGCCCAGCTTTCGGTGTCTGATGAGTTTGTTGACATGTCCCTGCAAATTAGGAAAAATCTGCGAGCTAGGGAGACAAACACCTAAACTTTAGGAGGAGCAGAGAGTGTATGTCGAGATATAAGGCACAGAGAAGGGTGACTCAGAGTTTGATTCTCATAAACCAAATCTTCAACAGATCTTAATCAACAATTTAGGTTGGGTTATAGATGAGACTTCAACTTCATGTAATAGATATAATTGGACTGAAACYTGAGAGAATCTAAACTACCTGATGACTCAGGCCTTCTTCRAATTGAATGACAGATGGCTTGCTGACCAGCAACAAGACTCAAGCTTCTTCTGGCAATAACGACAATTGACTGCAGAGTATGGGTTTGTTAATGAAATCACGGGATTCCATATAATGCACACAATTTTGGATTTGATTTCTAAATGAATGAATTTGAAATCATGGTTAAATGGAGTCATTATGAACCTATCCTCTTGGGACTTGAAGTTCTCACCCATTCCATCAATTTTTGGCGGTTACCATTTGATGATTGCGCCAACTAACAGCTGAAACGTGCGAAAGCATGGGATTTTATTTTTCCACGTAGAAACCTTTTCGGTGGTTAACTGGGCTTTTGTTTTTCCCTTTTAACTACCGAAAACAAAATCTTTCGGTGGTTAATGAGTGCTTTTCAAGCCCGCCTAAACCACCAAAACTTGAGATTCTTTGTTTTGCTTGACAAAACCAAATCAAATGTTTTTTCCAAGTTTATTTAGAAAAAATAGACTCTCTAACAAGCCTAAAAAGATTTAGAAATAAGTTTTTGGACTTCTCCGTATCACCTCAAAATAACAATTTTGACTRTGCTAGTTTAGGAGATAACAGAGGGCACACCAGAACTTTCTCATACTCAGAGAGGAACCTCAAGGTTGTTGAATACCTTGGAGGAGGGATTGTACAGAGGAGGCACAAAGAAACAGGGTTAATGAATACCCTGAAGGAAAGTTTGCATAGCAGTAAGCGTACCACAAAGTTATTGAGGACTCTGTAGAGCTCTACCAGGAGGGCATTGAGCAGGTGCAAGGAGTGTACAAGTGAACTCTGTTTGAGTTCTAAGGAGATAATTTTCGGAGGAGAAGACACTCACAGAGTTACTGAATACTCTGGAAAGATTAGCAAGGAGTGATTGAGAAGGAATTTCCAAGAGGGAACATATATCCCTTTGAAGGGCGCAGAAGGGTCGAGTCCCTTAGAGATTCGAGCAAGATAAAGCTCAAGAGGAATAGTGCATTTTGCACCGAGTCTCTACCAGAAGTGCAAAAGGTGAGTACAATCTACTTTCAAACTGCAGAAGGAGCGCAAGTGTGTGCAGGTGAACTTACTTCAAGTTCAAGCTCAGGAGGTGCAACATAAGTCGAGGTCCAAACAATCGGTCTCGCAGAGGCAGAAGAAAATATCGATCCTTTGAAATCTCAAGTAATTTCCTTTTTCATAGAAGGAAGAACGCAACCACGGTGGAGGAGAAGTTTATATGATTCGTTGGATTGGCTGCAAAGACAACTTTGGATCGTCAAATCTAAGTCCAGGCAGAAGGGAGAGTGCAAGGGAGAAAGATAGATCCCAACCATCGGATCTGAGTGCGAGGTCTAACAGCCATCAGATCTAAATGAAGTTGCGTGAGGGATAACAGTGGAAGTCCTTCGGACTTCACACATTCGGAAATTTTGAAGCGCACAAGAGAATGGGATAGCAGAAGTCTCGAAGTCCCGAAGCCAGTCAGGAACGTCCATCGTCTAGAGGGACAGGTGGCGTAAGATCCACAAATCCAGAGCGAGAGCACTTCAAAAATTTTGTGGACAAGGAAAAGGTGAAATTGTTGAAGAGCCGAAGTTCGAATAGATCCAAGTTGTTGGTTCCCAGGAGATACATGTCGAGAGATCTCAGACTTCAAGAAAGTCACTTCGGAAGGTTTCGATCATCGAGTGTGAAAAACTCTCGAAGTCCCGAAGGCCGAAGCAGATCGCAATCATCCATTTGAGAGAGACATGTGGAGGGAAGATATTACCTCCGTTAGTTCAGTGCTCCGGAAGCATAAGGTATTGGAACAGGCAGAACGGAAGAAGCCCAAACTCTCGGAGTCACTGTGAATTGTTGATTTGAGCGGGGGTTATGAACCATTGATCTCGTTGTGGATTCGACACTCTGCGATTTTAGAACTCTGGGGATTTGTGAAGAAGTGTTTCCGGATTTTGCTGAAGCCGGAAGTCTGAAGTGATTTAGGAGTTTTAACCTGGGTCATAGCCAAGGTCACACATGAAGAAAGAGTTAGTGCTCGTTAGTATGAGATTTGGAAAAGGGTGCTAATAAATAAGGACTGCGGATAACCATCGATCTGAAAATGAAGAATCGACGATGAGGAATCATTGCGGGGAGAGGAGGAAAAATTAGCGAATGTGCTAGTTCGCAGCCCACTATTTACCAACGTCATTGATCTCATCGGGACAGGGGATCAACGACCATGATTTAAAGGAGATCGGGTGAGCACTTTTAATATTTTGGGGGAGGATCCCTCCGATAAAGAGTGAGTACGTTGGCAGCCCGCAATTACTGTGAATCACCGATCGACGAAACGACCATATTGTGACCAGGAAAACCCTGAGGGTGATAACATGGCCTGTGTTTGATGAGTTTGAGACCAGCAAGGTCCCGAGGAGTTGATCCAGCTTGAAGATTTAATCGATCCTTGATCGAGAGGTAGAGAATCCCTAAGGGAGAGTAAGGGGTTCTGTGTCACGTGGTATCAGAGCTTGATTTTGTTTGTATACAGTAGACAAAGGAGACAGAGGAGAAATCCATAATTTTTCTTGTAGATAGCAGGTAAAGGCGAGAAGGTGAAAAGAGATAATCTTACAACATTAAATGGTATCAGAAGCTTAATTCCACCTATAAACAGCAGGTGAAGGAGGAAACAAAGTGTGATTCTCTGTAAATATTGTTGCAAGGTGTGCAACAAATGGTAGACAACCAGGAGGGTTGAAGGCAGAAAATATGGCTACTAAAGGCCATAAGCGTGGTCGAAGAGAAAACCGCCAACAAAAAATCAAAGTAGATATTGACAGGGAGCTCAGTAAGATAAGAGCATAAATGGAGAAGCTAGCATTGAATATGCAATAGGAATCATAGGTACGCTAGAGGTATGAATGGCCTCTGATCAGGAAGGAAAAATGGCATGTTCGAAAGTTGTTGGCCCGAAGGCAGCAACATATAATGAGGAGATGGTTGAAGGAAATTGAAAACCTCAGTGGCATAGAGGAGAAAGTGATTCAAATATGTGAACCAGATATTGGGAGGAACCTCAATGATGAGGAGGATATGAGATCATCTAGAGATCTCATGAACTGCCA
>ML793126.1:50268-69409 GCA_009831015.1 Picea engelmannii
CAGAACAGGAGTATGCAACAAAGTGGCCATCTAGTGCCACAAGAGATGAAGATAACATGAAGGGTCAGATTGATCATATTGGTAAGGAAGAGAAAGAGCACACATTTCAATGTGCCCAAGAGATGAAGAAAGAAGAGCATTTGGTGGAATTGCTCAAAATTTTCAGCCAAGGAGATGAACATGAGGCATCTGTAGAATTGGGATCTACAACAAAAGGAGAAGAGCATTCAAATGAATGGCTCAAATTTTCTAGCCAGGAAGCTAAGCAAGACATAACTATAGAATGTGGACCTACATTAGAGGAGAGACCAACATATAGCATGGATTTTGTTGATCTATTTGAATAACTAAATGCCCTAGAGAGAAGGGTAAATATGAAAAGTCAGCTCTTCCAACAAGTCAAGTTGGAAGTTGATGAAAGGGAGATGCAGCAGAATGAGATGAAGGAGAAGAGCTAGCCAGCGGACCGGCTAGACAAAGAAATAGAGGAGATAAAGAGATTGATGTTCGAAGTAGCACAAGGAGTAGCCAACATAGAAGTATGGGACAGAAGAAAACATACAGGAACAGTAGGGAAGAAGAAGTAGTAAGGAAAAGGAGAAGATGGACAACTCCAAGAGAAGGTATGGGACCCTAGAGGATCTCAACAGCATAGCAGAGGGATGTTGGCATGTTTACAGGAAGAGTTTCTTGTCACTAATGGAAATAACACCAGCAACGATGGCATGTTTACAGGCAGAGTGTGCTTGTCATTAATGGTAAGAACAACGATGGAAAAAAGGAAAGAAAAGAAGAACAATATCAGTGATGGAAAACAAGAACAACGAACACGAGACTCGCAGGAGAAGGTTCAGAGGCCAAAACCTTTGAATACTTAAAAAACCTTCTAAGTTGGAAGAAATCGTAATCTCGGGAGGAGGAATGATAGTGGCCATCATATTAGTGTCCAGACAGGAGGAGCACGCAAAAGAGGAGAACAGATCTCAGTCGTTGGGTCCAGAGATAAATGCACGAAGGTTAAGCCTTTGATGAGCGTAGGAGAGTGGACTTGTCAAAGTCCCGAAGTAAGCAGGGATCGTCCATCATCAAGACTAACAAGTGGCACACGATCCTCAACTTCAGAGCAAAACACCTCGAGGATTTTTCAGTTTGATACTTGAAAAAACCAAAGTCTGGAGAGTCAGAGAGCCGAAGTATACAACAATCATCAAATCAGTTTGAAGTGGAAGGACACGATAAACTATAAAAGCATCATCGCAGAAAGATCGAGTCATCGATCTGAGAACATGATCGACGAACAATGTTTACTTCGGGTCTAAAAGTTGCAAGGAGGTTATTGTTGGTCTTCCAATATACTAATGTAAATTATAGTCTATTTGATTCTCAATCTAGTGTTTGTAAGACTTATAGACACATCCAAAATGTATGGACTTAGAGATAAATTTAGTTCTTTAAATGGAAATAATTCAAAAGCTAATCTAAGTGCTGAGTATGAAAGAAATGCCAAGATTCTTTACGGAAGGTGTATTCACAGATCTCTTACCATTAATCAGCAAGATAAAGTAAAATCATTCAACTAATATTAAGCATTCAATTCAATAAGAATTCAAACTAGTTTAGAGGTTTGTAAATGTCAAAGAGACTAAACCCTTTTACAAGAGATGCATTATTTTCTTTCCCACATTCATCAGCAATATAACTAATTTTGAAATCAAGTAAAACACAACATCATCACCTACAAAAAAATGTAAACTGAACTAAAGATCATACCAAAATTTACTTGAAAATAATGAAAAAGGAGAAGTGTACTAGCTTGGAAAAGGGGGCCCTCCAATGCTTCACTTGTACACCTAGAGTTGTTTCAGTTAAGAAGGAACTTCCAGCAGCATTCACATAATCATCTCATAAACATCATCAAGAACAAAACACCAAACTGATCTCAAGACTGAAAATTCAGAGTTTTCTTCATCAACATTAGATGTCATACTAGTCCATGTCTTGAAGTATTTATACAAGAAATTTGAAATTGAAAATGCTAAGAAGTCTGCTAAGATGATGATCAGATCCATAAAATATTCTAGGAAGGTCGAATACCCCCTTCATATCCATAAAATATGCACAAATCCCAAGAAAATCTAAAACTGTCCATGATTTTCTGCCAAAACATGGTATTTTCTGTTGAAGTAGCCCTGTTTGACCAGCGTTGGCAAATCACCTGGAAAGCTCAGATCTCGAACCTGATAGGTATTCATCCATCCTTGTACATAAAGTATCATGACACATGTCTCTGATTTCTCCTAGTTGTCCTAAAAGTACACGAACCTTGGAGCAATTATGAGATTTAGTCAAATCCTGTAATTTTTGATAAATTTTTAATTTTAATGCTAAAAATTCAATTCTTAAGCTAAGAAATGATAAATGTACCTTGCATAGGTTGTTTTATGGAAAATATGGAATAAAATGAAGGCAAAATGGATGGTTTTGGAGACAAAAGTATGGTTTTGTGGAGTGAAATGAAGCATAAAAATGTACTCAACATCTCCCCCAAGAGGAAGACTTTGCATGTCCTCATGCACAAAAACAAAATGTCTTTGAACCCCTATCAATAGTCTTTTGCCACCTTTGTTGCCTGCAATAATGCATCCACATTGGCCTAAGTTGTATGAAGAACTTTTAACCTTTGATATTTTTCATTGTATGCCTTCTTCTGCTGAAACCATTTGTATGCTTGTTTGGAGATCAATTTGTTTTGATTTTGAAGCTTCTTATTCTTTTTCTTCAAGGTTTCATTTTCTTCCTGAGTTTTATGGCTTTGGGTCCTCAATATTTCATTTTATGTTTTTAAGTACCTTTCCAAGACCTCTATTTATTTGATCTTTTTCTTCATCTTTTTTATTTTCTTGCCTTTCTTATCAAGCCCTGATGTGGACCCACCAGCCATTTCTTCTATTTGTTCTACTATCTATGTTGATTGAGTTTCATCTTTCATGTCTTCAATTAATTGTTTCACCTCTTCTCTCATTTTCTCATATGTGGAAGTCTCTTGTTCTTCAAAATCATCACCTTCTAATGATTGTGCTTTCCCCACCTCTTTTTGTTTCTCCAAAGTCTGAATGTGTGCATACTGTGATTGTTGTGCTTCATCATCATTTTCTTTTATTTGTCTTTTTTGGACTTGTTGGCGTTTTCTTGATTTCCTTTCATATTTGATGAAAATCTTATCTTTTTCTTGGAATTATTTTTCCATTTTCACCATACTTCTTGTTTTTCTCCTCCCCATAGGCTAGTTTGAGCTTGTTTCCTTGGGGTGTTACATTTCCTCCTCATCATCTATCACAATCAAGATATGTTCTTCTTCTATTTAATCTTCCACTGTTTCAAAACCATTTCAATGATAAACTGTTGCCATGACAAGTTTTTTTTTTGTAGTCCATGTGTGATGATCATTTTGATGAAGCCATAGTGGTATAAACTATTTTCTGTATTCCTCCCTTGTTTTTAAACATCCTTAGCCATCTTAGAAAGGATTTGCAGTAGAAAGTAGGGCATGTTAATCTCACAGTCACTCTTTAAATGTTGTAGCAATTTGATGTGATATGGGTAGACAATACTAAACCTTCCTTCACAAGTAATAAATTTATGGATGAGATAGGTTAATTCATCCCAAGGATGAATCAACCAACTTCTTGGAATTCCTTTTTTTCCAATTTACTGCTGCAACCCTAGATTTGGATACAAAAGGTGCCAATGATTTATCTTTAAAGTGTTTAGTTTTGAAGTATCTTTCTCTAGTTTGAGGTAATCCAGTGATCTATGCAATTACATCTTCAGAAATTATAATGGTGATGTTACCAACAATGGCCCTTTCCCCATTAAATGAATAAGCAAACTCTAAAACAACCTTCTCATGACATCCATCAAATTTCTCAAAGAAAGATATCCACTGATTTTTTTCAAGAATTTCTATACAGCCTTTATGAATTTCTGATGGATCAAACTTCTTTGGTTCATACCTAGATACCATTCTTTCAATTTTTAAGAGAAAGACCCTAAAAAATATTTCACTGCTTATATAAAAAGGAGGTCTACCCTTGTCCAAAAAAATTTCAACCCTGTATATTCTTCAATCAATTGTTTTGATCTTTTCAAACTTGTAGACTCTGTTTTAATTCAACTATGTGAATGTTCTTTCAACAAGAATTTTATGTTCAAATGAAACAAAGAAAATCTCATTTTTTTTAATTTCTAAACTGCTCTATGTTTTCAATCATGAATTTTGATGAAAAGGCATACCTGGCAATTCAATCTGCAATTTAAAATTTCTATGCCTTCTTGTCGAAACCCAACTCTGTTTTTCTTCTTTAAAATCGACCTTTGTTACCAATGAATGGTTTATGTTCTTAAAACGTTCCTCAGGAAGTTGAAATTGGCACTTAACTTAACAAATTCTTAACATTGAATTCAAACTTACCTTTCCTTGGACGATTCCTATTTGGATTCGTTCTCTTCTCCACAATTTATGCATTCACCTCCCATGTATTTCCTCAATGCCATGATTTTATCTACAGAGACGAAAATGGTGTATGTTGACAGTGAAATTGTCAACATACAATTCGTTTTTTAGATGCTTATCAGTAAATTCGGGCTGGGGTAAGTGTAGGAAGGAACAATTTGCTAGAAAATAGGGATTCTCGATTTGGTATGGCGCTGGAGTGGAGAAAAATGTGTTATCATGAGAATAAGGAATGTGTTGGAGCATGGAGGTAAAGTATAACGCAGGAACGCGTCATCAATTCGAATCTGGGGAGCGTCCAAGTGAAACAACAGCATATGGAAAGAGGTGAAGCTACAACACTTTTTAGGAAAAAGGAAAACGTTGTGGAGGAAATAAGCATTCTTAAAAAAATGCATTTGTACAATCTCTCAAATGAGCACTCATTGTTGAAGACACCCTGTCATCATACCTCTTTCACTTATGAAATTTCACTTTCTTTTCTTGCAATCATCATAGGAAATGGTTTCAAACATGCTCACCTTATGACTTCACTTTGACTTATAGCTCCCTGATTCATTTTCCTTTGAATAACCATTCAACTTATAACTCTAAATATATTTGTTCAAAAACAGAGCATTGTATATTTGGCATGTCTTCTTATTTATCCAAAACAGTGTGTTTTCATAAACAATTTAATAACTTGTTTTGAAAATAATGTTTGTAAAAACATTTAGGTTTAAAACCATAAAAATTTTACAAAAAGAACATCTTTACTGACCATGCTCTTGTTGTTGAGTTTTAAAACCCGATCTTTCCTTATAGCTCCCTTGGAGACCAAATTGGTTG
Source organism: Picea engelmannii (assembly GCA_009831015.1). Lineage (NCBI taxonomy): Eukaryota > Viridiplantae > Streptophyta > Pinopsida > Pinales > Pinaceae > Picea > Picea engelmannii. Next base: position 55,610 of record ML793126.1, read on the forward strand.
ATTTGAGTACAAATTTTTTTATGCTTTGAGGGTATAAGAGATGGAGTGATGAAGAGATAGTGTAGGGAAAGGGAAAGATAGGTATTTATCATTGCTAGCTTATGAAGAAATTTCCAAAATTTTAAATCATTAAAAAGAAAAAAAATTACTAACTTGTTTGTTGCTCATTGTGTTGGTGATGTTGCTTGGTTGAAGTTGGCCGGAATGTGAAGGAGACACATGAGTGTGTTTGTCCAACACTTCCATCTCATGTTGTTGAGATAGCTGCTGCAGAAAATCTTCTTTGTTGGCAGCTTATTGTAGAGCTTTAGCCTATGTTCATTGATTGTGAATGAGCTTGCCTCATCATCTATTGTTTGTAGTTTGATTGAGCCATTGTCATATACCTCTGCAACCTCTTATGGACCAATCCAATGAGTTGTAAACTTAGCTTTGAAAATTTTGAATTTTGAGTCAAATAACAAAGCCCAAACTCCCACTTTGAACTGTTTCTTCTTGATGAACTTGTCATGCCAATGTGCCCTTTGTTGATGTATCAAAATGTTGTGTTCTATTACTGCCTGTATCATCTCATCTAACTAATTCAATTGCATGATCCTTTATTTTTGTTCTTCAGAAAGATCTATTCCTAAATCAGTTGCTAGTTTAAAAGTATGAATTTGAAACTCTATAGGTAACAAAACTTGTTTACCATAGACTAGATGATAAGGAGTGAACCCAATACTATTCTTCCAGGTTATTCTATATGCCCATAATGCTTCATTTAGCTTATCTGACCAATCTTTTCTATGCATTTGGACTGTCTTGGTCATGATGGATTCCAATGTTTTATTAGTAGATTCTACTTGGCCATTGGCTTGTGGGTGATAGGGTGTGGACTTCCAATGCTTGATCTTGTACTTGTCTGCTATGTCTTGCACCAATTTAGAAGTAAATTGTGCTCCTTGATATGTTACAATCTCTCGGGGTACTCCAAATATGACAAATATTTCTTCAAAGAGAAATTTGACCACTGATTGTTCTGTATCTCTCACTAATGATTTAGCTTCCACCCCTTTTGTAACATAATCAATACATACCAAGATGTATTGCTTCCCTTTTGATGGTGGATTTATTGGACCAATGAAATCAAGAGCCCATTTTTCAAATGGCTCAATGTGAACTTGTGGCTTGAGTGGCATCTCATCAGTTGGAAGTGGATTTCCCATCCTTTGGCAGCTGTCACAGTTTCTAACATACTTCTTGTAATCTTTAAAGATGGATGGCCAATAATGCCCCAAATTGATTATTTTGTATGATGTTCTCTTATTTGCAAAATGGCCACCACAAAGTTCATCATGACAAGATTTTAATATTTATAAAATCTCATCTTGTCTTACACATCTTCTAATTATGAGATCATATCGTGTATAAAAGAGGTCTCCATCAATCCATGTGTATCAAGCACTTTGTTTAATTATCCTTTTCTTTTCTTTGGATGTAAAAGAAGGAGGTAACATTCCTAATGATAAATAGTTAGCTATATCAGCATACCATGGAGTTATAACTGAAATGGAAAATAGGTTATCATCAGGAAAATTATCTAAGATAGGAACAATATCACCATAATTGTTTAATCGAGATAGGAAATTAGCCACTTGGTTTTCCTTTCCAAGTCTATTTAAGACAGTGATGTTGAATTCCTGCATCAATAACAACCATCTTGTTATCCTGCCATTAGTAATAGGTTTGTTCATGAGATATCTTATGGCAAAATGATCTGTATGGATAAATACTTCATAACCAGTGATGTAGTGACAAAATTTATTCACAGCATGTACAATTGCCAACATTTCCTTCTCAATGACTGTGTAATTCAATTCTGCAGGGGTTAAATTCTTGCTAATGAAGTAAATAGCATAAGTCATAAGATTTTCTTTTTGACCCAATGATGCCCCTATTGCAGTATCCGATGCATCTATAGAGATATTAAATGGAAAATCCCAATTAGGACCTCTTAWGATAAGTGTTGTTGATAGCTTTTCCTTGAGTTTCTAAAAGGCAATTTGACAATTAGTATCCCAATAAAAATGTACATCTTTTGCAAGTAATTTGAATAATGGCAAAGCTATTTTACTAAAATTTTCAATGAATCTTCGGTAATAGCCTACATATCCAAGAAAACTTCTCACATCCTTCTGACTGATTGGTTCTAATAGGTTCACAATGATTTGTATTTTTGTAGGATCCACTGTAATTCCTAATGATGAAATATGATGGCCCAATACTATTCCTTCAGTTAACATCATGAAACATTTTTCATTGCTGAGAGACAAAAAAATTTATATGCATCTTATTAGGACTTTTTCCAAATTCATCAAGGAATCATCAAAAGAATTACCATACACATAGAAATCATCCATGTATATCTCTACACATTCATGTATTAAATCAGCAAAAATAGCGAGAAATTATCTTTGAAAAGTAGTTGGAGCATTACATAAACCAAAAGGTAATACCTTATAAGCATATGTACCCCAAGGGCATGTAAAAGTAGTTTTTTCCTGGTCTTATAAAGCTATTTTGATTTGATTGTAGCCACTAAATCCATCTAGGAAGGAAAAATATATTTTCCCAGCTAGTGCATCTAAGACTTGATCTATGAATGGTAATGGAAAATGATATCTAAGTGATGCCTTGTTTAACTCTCTATAGTCTACAAGAATTCTCCATTTTCCAATCTTCTTAGGTACAAAAACTAATGGAGAAACCCATTGACTGTCATAGATAGGGTAGATAAATCCTACCTGTAATAATTTTTGCAATTCTTCTTTAACTACCTCTTTCAACATTGGATTCATTCTTCATTGAGGTTTCCTTAGAGGTCTTATGTTATCATCTTTGTAGATATGATGAGTACATGTCTCGGGATGAATTCCCTCCATATCAATATATTCCCAAGCAAATGATTTATAATATTTATTTAATAGTGCAATCAATTGTTCTTCTTGAGATGGTTCAAGATTTGCACCAATATTCAAATATTTCCCAAGACTGATTTCAATTATTTTTCTTTGAGCATTTGTTATTGAGTTAACAGGAAAAATGTCATTAAATGATGATTCTAAAGAATGGATTATGAAATTTTCGTGAATTATTTTTCCTAAAACCTGATTTGCAGCAATATATTGCATGTTTCTCAATTGTTCTGAGATATCTGGTTCAGAAATGAAATAGTCTAACAAATCTTCATTATTTTCCTCCCTAAAATAAAAAGCTTGATTAATACTTAAGATAGGTTGAATCACTTCTTCATGTTGTTGTTTTGTTTCATCAAGCCATGGCAATTGATCTATTACAGAAGGTGTTTGAGCAGGAGGATAAAGTGTGATCTGTTTCCTTTCAGTTCCATGTGAAATAATCATATTCCCTGTTCTACAACCAATGAAAGCATCAGCTATGGCCAACCAAGGTATTCCAAGAATCAATGGATGGCCTCCTAGATTAGATTTTGGTTGAAGAACTAAGAAATCTACTGGATACTCCCAAGAATCCAAAGAAACTGTGATATCTTCAATTATACCTTCTGGCACCTCTTTAGATCTATCAGCTAATTCTAGGACTGTAGTGGTTGGTCGAAGATTTTGCAGATTCAAATATCTCATTGTCTCTAATTTCATCACATTAATAGTTGCTCCTAAGTCAATTAATGTTTTAGAGATTGAAAATTTCTTGATTGTTACTGTTACCATTGGAATTCATGGGTCAACGTATTTTTCAACTGAAATAGCATTTGACATTAGGCCTGCTAAATTTCCAATTACATGAATTGTTGGTGGATCTTTCTTTCTTTTGCCAGTTTTCATTGAACATAATTCCTTGATTGCTTTTGTATAGATTGGGATATCTTTGATAGTTTACAATAAAGGAATTTTCACACAGACATTCTTTAATTCATCTAAAACATCAAATTCGGGAAGATGAATTGATAGTTTTTCCTTAACTAACCTTTCTGGAAAAGGAGGTGTTTGGGTATTTATTGTTTTACTCTTTTGAATTTGATTGTCTATTGGTAATTTTTATGTGCTAGGAATCTTCTCTTCTTCAGTTTGTTCTTCTATAATAACAAGAGAGTCCTTTTGTAAAACTTTCCTAGACCTTAAGTGGATGTTTTGAAGAGGAAGGATTGAGTATGTAGAAAATGATGTTCCTTCATCGATGTTATACATGGGTTTTTCCACTTTATTATTAGGATTTGATACTGGTTGGGATGGTAATTGAGTTGGTCTGGGTGGAGGTTGGTTATATGGTAGTTGAAATTGTTGAGGTTGGGTTAGTTGTGGTGCAGGTAGTGATTGCTGAGAATATGAATTTTGTGGTTGATTCTGCTGGAATTGTTGATAAGGAAAGAGTTGTTGTTGGTATTGGTATGGCTATTGGTATGGTTGTTGGTATGGATGATTTCCATAAGCATATCCTCGCCAACCTTGAGGAGGTTTGTTTTGGTTCTGCTGAGGAGGCCAATCTTTCCAAGGCAATGGAGCATTCCATGAATTTTGAATAGGATATTGAAAATTATGAGGAAACTGTTGAGAGAATTGAGGAGCAGAATTTTGAGACATACCTGTAAAACGTGGCTGCCAAGGTCTTCTTGGTGCTAAGTAGTAAAGAGATTCCAATCCTTGTCCTTCTTCCATGTGAGTAGCCTGCAATTCTTTCAACTTTGGGCAATCATCAGTTGCATGGTTATCTGTACACAGTCCACAAATTTGAATGTTGTCTAAAGGACAGTCTTTTAATGCATGTTTCTTCCTACACTTAGCACAAAAGATTGATAATACTTGATCTTGTTCATCCTGCTTCTTTTTAAATTTTAATGTATCAAATTGTGAACCAAGTGAATTCATAAGATCAGTTTTAAAATCCTCAAACATATGCCCTAATTCTGATTTAGTTACACCATTTGAAATTGATTTGGTTGCCTTAGTCACAATATCTCGTTGTCCTCGACCTCTTTTAGATTTTCCTCTTGAATATTTCTTACATAATTCAACAATTTTAGGGAAAGGAAAGTGAGAAATATCCCCTGCCCCCATTAGATTAAGAGCATCCAAATTTTCATCTAGAGTTCCCTTTAAAAATATAGTACGTATGACATCCAAAGGAAGATTAGTTTTCTTAGATTTTTGCACATTATAGAGAAAAGTTTCTAGATATTCTTCTAAGATTTCATCTTTACTTTGAGACATTTTTAAAACATATTCTTTAGAGTCTTTTGATTTACAATAGGGATGATATTTAGCAAGAAATTTATTTTTCATGTCATCCCAGTATACTATGGTTGCTTCTCCTAACCCCATGAACCATTTCAAAGCATATCCTTTCAAAGTTGCAGGAAATAAACGAAGTTTTTGAGCATCATTGGTATATCCGTATGTTCAACAAACAATATCAAATTCAAACATGAAAGCATCAGGATATTTAGTAGACATACCAAAGAAATTTGGAAGAACAGAAGGAGGAATATTCTTCATTTTTATTTCATCTCCTAAGAGGGTTGGTGTATCGACAATTGGAAATGAAAATGTAGTTTGTTCGTATTCCTCCTCTTCATCATTTCCTTCTTGTGTTTCTTCTCGATGTGATTATCTGTCCTCTCGTTATTTCCTTTCTCTTTCTTCGTTTCTTTTTCTTTCTAATTCCCTTTCACGTTCTTGTCTTTCTCTTCTCTCCCTCTCTTGTCTGTCAGCTTCTGACATTGTAAAGAAGTCTTTTCTAGTACAATCAGATACTTCTGTTGGAAAAAGAGGTTGTTCTATTCGTTTTTTTTTTTCCTACAGAGGATGTTTCTGACTGTGTTTGTTTCTTCTTTACTTCATGAGCCAACAAAATTTGTCTTTCTATGAGAGTTAACCTTTGTCCCGAACGTTGTTTTTCTTCTAATTCTTGCAAAGTGATTTTTCCAACAGTTGGTGTAGTGAATTCGTTATTCTTAGTTGTAGATGTTCCTGCTCCCATTGATGGTTGATTAGTTTTTGGGAGGTTTTGTTTCAAAAATCTACCTTTGTCATCTCTACGTTTAGACATAAAGAAACATAACTAAAATTAAAAACTAAATTATGTTTGTGTGTTTTTATGTTTTTTTTTTTTTTTACTACTTATTAAAATGATCTTTCTAAGTCTATATCTAAATGTGTCTCCCCATAAACGGCACCAGAATGTTGGTCTCCAATATACTGATGTAAATTAGAGTGTATTTGATTTTCAATCCGATGTTTGTAAGACTTAGAGACACATCCAAAATGTATGGACTTAGAGATAAATTCATTTCTTTAAATGAAAATAATTCAAAAGCTAATCTAAGTGCTAAGTATGAAAGAAATGCTAAGCTTCTTTACAGAAGGTGTATTCATATATCTCTTACCATTAATTAGCAAGCTAAAGTAAAAGCATTCAACTAATATTAAGAATTCAAATCAGTAAGCATTCAAACTAGTTTCGAGGCTTGTAAACGTCAGAAAGACTAAACCCTTTTACAAGAGATGCATTCTTTGCTTTCCCACATTCATTAGCAACATAACTAATTTTGAAATCAAGTAAAACACAACAGCATTACCTACAGCAAAATGTAAAATGAACTAAAGCTCATACCAAAATTTACTTGAAAAGAATGAAAAAGGAGAAGTGTACTAGCTTGGCAAAGGGGGCCCTCCAGTGCTTCACTTGTACACCTAGAGTTGTATCAGTTAAGAAGGAACTTCCAGCAACATTCACATAATCATCTCATAAACATCATCAAGAACAAAACACCAAATTGATCTCAAGACTGAAAATTCAGAGTTTTCTTCATCAACATCATATGTCATACAAGTCCATGTCTTGAAGTATTTATACAAGAATTTTGAAAATGAAAATGCTAAGAAGTCTCCTAAGATAATGATCATATCCATAAAATATTCTAGGAAGGTTGAATACCCCCTTCAGATCCATAAAATATGCACAAATCCCAAGAAAATCTAAAACTGTCCATGATTTTCTGTTAAAATAGGGTATTTTTTGTTGAAGTGGCCCTCTTTGACCAGTGTTGACCGAGCACCTAGAAAGCGCAGATGTCAAACCTGATAGGTATTCATCCATCCTTGTACATCAAGGATCATGACACATGTCTCTGATTTCACCCAGTTGTCCCGAAAGTACACGAACCTTGGAGCAATTACAGGATTTAGTCAAATCCTGTAATTTCTGATAAATGTTTAATTTTAATGCTAAAAATTCAATTCTTAAGCTAAGGAATGATAAATGTACCTTGCATAGGCTATTTTATGGAAAATATGGAATAAAATAAAGGCAAAATGGATGGTTTTGGAGATGAAGGTATGGTTTTATGGAGTGAAAGGAAGCATAAAAATGTACTCAACAGTTATTGTTCGGGGATTCTCACTTCAGAAGAATTGGCGACTTGAAAAGTCGAAATACCCGAAGTCCTGAAGTAAACGAGGATCCATGTCAGCAATACCACATCAGTAAGGATACATGTTATACCACGTCAGCAAGGACATGTGGCACAATTATACACTGACAAGTGTCAAGTTGATTCGGCATTTCAGGTAAGTGGTAATCACAACTCTAAGTGACATGTGGTAGCGGCTCGTGACACGTCATCAAGTGACGCAAGAGTTACATCACTACGGGAGTTTTTCTTTGGTATTTTTACCACCAGTACTCGCCTAAAGACCTGAAGTCTCGAATGATGAATACCCGAAGTGGATACGATTCGTCCGATCTGAAGATCACTCCGAGTGTATTCTCGATCGTTGATCATGTAGCAGGATACGTGTCAACAGATTGTGAAATCTGGGAAAAACTTCTCTAGGAAAACGCTAAGGAGAAAGGCTTGATATTTTTGAAGGCTGAATTCCCAGAGTGAAGGATAGTCGTTGGATTGAAAAGGACATATGTCAGCAGATCTTCCATTCCATAATATATCCATTCAGTAGCAACAATGTTTGAGATTTGAAACTACCGGAGCCCGGATCATGTAGGAAATCTCAATCATTGAAGGTGAGATCCGGTCCGCAGACTTGAGAGGACAGATCTAAACCATCTTTTCAGGAGCACCATCAAGATCGTGAGATCAACGGTCATGCTCCATTTCTGGGCCAGAACATGCTCGGTTCTTAACGTTTTGTGAGCAGGTCACAATTGAAACCACGGTTTTGGAGAAAGGAGGCGTGGAGGCTCGTAGTGAATTGCGGGGCGAAAAGCGGGTTTCCCTCAAACCACCTATGGATGTGCCCATAATCGCGTGGTCACATGAAGCTCATAGCCCAAGTTCATATCGTGAAAAGGAGCTAGCACTCACTAAATCAAGATCGGGAAGTGCCTTTTTGATTAGGTGATTGGTCACCACTAGTGGTCACATGAAGGAAGAGGCTTAGAAACCAAAGAAGCCAAAGACGACTGGTTGTAACTGACAGAGATGACGAAGAGTTGTGACTGCCATAGAAGCCAAGGAATCTCATTGTAATGCCCACTAATGATGAAATCATTCAGGATAACCGCCAGAGAAGACAGAGAGTTGCAATGATGATGAGGGAGAGCACTCGACATGTGAAATAGAGGCAGAATAGAGAAGAGGTGGGCAGTTGGCTTCGAAGTGATGTTGTGAGTAGGAGGAGATGGAGTGAATAACCACATAGAGAATAACTTTGGTGCAGTGAAAATCATGCAGAGGCATAGTGCATACTATGGAAGAGGCAACATAGAGAATATATTGCAGAAGAGAAGATGAATAGAGGGGTTGCGCGCTACAGGAAAGAGAGTAGAGCATAGAAGCAGAAAGATGCAGAGGCAAAACAGAGCATAGAATCTGAAGGAGCCAGAGGAGACATGGAGCTGTAACAGACCATGTTGGAGACAAAAGCAAGTAAGTAAAGTTTTATATCTCAGGGTGGTAGGGACATGCTTGGGAGGACTGTTGGGAGGAGGTTTTTCCCTTTATGGGTTTCCTCAGGAAATATATGTCTTTGTATATTTCATGTGTGTGATTGATGTTGAATATTCTACTGCTTACTTCCCTGCATTATTGTGATTGTCATTGAGTGTTCTATAAAGAGTTTAAAATGGGCACAATTGTTTAAGCACAGTAACAATTGATTCACCCCCCCTCTCAGTTGTGCAACAATTGGTATCAGAGTCGGTTCCTTTTATCTAAGAGTAGATCCTAGAGCTTAAACATGACTATCCATGAAGGAACTTCAACCAATAAGGCCCCCCTATTCAATGGAACAAACTTTGTCTCCTGGAACGTTAGGATGAGAACCTACATAATGCCTTTAGGTGCAGATGTTGAGGATGTGATAGAGACTGGTTATGTAAAGCCGATTGTATTAGATAATAAGGATGACAAGCTATAATTCAGCTTCAACGCTAAGGCTATGAATGTTATTCTAAGTGGGCTTCCAGAAGTAGAATTTGTAAAAGTTATGCACTTAGAAACTGCCAAAGAAATGTGGTACAAACTCATTAGCAGTTATGAAGGTAATGAGAAGGTAAAGGACGCAAATCTTCAAACCTATAGAGTACAGTTTGAACAACTAAAGATGAAAGAGGATGAAATTGTTGGGAAGTACTTTCTGATATTTGAAGAACTAGTAAATGCAATGAAAGCACTTGGTGAAAAAATTGAGGAAGCCTCTTTAGTTCAGAAAATTTTGAGATCTCTGCCAGATAGGTTCAACCCAAAGGTTTATGTTATAGAAGAACTTAATGACCTAAAAGCTTTGTCTTTTGATCAACTTCTAGGAACGTTGATTGCATATGAAATGAGGATAGTTAAAGATAAACCCACCTATAGAGAAGCATCATTTAAAGCATATAAGAATGAGGATTCTGAGACTAATGAAATTGAAGCAAAATTTGTGAGAAGACTAAAGAAAGGATCAGGAAAGTACCAAGGCAAATTTCCGTTCAAATGTTTTAACTGTGGAAATATGGGTCACTTTTCATCTAAGTGTCCACACGAGAAATGGGATCAGAATTCTGAAGGTGAAAAGAAGCACAAACCCAAGAGATTTGGTAAAAATAAAAGTTTATGTGTAAACAATAATGACTCTTCAGAAGACACAGATAGTGACTCTTCATGTGAAGATAAGATTAATGACTTTATGATTATGTCCAAAGAGGATTATGATAATAAAAGCACAGGAAGTGATGTTGATGATGAAGAAGTTGTGGTTGACTTGGAAGGAGAACTGATCAGTTCTCTAGAAGAAATTGCTAGACTCGAATCTAAGAAGAAAAAGAAAAAACAATTGCTGATACAGTTCGAGAAAGACAATAAAGAACTTGATGAAGATTTTGCCCTACTAAAAGTGGAATTAGAAGAGGCAAAGAAAATAGAGGAAATTTTGAAACAATAGTTATCAGAAAAGAAGGCAAGATGTGAAGCCTTGGAATAAGAGGTAGTAAGAAATAGAAAAGAGATGGAGAAGTTTAAAACATTGTATCTACAAAATCTTCCAAGCATTAAAGCCACCGCAGAGCTAAATGACATTCTGAGCAAACAGAGATCTCCTTTGTTGAAGATTGGTTTAGGTTATGTAAATGGTTCAAGCAGCAAACAACCAGAAAGAAAAGAGCCAATAAAGATGATCAAGTTCCAAGTTAGAAGACAATTAGACCATGAGAGTACTCTGTCACCAAAAGCTAATAAAGACAATATGATCCCTAATAAAAAAACAAAGAGATCAGAAGATGGAGCAACAAATGCCAAGAAGAAGGCCATCCTTCAGGTACCAAAATTTCTTCCATGGTTACTGTTTTTACTGTTCTAATTTTGTTCATAAGATTGCAAATTTTCAAATTAAGTTTAGAGGCATGCAACTGAGGAGGTCAAGAAATAAACAATCTTTACAACATAGAATTAAGCAACCAATGAATAGACAACGTAGAACTAATCACTTTGACCTACTGAACAATGAACTTGAATTTTATAACTGTCATAACTTCGGCCACAAAGATGCAAACTGCCATCTGAAGAAGTTCAAGGCAGATCCAAGGATAAATCCTTTAGCTAGAAATGTCAGCACATGGAAAAATAAAGATAGTGAAAAATGTGGTCTAGTACTTTCAGCTTAAAAACAAAAAGACCCCTGGTATATAGACAGTGGATGTTCCAAGCCATGACTGGAGACAAGGATAAGTTTATGTCTATAAGTTAAAGAAAAACAGGAAATGTAACCTTTGGAAATGATGAACCAGGTAAAATCAAGGGTAAAGGGATGGTGAGTTTGAGTAATGGTAAAGGAAAAGCCCAGGATGTTCTGCTTGTAGATGTGCTGAAACATAATTTTCTCGGTGTAATTCAAATGTGTGACAGAGGATGTGAAGTGGTGTTCACTTCCAAGGATTGTAAGATAAAGTCTGTAACCTTAGGACAAGTGGTGGCTAAAGGCATAAGGACATAAAATAATGCATATGTGTTGAAAGAAGATAAAGAAGAATGGCATCTAAGAAAACATGATGAAATATGTTTATGGCATAGGAGACTTGGACATCTAAACTTTGACCACTTAATCAAGCTCAAAAATCTTGAGGCAGTAAAAGATCTTCAAAGAATATCAAAGCCACAAGACTTTGTGTGTAAACCCTGCCAAGTAGGAAAGCTAACTAGGACACAGTTTAAATCCAAGAGATCTACTTCAACAGAGAAACCACTCCAATTAGTTCATATGGATTAATATGGACCATCAAGACAGGAAGGAACAGGGAAGGAAAACTACTTTATGTTGATCATTGATGATTACTCCAGACTTACTTGGGTTTCTTTTCTCAAAGAAAATGTTGAAGCATTTGACAAATTTAAAATATTTAAGGCTTTAACTAAGAATCAAACAGGAAAGAGGTTAAAGGCATTAAGATCAAATAGAGGAGGATAATTTATGTCAAGTGATTTCAAGGAATTATGTGATAAACATGGGATCAAGAGAGAATACACAATCCCAGGAACTCCACAACAAAATGGAGTAGTTGAGAGGCAAAACAGAACAATGTAGAAAATGGCCAGGTCAATGATGAATGAGAATAACATTGGTTAAACTTACTGGGTAGAAGAAATACACACAATAGTCCATATTCTTAACAAATCCCACCTCAGACCACGTAGTGACAAGACACCTTATGAAATGTGGTATGGAAGACCTGCTTCAATCAAACACTTCAAAATCTTTGGGAGTAAGTGCTACATAAATAATAATAATGAAAACCTTAGCAAGTATGATGACAGGGTTGATGAAGGCATCTTCTTAGGATATGCTACCAATAGTAAAGGATATAGATTCTTTAATAAAAGATTGCATAAATTAGTTGATTACATTGATTTAAAGGTTGATGAAGGAGTCCCAGTAAGAGAGGTGATAAATATTGAGTCTACTACAGAGGAAATAGTTGAAACTGAATATGAACAGGTCCAAGAATCAGATGGATAAGAGACACCCAGACAAGAAGAGTCAGGACAACAATCAGCATCAAATCCTTCCTCTAGAATTACTCAAAAGAATCATCCTAGAAGTCGGATAATTGGTGAGAAGGACAAAGGTGTACAAACCAGGAGAAGGATCATCAAAGACACTAAGAAATCACATATGGCCTTCATATCCATGGTGGAACCCAAGAACTTTAATGAATCCAGTAAAGACGTAAATTGGTTAAAATCAATGAATGAGGAACTCAACCAAATTGAAAAGAAAGACACTTGGGAACTCGTTCCTAGGCCATAAAATAAAAATGTAATAGGATCAAAATGGGTCTACAAAAATAAGATGAATGAGAAAGGAAATATTGTAAGAAATTAGGCTAGATTAGTCTGCAAAGGATATGCTCAAATAGAAGGACTGGATTTTGATGAAACATTTGCGCCTGTAGAAATATTAGAAGCTATTAGAATGTTTATTGCCTATGCTTTTCATAAACAGTTTAAAGTCTATCAAATGGATGTCAAGTCAGATTTTCTAAATGGAGTTCTAAAAGAAGAAATCTATATGGAACAACCAGAGGGTTTCCAACAGTCAGATAACCCTGACTTTGTCTGCAAGCTGAAGAAGGACTTATATGGGTTGAAACAAGCTCCTCGTGCTTGGTATTATAGACTAGATAAGTATCTTCAAGACAAAGGGTTCAAGAGAGGAACAATTGACAACAATCTATATATCAAAACAGAGGGTAATTCTTTTCTCATTGTGTTGGTCTATGTCGATGACATCATCTTCAGAAGAAATAATGCTTCATTGGTACAATGGTTTGCTTCTTCCATGCAGTCTGAATTTGAAATGTCTATGATAGGGGAATTGTCATTTTTTCTTGGTCTGCAAATTACTCAGAGGTATGAAGGATTATTTCTTTCTCAGGAGAATATCTAAGAGAAATGTTGAAAAGGTTTCAAATGGAAGATTCCACGCCTATGGTCAATGGATTCAAGTTAAGTAAGGATGATGACTCACCTAATGTTGATCAGAGTTCATATAGGTCTATGATAGGCAGCCTATTTTACATCACAACATCCCATATAGACATAATGCATGTTGTTGGAATGGTAGGAAGGTATCAGGCTACACCTAAACAAAGTCATTTTTTAGATGTCAAAAGAATATTCAGATACTTGAAAGGAACAATGGACTATGGTCTATGATATCCTAGGATTCATAATTTTCAACTATCAATCTATTCAGATGTTGATTGGGCTAACTGTGTGGATGAAAGGAAAAGCACGAGTGGAGATGCATTCTTCTTAGGAGATTCCCTTGTATCATGGTTGAGTAAGAA
>ML793126.1:69509-91679 GCA_009831015.1 Picea engelmannii
TTATAATACACTCATCACTTCACTTTATTATTTACCTTTTAAAATCTCTTAAACCACTTTGATTACTTTGACCTTTTGGGGCTTCTAGATGACATATGAGGGTCGTCCAACTTCGTAAGGCCATAACTCTCAAACCGTGAGGACTTATGTGACGTTCTACATACCACCAGAAATGGCATGACATGTACTATCCATATAGAATAGTATTATCTAAAAATGTATCATAACTCATACCGTTACCCATCAAACAAACTTGGGTCCATTACCCAAACCTGGGGTCTCCAACTTCTCATGGCCATAACTCTCTAACCGTGAGGAATTATGTGACATTCCACATACAACCGGAAATGACATGACAAGAACTATCCATCTAGGATATTTTCCCTGACAAACTCACTTTCCTTCATCTCATTATTCCACAATTAAGCATGGGTTCTCTTACTCCACAAAGCGTCTTCCCATGAGGGCTTTCACCATAAGGGGACGACTTTGGAGTTCATCCATATTTACTTCTTATCAACCATGAAAAAAAAATAATGAGTCATATTTACATCAAACACTATTGGGTCCATTACCCAAACCTTTATGCTACAGGTGTTTCTTCAAGGGTTGACATCAATGACAACCAATCTTAATCAATAGATCTCAATTCATTGTCATAATACTAGTGCAATCAGTGTGTCAAAGAATCATGTATTTCAATACAAGACCAAGAATATACCCATCAAGTATCACTTCTTGAGGGAATAGGTGACCAACATTGTTTTTTCTTTACATTATGTTCCATCCAAAGATCAAATTGTTGATATATTCACTAAACCACTTGTAAAAGCTCATTTTGATTATTTACGCCAAAAGTTGGGTGTGACCCCATTATCAACCTAAGAGAGTCCATCCTGTCAGGGGGAGTATGTGTTGGTTGAATATATGATACCTCTACACATTAATGCAACAGCTCATGGGGAGCATGTTTTCTTTGACATTGATGTCAAGGGGGGAGAAAATAAGTGGTCTGGATGCTACAATTGGAGGTCTAAGTAGAGCAGTGCAACCATTCAAGGTTGCCATCAATGCCAAAGGGGGTTATTTTTGGCATGTTTACAAGCAGAGTTTATTTTCATTAATGGAAAGAACACCAGCAACGATGGAATGTTTACAGGAAGAGTGCACTTTTCATTGATGGCAAGAACAATGATGGAAAACAGAAAAGCAAAGAAGAACAACAACAGCGATGGAAAACAAGAACAACGAAGAGGAGAACCGCAGGAGAAGGTTTAGAGGTTGAAACCTTTGAAAACTTAGAAAACTTTATAAGTTGAAATAAATCATAAGCTCAAAAGGAGGAATGACAGTGGTCATCGAATCAGTGTCTAGACAGGAGGAGCGCGCAGAAGAGGAGAACAAAAATCAATCGTTGGATCTTAGCATGAAGGATCAACAGTTGTTGGATCCAGAGATAAATGCACGAAGGTTAAGCCTTTGATGATCGTAGGAGAGCGGACTTGTCAAAGTCCTGAAGTAAGTAGGGATCGTCCATCATCAAGACTGACAAGTGGCACACGATCCTCAACTCCAGAGAAAAACACTTCGAGGATTTTTCAGTTTGAGACTTGAAAAACCCAAAGTCCGAAGAGTCAGAGAGCCAGAGTATACGGTAGTTGTCAAATCAGTTTGAAGAGGAAGGACACGATAAGATATAAAAGAAGCATCACAGAAAGATCAAGTCGTCGATCTAAGAACATGATTAAGGAACAACATTTAGTTCAGGTCTAAAATTTGCGAGGAGGTTATTGTTCGGGGATTCTCACTTCGAGAGAATTGGCAACTTCAAAATTCAAAATACCCGAAGTCCCGAAGTGAATGAGGATCCACGTCAACAAGGACACATGGAATACCACATCAGCAAGGACATGTGGTGCAATCAGAAAATGACAAGTGTCAAGTTGATTCGGAATTTTTGGTACGTGGTAATCACAAATCTGAGTGACATGTGCCAGTTGCTTGGCTCGTGACACATCACGCAAGAGTTACATCACTCTGGTAGTTTTGCTTCAGGAATTTTACCACCAGTACTCGCCCAAAGACCCGAAGTCTCGAATGTCGAAGACCTAAAGTGGATACGAGTCGTCTGATCTGAAGATCACTTTGGGTGTATTCTCGATCGTTGATCGTGTAGTAGGATATATGTCAACGGGTCGTGAACACCGGGTGAAA
Organism: Picea engelmannii; assembly: GCA_009831015.1. Lineage (NCBI taxonomy): Eukaryota > Viridiplantae > Streptophyta > Pinopsida > Pinales > Pinaceae > Picea > Picea engelmannii. Next base: position 71,724 of record ML793126.1, read on the forward strand.
AATCTCCAGGAAAACGCAAAGGAGAAAGGTTTGAGATTGTTGAAGGTCGAAGTCCCAAAGCAAAGGATAATCGTTGGATTGAAGAGGATAGATGTCAGTAGAACCTCCATTCTAGAAGATATCCAGTTAGCAGCAATAGGGTTTGAGATTTGAAACTCCCAGAACCTGGATCACGTAGGAAATCTCAATTGTTTAAGGTGAGATATGGTCCACAGACTTGAGAGGAGAGATTTGAACCGTCCGTTTAGGAGCACCATCAATATCATGAGATCGACGGTCGTACTCCATTATGGGTCCAGAACATGCTCGGGTCTTAACTTTTTGTGAGTGGGCCGCAATTGAAACCATAGTATTGGAGAAAGGACGCATGGAGGCTCGTAGTGAATTGCGGGGCGAAGAGCGAGTTTCCCTCAAACCGCTTATGGACGTGCCCACAATCAATTGGTCACTTGAATCTCATAGCCCAATTTCATATCATGAAAAGGAGCTAGCGCTCACTAAATCAAGATTGGGAAGCACATTTTTTATTAGGTGATTGGTCACCGTCGGTGGTCACGTGAAGGAAGAGGCTTAAAAGCCAAAGAAGCCAAAGACGACTGGTTGTAACTGATAGAGATGACGAAGAGCCATGACTGCCAGAGAAGCCAAGGAATATTAGTGTAACACCCACTAATGATGATTTCATTCAGGATAACCTCCAGAGAAGACAGAGAGTTGCGATGATGATGAGGGAGAGGACCCGGCACGTGAAAGAGAGGCAGAACAAAGAAGAGGTGGGAAGTTGGCTAGGGAGTGATGCTATGAGTAGGAGGAAATGAATTGAACAACCACAAAGAGAAGAACTGTGGTGCAGTGAAGAGCATGTGGAGGCATAGCACATAGTATGGAAGACAAAGCACAGAGAATATAATGCAAAAGAGAAGCTGAACAGAGGGGTTTCACGCTGTAGGAAAGAGAGTAGAGAATAGAAGAAAAAAGATGCAGAGGAAAAACAAAGCATATAAGTTGAAGGAGCCATAGGAGACATGGAGCTGTAATAGACCATATTAGAGACAGATAAAGTAAGTAAATTTTTGTATCTCAGGGTGGTAGGGAGGTGCTTGGGAGGATTGTTGTCCTCAGAAGTTTCAAGTGGGTGATTGAACATGGGGAATTGTAGCTTCCATATGGTTGCAGCTAGAAAAACCTGGGTGGTAGGGTGGTGCAAGGGAGAACTATCGTTCTCTGTTATATAGGTTGGTGCATGTGTGACTAGAAGTTGGTGCTTCCATCCAGTTGGTGTTGGAACACTCAGGGAGCTTCCTTCTAGTGGGTGCTAGAGAAACCAGAGATTTGGTTCTCTCAGCAAGTTGTTGCTTGAAAAATAGAGGTTGTAGCCTCAATAGGAGTTGGAGCTCATAAGAATGATAATGTACAGAAAATAAATATTACTTATCGTATCAAGAAGTAGATATTTTTCCCTTTATGGGTTTCCTCAAGAAATATATGTCTATGTATATTTCATATGTGTGATTGATGTTGAATATTATATTGCTTACTTCCCGGCATTATTGTGATCGTCATTGAGTGTTTCTATAAAGAGTTTAAAATGGGCATAATTTTTTAAGCACAGTAACAACTTATTCACCCCCCCTCTCAGTTGTGCAACAAGGGGGCCATGAGCTGAAGCTCATGATTTTCCCAGCAGTGGATTATGATGCAAGAGCATCGTCAGCAAGCACACGTGGAGAGACAACTCAATGCCTTAGCGCACCTTTGAATCAATTCAAAATATTAACACTGGCGTTTCCTGCAAATATTTTTTTTGAACTGATTGAAAATTTAAGAAGATCAAAACTCTTGGGAGATGAATGATCATGAGTGATCTGGGATTTTCACTCCTACACTTTAATGTAACAGAACTTAAGTGGGAGTTGATTTTTTTTCTGGAGTAGATAGACGTTGTAAATGGGGATTAGACACCACAAGATTAGTTAGAGGGAAAATCTCGAGAAGCCCCTTTCTTCTTTCATTGTAACGCATGCCTAGTAGAGGTTGTAGAAGGTAGAGAGGAGAGGAGAGAGTTGATACTCTGTTACAGTCCAACATGCACATATTGTAATCAGACATTCATGTTAATGAAAAAAATAAGTTTTCTTGCATATGATTCTTTATGTGTTTATGTTTGAATGTATGTTGTAGATGTGTATGAATAGTTCCATCTGTAGGGTGAAGATAGATTCCACTTTCTTTGAGAGTTTGTTGGATTTTTTCTGGGTTCTTTAGGCTATGTAAGGAGTGCACGACAGAGTCTTGAAACTCTATAACAGGAACAAGGAGGGAGCATCTGAAATTCAAGTTGAGTTCAAAGGAGAACGTTCCAAGAGGGCACACCAAAACCTTCTCATACTCAGAGAGGAACCTCTGGGTTTCTGAATACCTTGGAGAAGGGATTGTACAGAGGAGGCACAAAGAGACAGGGTTTCTGAATACCCTGAAGGAAATTCTGCGCAGGAGTAAGTGTAGCACAGACTTATTGAGGACTCTGTAGAGCTCTACCAGGATGACATTAAGCAAGTGCAAGGAGTGCACAACTGAACTCTGTTTGAGTTCTGAGGAGAGAATTGTCGGAGGAGAAGACACTTACAGAGTTACTGAATACTCTGGAAATATTATCAAGGAGTGCTTGAAAAAGAGTTTCCAAGAGGGAACATATATCCCTTTGAAGGGCGTAGAAGGGCTGAGTCCCTTAGATATTCAAGCAAGTTAAAGCTCAAGAGGAATAGTGAATTTCACACCAAGTCTCTGCCAGGAGTGCACAATACGAGTACAATCTAATTTCAGACTGTGGGAGGAACGCAAGTGTGTGCAGGTGAACTCACTTCAAGTTCAAGATCTAGATTTTTTAGCATAAGTTGAGGTCTGAACAATCGCTCTCACAGAGGCAGAAGAAAACACTGAGCCTTTGAAAGCTCGAGTAATTTCCTTTGTCATTTAAGGAAGAACACAGCCACAATGGAGGAGAAGGCTATATGAGTCGCTGGATTGGCTACAGAGACAAATTTGGATCGTTGGATCTAATCCCATAAAGAAGGGAGTGCGCAGGGGAGAAATATAGATCCCACTCGTCAGATCTGAGCGCGAGGTTTGACAACTATCAAATCTAAAGAAAGTTGCACGAGGGATAATAGTGGAAGTGCTTCAAACTTCACACATTCAGAAATTTTGAAGCGCACAAGAGAACAGGATAACAAAAGTCTCGAAGTCCCAAAGCCATTCGGGAACATCCATCGTATAGAGGGACAGGTGGCGTAAAATCCACAACTCCAGAGCGAGATCACTTCGAAACTGTTTTGTACAAGGAGAAGGATAAATCACCAAAGAGACGAAGGCCAAATAGATCCAGGTCATTGGTTTCCAAGAGATACATGTCGACAGATCTCAGACTTTTGGGAAAGTCACTTCGGAAGGTTTTTTTCATGGAGTGTGAAGAACTCCTGAAGTCCCGAAGGTCGAAGGAGATTGTAATCATCCATTTGAAAGAGACAAGTGGATGGAAGATATTACCTCTGATAGTTCAGTTCTATGGAAGCATAAGGTATTGGAATGGGAAGAATGGTTGAATCATGAACTCCCGAAGTCACTGTGAATCGTTGATTTTAGAGGGGGTTATGGACTATCGATCCCGTTGTGTATTTGACACTCCACGAGTTTAGAACTTCAGGGATTTGTGAAGAAGTGTTTCCAGATTTTTCCGAAGCCGAAAGTCCAAAGTGATTTAGGAGTTTTAGCCCGAGTCGTAGCCAAGATCACACATGAATAAAGAGTTAGCGCCTGTTAGTGTGAGATTTGGAAAAGGGTGCTAATAAAGAAGGACTGTGAATAACCATCGATCTGAGAATGGAGAATCGACGTGAGGAATCATTGCAGGGAGAGGAGGAAAAATTAGTGGACGTGCTAGTTTGAATCCCTCTATTTACTAGCGTCGTTGATCTCATCAGGACAGGGGATCAACGACCACGATTTAAAGGAGATCAAGTGAGCACTTTTCATATTTCGGGGGTATATCTCTCTGATAAAGAGCGAGTAAGTTGGCAGCCTGCAGTTACTATAAACCGTCGATTGACGAACAACTTAGAAACGACCAGATTGTGACTATGAAAACCTTGAGGGTTATAACAGAGCCTGTGTTTGATTTAGTTTGAGACCAGTAAGGTCCCGAGGAGATGATCCAGCTCAAATATTTAATCGATCCTTGACCGGGAGGTCGAGCAGCCCCGAGGGAAAGTAGGGGAGGTCTACGTCACTTTGGTTTGAAAAATACTCCAACAACTTTCATGAGATTGATGGACGATATATTTTGACCCTTCACCAATTCCTTTGTGGTGGTATATCTGGATGGCAGCCTCATCTTCAACAAGAATTGGGAACAACACTTGCAAGATATTCAATAGGTCCTTCACACTCCGTGACAACACAAGCTATATGATAACTTGGAAAAAATGCTCCTTCAACATGAGCAGGGTCCAATACCTAGGATACATTGTTGATGAGCATGGTGTGCATGTGGATCCAACCAAGATCCAAGTCATTTGTGACTGGCTAGCCCCGACCACACTAACCGAGCTTCTATGTTTCTTAGGACTTGCCAACTTATATCGCAGGTTCATGTTGGGATTCTCCCATATTGCATGGGCCCTCAGCCAAGTGACCAAGGGTGGTGGCAAGGAAAAATGCATGTGGGGGAAGTCACAACAACAAGCATTCAAATATTTGAAACATCATTTGTGCTCAGAATCCAGATCCACTACTCTCCTTACTTGATATGCAACAACCTTTTGAGATTGAGACCGATGCTCCAGACTATGCCATGGGTGTATTTCTCACTCAACAAGATCATCTAGTGGAATATCATAGTGAGACACTATCAAATGTCATTCATAAGTACCCCACCTATGACAAATAAATATATTCCATCGTACAAGTCTGTCGACAATGGAATAACTACATTCTCAGGAAGGAGACAGGAATCCAAACTAATCACAAGCCTCTGTAGTTCATGCAAACACAAGGACAATTACAAAATGACCGCCATCAAAAGTGGTCTACATGCAATAGTTCCATCTCAACATAAAATATAAGACAGGGAGCAACATTCATGTCACTAACTATCTTAGTCGACCTCCAACTGTAGCCTTAACCACGGTGCTCCACTCCTATGGCCATGAGGCATTCGAGTGGCCCAATATCTACAAGAGTGATTCTAACTTCGCTACCACTTACCAGATGCTAGACACATGCATGATTGTCACTGAATTTCATATTCAGGACGGACTGTTATGCCATCTGGTCCACCTCTGTGTTCCTTCAAGTGAGTGTGCGAAGTTGATTTGGGAAGCTCACTACTGTCAGATGGCAGGACCAGGGATGATTTTAAGGATGAAAATTTATTTTAAAATGTATAAACCTTGGTGAATCTTACTAATCCTTCATATTCCAACTATAAATGTTACGCGATATTTTTGTAAAAATATTCAAATTTCTAAGGATTTTATATAGTTTTTATAAATTTTTGGCGATTTTTAAGGTAAAATAATTTTATGCTATAGAATTTGGGCGAATAGTTTTTAAAATAGCGAATCTATTTTTTGGAAAAACCATGGAAAATTAGCCCATGAGCGAAATTTAGCCCCTAAAATCATCCCTGGGCAGGACATTTTGGCATGGAAAGGACCGTGGCAGTACTATAGAAGAATTTCTAATAGCCGAAACTTTGACAGGATGTCAACAAGTATATGGTATGAGTTTTAATATATTTGGATAGTACATGTCATGCCATTTCCAATGGTATGTGAAACGTCACATAACTCCTCACGGTTAGAGAGTTATGGCCATGTGAAGTTGGAGAAAGGTTTGGGTAATGGACCCAAGTTTGTTTCATGGATAATGGTATGAGTTTTGATATATTTGCAGGTAATAATATTATATATGGATAGTACATTTGATTCTATTTCTGGTGGTATGTGGAACGTGACATAACTCCTCAGAGTTAGAGAGTTATGGGCATGTGAAGTTGGGGAACCCTCATGAGTCATCTAGAAGCCCCAAAAGGTCAAAGTAGTCAAAGTGGTTTAAGAGATTTTAGAAGGTAAATAATAAAGTGAAGTGATGAGTGTACTATAAGTCAAATTGAATACATAATAATTGTTTAAATAATAAAGTTAATGGAGAAATTACTAAGTTGACAAGTGGTTAGAAGTGGGTTAACCCTAAAATAAGGAAAGTGGGTTAAGATGGTTAAAAGGTAACCCCTTGAGGAAGCTACATGAAAGTATAAATAATAGGCAAGGCTATCTCATTTTAATCACACTTGAGAATACTAAATATCTACAGGTGAATGAGGTAACCAAAGGATATCTAAGCTGAATTTCAGAGGGAAGGTGAAGTAAATAAGACCGAAAATCAAGGGAGGATAAATTATTTTGATGATGCTTTCTAAGGTATGTTATTTACAGTTCATCTCACCATTTTCGCAATAATGCTTTTTCTAGAATGATTCAAACCGTGAAATTAGGAGGCCATTGAGTAAACATATCCAAGTAGGTGTGATACAAATTTTAGCTTGTGGGTCATTGTAGTTTTGGAGGTACACGCCGTGGAAAATAGGGTTTGTGGCTAGTCCGGAAACTAGTCTAAAACAGGTGTTTCAGGTAAAAATGTCATAACTTCTTCATAACATATTCAAATTCAGTAAGACCAAATGTCTTGGTTAGAGTACAGTCTATAGTATTTTTTGTACATTTTTCAGATCCATAAAAAAAAACATTCTATGCGGGGAACACTCTACAAGTTCTCTCTCTAGAATAAACCAGAATTCAACAAGGTATGCTATTTTTGCTATAAATCCTTTTATTAAAGGTTCCAAGTAGTGAAATCTGGAGGAATTGCATAAAATACATTGAAGAACATTGTGTATCATATTCAGATCTTTGTTCATTACAAGTACATAGTTATTATTATTGCAAGTTAGGGTTTTTTACTAATCCAGAATTAGTCATGTGAGACTAAAGTAAATTTTGATGAAAATGCTAGTCTCTTGTTGTTAAAGTTAAGGAAAGACTGAAAGTATGTGATCATATACACCAGGTCTATTACAGAGTTACAAATCATATTTGGATGATGAAGTTGATGAGGGCTTTTGGTTGAGGTACATGTTGGGTACATGGTTGAGACAAGTAGTTGATGAATTGGCACATAGATGAGGTGTATAGTTGATGATGTCAGTACATATTGATGAGTCATAGTTGATGAGTAGTTGATACGTGATTGGTACATACTTGGTACATGGTTGGAGGCACTTGTTAGTAGTATTGTTGACACATGGTTTATGGATGATGTATCATACTTGTATTGGTATATTATTAGAAGCACATATTGATTTTGGTGATGATTATGAGTTGTTGTTCTATGCTTGGTTGATGCACATCTTTGAGATTTGTCTTGGTGATTGTTCTTGGTGAGTAGATCTAATTTGGTTGATAAGATTAATGGGACAGGTTGTTGTGACAAGTTATTTGTACAATTTTGGTTCATGGTTGATGCACTTGTTTATGGTACAGGTTGATTATAGGTTGTTTGGTACAGATTGGTTCATGGTTGATGCACTTATTTATGGTACATGTTGATTATAGGATGTTTGGTATAGGTTTGTGCATGGTTGATGCACATTTTTATGGTATAGTTTGATGCATGGTTGATGCATGGTTCAGGTTATTGGTACAGGTTGATTGGTGCAAGTTGATTGGTACAAGTTTACAATGCTATATCTCACAGTGATAGTGTGACAGTGGTTCCATCATTCTACTTATACATCAGGGAGGTTGGACAAGGCAAGTATATGTGGTTGTAGCCACCTTTCAGTTGTAGCCGAAGAACATAGGGGGCTGTATCCTCCTTTTGGTTGTAGCCAGAAAATTGGGGAGTTGGAGTTTCCCTCAGTTTGTAGCCTGAGAAATTAGGGGGTTGGAACCTCCTTCCAGTTGTAGCTAGAAAAAAAAGGAAGTTGGTTCTTCCAATGAATGTAATTCTTAAAGATATATAAGAAAAAACATTATGTGGTTTTCTCCCGCTTTGGGTTTCCACATAAAAACATCAGTGTACTGTGTATGTGTATGATTTCTCATTTCTTCATTGTTTATTTACTCTGTAACTATTGGATAATAATGCTACATTGATATAACACTTGCATATTGTGGTTAAAGAGTATTGAATTTCTCTATTACTGATTCACCCCCCCTCTCAGTAATCCAACAATTGGTATCCGAGCAGGTTCCTTCAAGAAACAGTTTAACCACTGGAAGGAGATCATGGATTATTCTGAGAATGGAGTACCATTGTTTAATGGTCAGAATGGTTTAAAGTATGAGATGTGGAGCATAAGGATGAAAGTATTTTTACAAACACAGGGGCATTATATTTGGCTATCATTCGTTACAGGATATGATAGTTCAAAAAGGGAAAATACTGCAACCAAGAAGGAATTGAAGAAGAATAACAAAATAGCAATGGATTTCATCTGAGAAGGATTACCTAATATGGTAAGAAAAAGGTTGGTAAATGTTCATCAGCCAAAGAAATTTGGGATAAGTTACATGACATATATTCTTTACCCATCACAGATTCAGAAAATGCCAAAGAAGATGCAAGTACATATCAAGAAGAAATATGTTCACCATGTCAAACAGATTCAAAAGATGAAGAGTAAATAATCAACAGAGAAGCTCAACAGGTCATCGAGAACTTAAGAACTCAGCTAGAAGAAGCTAGAAAGATCGAAGAAAATATTGAATATCAAAAGAAGTTTTTGGAAGACAACATAGAATCACAGAAGGAAGAATCATAAATGAGAGAGAATATATTGACAGAACATCTTAAGGAAAGAACTAACGATCTAAACCAGCTTGAGTCAAAGTTTGGTCTTGAAGAAGAAATAATCACATTAAAAATTCAGCTTGAAGAAGCGAAGAGAATAGAAGAAGTCACGAAGTCATATATATTAAATAAAGAAGAAGAGGTTGAGAAGCTTGAATAAGAAGTTGTCACATTGATAAGTAAAATTTTCAAGCTCAAAAAGAACATTGAAGAGACAGAAACATTCATATCGGTTACAAAGAATGAAGAGAAGCACTCTAGGTTGCTAGAAAAGAAGAATGAAGAAAATAGAAAGAGTTATGCAGAAGTACTCAAAGGAAGGAATCATGGTCAAACAAAATCTAAGAAAACTATTGAAGATACATCTTCAAGAAGACCATCTGTGTTCAAGCCACAAAGAAGCTTCAATCATGATCATGATCAATCAAGGTATAAATTCAGAAGGACTACACCAGAAAGAAGATCATTCACTCCCAGGTATGAAAAAATATTTTATGGTCATTGTTTTTATTGTACTAATTTTGGACATAAGGTTGCAGATTGCAGGGATTATAAAAATGTTCAAGCAAGAAGTGTCTATGTGGCCCCACGTAACATTGAATGTTACAAATGGCATAACTATGGACACATAGCTAGTGATTGTAGAAGCATGATCGATACTTCCATGAAAGAGAACATTGATATCAGATATAAGAAAGTATGGATAATAAAACATGAAGACCAGGTGAACAAAGAAAAGGTCCCAGAGATCACAAGATTGGAAATAAAATGAGATGAAGAAAATTCTACAGAGAAAAAGAAAGATGTCAGGTACAGAAAGGTTTGGAAAATAACTGAAAGAAAAGAAGGACAAGTAAATAAGGAATAGGCTCAAGAGATTGTAATTTCGTAAATTGTAGTGAAAGATGAATCCACAAACAGAAAGAAAGAAGTTAGAGCTCAGAAAGATGATGAATCTACCAATGAAGATGATGATGAATACATATTAGAGCAGTAATTGTTCTGAGCCTTTCGACTTAAAGACTCCCAGGTAATATGAATATTAGACAGGGGGAATCTATGTGATAGTTGTGATAGACCAAAGAACCATCCTTCAAGTAGCTTGTAGAGTTTGAGAAGACATATCCAGAGGAGTCAGTTAGCAAAAGTACAGTTTGATAGATTAATCAAGACTTCATGATAGTATAGTGATAAATGGGTTAGCATTATGGACAATTGCGCAAGTAGAGTCTTGGACAGTATGGACAGAGATGGATTTGTAAGAACACTTAGAAGGTTTGGACAGATATATGAAAATGCACGAGAGCATGGATTGATAGATTGGTTCAGAGAGTGGTTCAAAGACAAAGGAACATTATCATAATGGATGATAATTACACAGTAAATGGCTTGAACAATGCTAATGGATTCCCAATTGACAGATATTTTTTGGACACATGTAGTGCATACAACAGTTCACATTCAAAACAGAGTAATGCTCAGAAACAACAATGACAAAACTCCCTACGAACTGTGGAAAGGAAGCGCAATCAACAACCTCTACATCAAGGTAACTCAAGGTAGTATTTTATTAATTGAAATTTATGTTGATGATATTTTTTTGGAAGTACTAATGACAGGTTAAGCCATAAAATTTCAAAGAATATGCAGAATGAATTTTAAATGTAATTACTTGGAGAACTATACTTCTTTTTGGGTCTTTAGATATGTCAAAGAAACTAAGGAATTTTTATTTCTCAAACTAAGTATATTAGAGAAATGCTAAAGAGGTTCGGAATGGAAGATTGAAAACTAGTTACCACTCCTATGCAAACCAATTGCAAGTTGAGAAAAGATGATGATTCAAAGTCTACAAGACCATAGGAAATACAGGTCAATGATTGGTAGCTTACTATATGTGACAACATCCAAACCAGATGTAATGCAGGCAGTTGAACAGGTGGCATGATTTCAAGAAGCACCAAAGGAATCACATGTATTAGCAGTAAAGAGGATTTTCATATATCTCAAAGGAACATAAGAGTTTGGATTATGGTATCCAAAAGGAAAGGATCTATCACTTATTTCCTACACAGATGCAGATTGGGCAGGTTGCATTGATGACGGACAAAGCACCAGCGGAGCATATTTCTACTTCGGTGAGTGTTTAGTATCATGGCTAAGCAAGAAACAATCATCAGTATCCTTATCTACAACTGAGGCAGAGTATATTACAACAACAGGATGTTGTACACAGGTTCTATGGATGAAACAAACTCTGACAAATATACAGGTTGAGTATGATGATCCCATTCCAATATATTGTGATAATACAAGTGCCATCAATATCTCAAAGAACCCGGTGATGCACTCCAGGACAAAGAACATTCCAATCAAGTATCAATTTCTACAAGAACAGGTTACAGAGAAGAACATCAGAGTTGAATATGTGGGCACAAAAGAACAAGTGGTAGACATCTTTACAAAACCACTTCCACGGGAATCCTTTGAGTATCTACGACAGAGACTCGAAGTAATTTCTACTCCAAAATGAATGCTTTTGAATGCTTATCTTATATGTCTTAGATTTACACGAGGAAGCACCATAAAGAGGATGGTTCATGTTGGAAGATCAGTGTAATGAAGAAATCAGTCAGGGGGATTATCCCCAAGGACAATTTAGTTAGGGGGAGTAGCCCCGGATGGAAAGATACCTTTTCCATTGATGACAAAAGGGGAGAGATTTATCAGATGCAGAGGTAAATGCTTGGAGAAAGAGAACAAAGGCATGGTTCCAGGGGGAGCGATGGTCACAGGGGGAGAATGAGTAATATGACTTTAGTATTGCATAAGAGTGTTTCCATCAATTCCAAAGGGGGATATTGTTGATTATTTGAGTTGGTTGTCATTGATTTCAACCCTTGAAGAAAGTTTGGTAGAAAATTCTGGTAGCAAAAAGGTTTGGGTAATGGACCCAAGTTTTTTTATGGATAATGGTATGTGTTTTGATATATTTTCAGGTAATACTATTCCAGATGGATAGTACATGTCATGCCATTTTCGGTGGTATGTGTAACATCACATAACTCCTCACGGTTAGAGAGTTATGGCCATTTGAAGTTGGAGAAAGGTTTGGGTAATGGACCCAAGTTTGTTTGATGGATAATGGTATGAGTTTTGATATATTTGTAGGTAATAATATTCTATATTTATAGCGCATGTAATTCCATTTCGGGTGGTATGTGGAATGTCACATAAATCCTCACGGTTAGAGAGTTATGGCCATGTGAAGTTGGAGAACTCTCATGAGTCATCTAAAATCCCCAAAAGGTCATAGTCAAAGTGGTTTAAGAGATTTTAGAAGGTAAATAATAAAGTGAAGTGATGAGTGTACTATAAGTCAAAGTGAATACAAAATAAATTATTTAAATAATAAATTTAATGGATAAATTACTAAGTTGACAAGTGGTTATAAGTGGGTTAACCCTAAAATAAGAAAAGTGGGTTAAGATGGTTAAAAGGTAACCCCTTGAGGCAGCTACATGAAAGTATAAATAAGAGGCAAAGCTATCTCATTTTAATCACACTTGAGCATATTGAATATCTACAGGTGACTGAGGTAACCAAAGGATATCTAAGCCAAATTTCAGAGGGAAGGTGAAGTAAAGAAGGTCGAAATTCAAGGGAGGATAAATTCTTTTGATGATGTTTTCTAAGGTATGTTAATTACAGGTCATCTCACCATTTTCGCAATAATTTTTTTTATAGAATTATTCAAACCATGAAATTGGGAGGCCATTGAGGAAATATATCCAAGTAGTTATGATACAAATTTCATCATGTGGGTGGTTGTAATTTTGGAGTTACACACCATGGAAAATAGGGTTTGTGGCTAGTTCTGAAACTAGTCTAAAGCATGTGTTTCAGTTAAAACGTCATAACTTCTTCATAACATATCCAAATCTAGTAAGACCAAATGTATTGGTTAGAGTACAGTCTGTAGTATTCTATGTACAATTTTCAGATCCATAAAACAAATATTATGTGCAGGGAACGCTCTACAAGTTCTCTCTCTAGAATAAGCCAGAATTCAACAAGGTATGCCATTTTTGCTATAACACCTTTTATGAGAGGTTCCAAGTAATTAAATCTAGAGGAATTGCATAAAAGACACTGAAGAACATTGTGTACCATTTTCAGATCTTTATTCATTACAGATACATAGTTATGATTATTGCAAGTTAGGGTTTTGACTAATCCAAAATTAGTCATGTGAGACTAGAGTAAATTTTGATGAAAATGCTAGTCTCTTGTTGTTAAAGTTAAGGAAGGCTTGCAAGTATGTGATCATATACACCAGGTCTATTACAAAGTTACAAATCATATTTGGATGATGAAATTGATGAGGGATTTTGGTTGAGGTACATGTTGGGTACATGGCTGAGACAAGTAGTTGATGAGTTTGCACATACATGAGGTGTATAGTTGATGATGTTGGTACATCTTGATGAGTCATAGTTGATGAGTAGTTGATACATGATTGGTACATACTTGGTACATGGTTGGAGACACTTGTTAGTAGTATTGTTGACACATGGTTTATGGATGATGTAGCATACTTGTATTGGTATATTATTAGAAGAACATATTGATGTTGGTGATGATTATGAGTTGTTGTGTTATGCTTGGTTGATGCACATCTTTAAAAGTTGTCTTGGTGATTGTTCTTGGTGAGTAGATATGATTTGGTTGATAACATTGATGGGAAAAGTTGTTGTGACAGGTTATTTGTACAGTTTTGGAGCATGGTTGATGCACTTGTTTATGGTACAGGTTGATTACAGGTTGGTGCATAGTTGATGCACTTGTTTATGGTACAGGTTGATTACAGGTTGTTTGGTACAAGTTGGTGCATGGTTGATACACTTGTTTATGGTAGAGGTTGATTACAGGTTGATGCATGATTCAGGTTATTGGTATAGGTTGTTTGGTGCAGGTTGATTGGTACAGGTTTACAGTAGTATATCTCACAATGATAGTGTGAAATTGGTTCTATAATTGGTGTCTTATCCATCCCTCTTACTAGTTCTGAAAAAACCCTAAAAAATTACTCTCAATTTGCAAATGAAAAATTGAGAAATCACTGCAGGAACAAGCAATTTTCAAGGGTGTCACACCCTACTTAAGGATATAGTGCGACACTGACCTTAGTGTCGAACTATGATAGTTCATAAGGTGCGAAATTTTCAATTGTTTCACCTTTCACCAGGGAGAGGCTGCGACATTGTTAGATACGAGGATTACACTCACCGAAAATACAATTTCCCTATTTTATGGCTTGTCTAGTTTGCTCTAAACAACTCATCTCTGATACCATGTCAATGTTTCATGGATACCTTCACGGGAGACCTAGATAAAGCAAGTACAAACAAATCTTATCAAGAAAAATATGAGAGATTCAATATGGAATAATGTGAAAATATATCCACACTACCCCAATGAGCTAATCAATAATGAATACAATGAATGAGTGACATGCACTCATTTTATTTTTTTGCTAGTTTGTATGTTTCCTGCGATACTAGCTTGTGGCTTGAGAAACTGCAAATCATGGGAATCTAAGCCATCAAAATCACCCAAGGATCGCACTTGGCCTTAGTCACACCAACCCTTAACATGGCTGGATTTTTTGTCCCCGCAGGTTTTGAACCGATGACTTAACATTATGGAGTGCCTTAACAACACACTATATCACCAACTGTCCTACACCTCTGGGACATTTAAATTTGAAGTACATGGGAGAGGGATTTGGTCCACTTATGTGTGCATGTGTCATGATAGCATTTAATATAGTATCTCTGGGTGCAACCACATATTCGACCACTACCTAAGGTGCCCCCATGGATCCAAGTAAGGCCCTCATGGGAATTGAACCTTGCCCAATGGTGAAAAATTCCTCGCTTTCCACCATTGGACCCAACCCCTTTGGGCGACTGATATGAAATCATATAGGAAAGAAAATTCCATAATTAAGAAAAGTGAACAAACAATGAGATTTTCTCAAGAATGCATGCATAATAGTGATAGTCTAAAATAGAAAGTATAAAACAGAACTAGCACCAATTAACTACCACTGAACTAGTGGATCGAAAATAGAAATATTTCCATCAGAGGTCCCAATAAAATAGACTCATGTTTGGAAGATTGTTTCAAGTCCAAAGAAGGTCTTTTCAAATGGCTAGTAATTTCCTTTGGTTTGAGAAATGCTCCAACAAATTCCATGAGATTGATGGACGATATATTGCGGCCCTTCACCAATTCCTTTGTGGTGGTATATTTGGATGACATCCTCATCTTCAGCAAGAATTGGGTGGAGCACTTGCAACATATTCAACAACTCATTCACGCTCTGCGACAACATAAGCTATACGCTAACTTGAAAAAATGATCCTTTGGCATGAACATGGTGCAATACCTAGGCTACATTGTTGATGAGCACAATGTGCATGTGGATCCAACCAAGATATAAGTCATTTTTTATTGTCCAATCTTGACCACACTAACCAAGCTTCGACATTTCTTAGTACTTTCTAACTTCTATCGCAAGTTCATGTTGGGATTTTCCCATATTGCATGGGCCCTCATCCAAGTGACCAAAGGTGGTGGTAAGACAAAGTTCGTGTTGGGGAAGTCACAACAAAAATCATTCGATAATTTGAAACATCACTTGTGCTCAACTCCGATACTCTCCTTACCCAATCGACAACAACATTTTGAGACTGATACCAATGCTTTAGATTATGTTGTGGGCACAATCCTCACTCAACATGGTCATCCATTGCCATATCATAGTGAGACACTATCAGATGTCATACGTAAGTACACCACCTATGACAAAGAAATGTATTCCATCGTACAATCCTGTCAACAATGGAAGCACTACATTCTTGGGAAGGAGAGAGTAATCCACACCGATCACAATCCTGTGCAGTTCAGGTAGACACAAGGCAAGTTACATAACGATCATCATCAAAAGTGGTCCACATACTTGTAGCAATTCCATCTCAACATCAAATATAAGACATGGATCACCAATCATGTCACTGACTACGTTATTTGACCTCTAATTGTAGCCTTAACCATGGTGCTCCACTCTTGTGACCATTAGGTATCTGAGTGGCCCCAACTCTACAAGAGCGATCTTGACTTCGCTACCACTTACCATATGCTAGACACAGGTGCAAATTTCACTAACTTTCATATTCAAGATGGATTGTTATGCCATGAATGCCACCTCTATGTTCCTTCAAGTGAGCGTGAGAAGCTTATTCGGGAAGCTCACTACAGTCGGATGGTAGGAAATTTTGGAATGGAAAACACTGTGGTAGTACTATAGAAGTATTTATACTCTCTGAAGCTTCGACAAGACGTCATCAAGTATATCAGGTCCTTCACTACCTGTGCCATTTCCAAACCAACCACTAGGAAGAAAGGCATGTACACCCCTCTCCCTACTCCCAATGGTCCATGGGAATCCATATCGATGGAATACATGTCAAGCATTCCTTCAACCAAGCAAGGAAATGATTGTTTTTTTGTGGTGGTTGATCAATTTTCTAAGATGGCCATCCTCAAAACTTGCAAGAAGAATATCACAGTGGAGGCCACTGCCAAGCTAGTCTTTGAATGGGTGTGGGTACACTTTGGGAAACCACAAAAAATCATAAAATATCGGGATAACAGGTTCCTCAACATATTATGGTCTAGCCTATGGTCATTGTTGGACACCAAGCTCACCAAATCCACTGCCTTCCATCCTGAAACTGATGGCTAGACAGAGGTCGTCAACATAATTATCATACATATTGTGTGCATGTACAACTCCAAACCTCTGTGCACATGGGATGAGAGTCTCCACTATGTTCAACACAACTACAACAAAGGCCTTCATAGCTCTGATACCACTGATCCATATTTATAAATGGAATGAAATGGAATATATATGTATAGCAAAGAAATACATAGAGATATAGTAAAACTTGACTTCTATTAATAAAGAGAATATGTTGAAACTATAAAAATGTAGACTGAAACAAACTTGCTCGAATGATGGCATCTTATCTCTGAGAAGAGATGTGATAGTTACACTCATTCACAAGAAGATGGTTACAATGAGGCTCCAAAGGATTTTTTAACATAAAGCATAAATGAGAAAACCCTAAACATCCAAAAACCTAGCCCTAGGAGATGAAGCACCAAAATTCATGTGGGCCCTCATGAGGTAAGTTGGTACATCAACTTCCTGGGGTCATAACTTTTTCATATGATCTTCGTTTTAGGAGCAAGATAACTCATTGGAAAGAAATATATGATTACTACACATGTTTCTATTACAGTCTGGATAAATCCTACACTATGATTGTGCCAAGGAAGATACCTCCATGTAATCCAATAGTGTTGTTTTCCCTACGACATCAATCCCTTCAAGGATGAGGTGTTGTGTGATATTTCTCTCCTTTAAGTTTGTGTTGTTCTTTTATGCGAACCATATTTGTGGAAACGACATCTTGTATATGACTCTAGATCTCACAGTGTTATTATTACTTTGGGTAGACAATTGTACAGGATACTAGAGGTAGCTCCACCTACCGCTATTTTTTTTTATCTCTGCTAAGAAATGAAAGAATTTTATTTCCCAGACTGGGAAAATTGTCTTCTTCATGATTTTCTCTCAAAGTGAATAGAAGTTCGCAGCCACATCCATGGCCTCTACACAGGGCCTCTCCACGTAGCATAAACAAGTGAACAAGATCGTGGAAGAATACAAAGACCTCTTCTCCTCAACCACGGGGGTGTCGCGACATTGTCAGGTCAAGAATTCAATCGATCTAACCCCCAGTGAACTTCTACCCAAAGGGTTAGTCTATTGCCACTCTTTGCTGGAAAATGAGGAAATTAATCTCCCAAGGATTTGAGATTCACCATCTCGCCCTAACGAGATAATCCTGTGATGAAATATATGTCCTCTACTTAAATTTTCAATGGTTTCCCATTACGATTGAAGGCCTCTGTGTTCGGTTCCAAAAATTTTACCAGGATTTGAAGTAATCTCACTTGAGCCCTCATTCCTTTGAGAGCCCAAAACTTGTAAATCCCACATATTTTTAGCACTAATTGGTCCCCTGGATCTCTTTCCACTGCAACATCAACTTCCTCGTGCTCTCTTTCTCTCCATTCAAGTACCATCCTGTAGTAAGAAAACCTTTTTCTGAGTCAAGCTCTTAAAAAAACTGGTTTGGGGACTTGTACATGGGTTGTTGTGTTGACAGACGCATTTAGGGTTGCATATACGTGGTCTAGATTTTCCTTTCCTATGTACATTCCTCCATATATGTGACCCAATGATCTAAAAATGAAGAAGACTTGTATTCTTGAAAATTTTTGCAAGTAAAATTTATGTGTTAAAAGCAAATGGATCAAATTTGCAACACATCATTAATAGGATTTACTCATTTAAGATGCATATAAATAGCATCATAAACAATGAACAGAAAACATATAACACAGCAAATGATAAAGGAGTTCACCCCTCTCTTGAGCTACATCTCCTGGTCCAGCTTCCAATGGATCATTTGTATTATTTGCTCAAAGTGCTCAAAAATGTGCTTTACAATGCTTAAACTGCCAAATAGACTACTCCAATGGCTTCAGAACGTCCAAAAACCCCTAGCTGGGCTTTTTCGGCACCTCGTTTGGCCAAAAATTGAAGAAGTTAGGCTTCCTGGAAGTCCCCCCTTCAAGCTTGTTGTCTTTGCATCTACAAATTGCACCTCCCATGGCTCAACCTAGCCCACACGCAATTTAAAGCGTAGAAACCTGGCACCAAATGCAATCGCACAAACGATGCGAACTGTAGGACAGTTACGGGCGCACCAGCCCTAACTGCCAAGGCTGAAGTCATATGGGCATGTGACCACACGCATTTTCAAATAGGGCTCTGTCCCATAGGCAAATAGAAACGTAACATGTGGTGAGTCGTTCAAGCGTTTAAACCACAAATCAAAACCCAAAACGCGTGCACACTATAATTCCATTGGTCATATGTAAATGTAATACAACCGCGGGCTGGGGCTAAGCCCCAGCCCGACCCCCGCGCCAAACTTTAAACAATGCAAATTTAAATGAATATTAACCCACTCATATAGAAAGGAACAAACACGTGGTAAGTTGGTTGGGTGAACTTTGTTAAGTATTTACATGGTGGGAGGAGGTCCACAGTTCAAACCCCACAGAGTCCATAATGTTTTGAACTAACAACCAATACAACGGTGCCACGTGGCAGCCCATGACTGGGCCACGTGGCACCACACCATTTATCAAAATGATGCCATGTGTCACATCATGATTCACCCAAATCTACCAATAAGTGAAGGCCACATCATCATCCGCCACGTCAGTGTACAGACTCTGCCACATCAGCCTATACGGCCTCTGCCACGTCATCCTGCACGGACTGCACAGTCAGCGTCCCTTTTTTTACCAGTTTAACGATTCGAACAAATCACGATATCTCTCGCTCTCAACGTCTGTTTGAACCCAAATGAATTGCGTTGGGTTCGTGATGACGAGGGCTACGCTCTTGTTCGTTTTGAAGTGATTCCGAGCACTTTGATTTTTTGAGCAAAATTTGATCCCCTAATCACACCTCCCCATAGGGCAGCTTTTGGACCTCCAAAAGACTATTGAAGTCTATTTGAAGATGAGGGTATAGTTCCCTCACTCTTCCAACCTCAATCCACTTGTCTTTGCTTGGATTTGTTGCTTTAAGACCAACTCGAAGATACTCCACATTTCCTCGTTTTGAAGTTCGCATTCTCCTGTCAAGAATGGTGTCTTCATGCAGTTCTGTAAGATATTCTGGGGGAAAATCATCGATAGAAGGAATCTGAACATGCTCTCCATGATCATCAATCAACGGAGGCTCATACAATTTCAAATTCTCAACATTAACAACTGCATACATTTGCATATAAGGAGGCAAATCTAAACGAAAGGCATTGTTACCAA
>ML793126.1:96119-108504 GCA_009831015.1 Picea engelmannii
TCATTCAAGATGCATATAAATATCAGCATAAACAATGAACAGAAAACACATAACACAGCAAATGATAAAGGAGTTCACCCCTCTCTTGGGCTACATCTCTTGGTCCAGCTTCCAATAGATCATTTGTATTATTTTCTCAAAGTGCTCAAAAATGTGCTTTACAATGATCAAACTTCCAAATAGACTACTCCAATGGCTTCAGAACGTCCAAAAACCCCTAGCTAGGCTTTTTCGGCACCTTGTTTGGCCTATAATTGAAGAAGTTAGGCTTCCTGGAAGTCCCCCCTTCAAGCTTGTTGTCTCTGCATCTACAAATTGCACCTCCCATGGCTCAACCTAGCCCACACACAATTTAAAGCATAGGAACCTGGCACCGAGCGCAACTGCACAAACGGTGCGAACTATAGGATGGTTATGGGTGCACCAGCCCCTAACCACCAAGGCCGAAGTCATATGGGCATGTGACCACGCACATTTTCAAATAGGGCTCCGTCCCATAGGCAAATAGAAACGTAACATGTGGCGGGTCGTTCAACCGTTTAAACCACAAATAAAAACCCAAAACACGTGCGCACTATAATTCCATTGGTCATATGTAA
Source organism: Picea engelmannii (assembly GCA_009831015.1). Taxonomy (NCBI): domain Eukaryota; kingdom Viridiplantae; phylum Streptophyta; class Pinopsida; order Pinales; family Pinaceae; genus Picea; species Picea engelmannii. The sequence goes on from ML793126.1 coordinate 96,719, forward strand.
ATGTAATACAACCACGGGCTGGGGCTAAGCCCCATCCTAACCCCCGTGCCAAACTTTCAACAATGCAAATTTAAATGAATATTAACCCACTCATATAGCAAGGAACAAACGCGTGGTAAGTTGGTTGGGTGGACTTTGTTAAGGCTTTACATGGTGGGAGGAGGTCCACAGTTCAAACTCCATGGATTCCATAATATTTTGAACTAACAACCAATACAACGGTACCACATGGCAGCCCATGACTGGGCCACGTGGCACCAAACAATTTATCAAAATGATGCCACATGTCACATCATGATTCACCCAAATCTTCCAATAAGTGAAGGCCACATCATCATCTTCCACGTCAGTGTACGGACTCTACCACATCAACCTGTACGGCCTCTGCCACGTCAGCATGTACAGACTGCACAGTCAGCGTCCCTTTTTGTACCTGTTTGACGATTTGAACAGATCGTGATATCTCTCGCTCCCGACGTCTGTTTGAACCCAACCGAGTTGCATTGGGTTCATGATGATAAGGGATACGCTCCTGTTCATTTTGAAGTGATTCTGAGCACTTTGAATTTTTGAGCAAAATTTGATCCCCTGATCACCCAATGAACTACATCCCGCATACACCCTAATTCTTAAGTTACACCTTAAAGAAATCAAAACATTGGGACTAATTTGAAATTATAAACCACTAGAAATGAAGAGGAGGGGAAGAGTACTTACCTGGTCCAGACGTTTGTCAATTTCTTCACTCGTATCTCCCACAGTCGACACTTGAATATCGTGGGAAAATTGGTCCAAAATGCACTATGTGGGTTAACTCAAATGGTATGGTAAAATTGGTTATTTTTTACTATTAGTAGAAACTTTTTACCCAGTTTACATAGTTTTTGCTAATCTTTTGGCCTAGTGGACTAATAGTGCAGTGGAAGGAGTTGGTTTAGTGGTTTTGTCCAAGGATTTTTGTGGTTTCTAGCATCATTTCGCCTGTTCGTGACTTCGACAGGTATTTTATTTGACCAACATATAGGATAGGTCGTCACTTCATTTTGCATTTGTGCATGATCCTATAACTGTAATCTGTATGCCTTAGGTACGAACTCATTTATTAGCGATACATAACCTTCTTTCTACTACTAGAAGTGTCATTAGTGAATGGTATAGGCTTACCAAACATCGGTGCCCTAGTTAGAACCTTTATGCCATTTCATGCCCATGCAAATATTTTTTCCATAAGACCGGGAGTCCCTTATAGTTTCAATATGACTTTACATTTGATCCTCATATTCTTACTCATAAGTTTTCTGACCTATACCTATGGGACTTCCAGCGAGTCTTAGTTAATCTCTTTTCCAACTCTATAAAAAAGTGAAAAGATTGTCGAGTGAACTTGTCTCTTTCACACTCGTTAATTGGATTTGAAAGGAAGTATATTTTGTGTAAGTTTAACCCTTTTTCAGACCAAGTAGAATAATTTCAAAAAAAGGAATATTCTAGTCACTAGTGGCTAGAAGAGTTCTCTTGGGTATTGTTTTATACTTTTTCAGGCCTAGGGCACTAAATTTACGAAAAAGGACATTCTTTGGAGTTAAGTTGTAATTTCATTCCAATATATTTTTTGCAATATTGAGCCTATTCTTGGTTCCATCTTTCTCGTTACAAGCCCATTACCTCAACAATTTGCAGCACTAGCCAAGCAGAGCCTTGTTTATATCCTTCGAAGATTTTCACCTTGTACCCTAAGAGAAAACATTACCCCGAGTGTCGACATCTTACATGCACCTCCTTGCATTAAAGCATAGGTATGTTCCACTTTTGGAACTATTTTCTTACTCGTGACATTCGTTTCCTCCTCTGTACCATAGAATTCATTTGCTTATGAAAAACAAAATGCGGGCGGGAAAAGAACATTATCTCGTATTGGCAGAATTTGTGTCTCCTTTGAATAGAGCACAAAATTTTGAGTCCACTTGTCATCCAAAATTTGAGTTTAGCATGACCTTAGGAAGCTGAGCTCATTACTTAGAGGTTACTCCTTCGACTAGTTACTCTTCCAGTCCCTATGTATATTTTGATTGATGCCTCCTTCATCACGAAGTTTCATTATCAAGTCTATGTTGTCGAAGTCCTCCATATGTTTCATGCTCTTGTTCAAAGGATGTCTATAAGCTTGTGTCGGCCATTCCTGAGAAATATTGAATTTGCATGTCTTCCATACCTTTAGTGTGTCTCGGAGCTACATGAAGTTGTAGTCCTACCATGCACCTTGGTCCTACTTTCATTATGGGTAGGTAACCTTGAACCCAACAATCGACATCTCATGATTGGTCACTAACTTGGGGGTTTTCATTGTGTTCTATGACAAGAAATATATTCACACGTTGGATTCATGCAGTGTCTTGGATGCCATTAGCCTTATTGGTGGTTTGCTCACCTTTGTCAACAATTTTCCTTATTTTCTTCTATTCAGAGGGTCTTTTTCGTTCACTACTTGCATATGGTGCATGTGAAATATGCATAGGGTCATTGGTTCGTTAACATCATCTTTGTATGAGTTCCTCCAAATCATCAAGCTATTTATTTGTACCTCATGCTGACTAATTAAAGATGCCTTAATTCTCTCCTTTCAACGGGTCTCCTTCCATTGAATTCAACTCATATATTATGGAAATGAGGCCTAGAGTCCTCTGAGTACCTAAAGGCTTGCAGTCATTAATGGAAGGTTCTCTTGCCATCGATAGTTGGAAATACATCAATGTCTCATGATCTATGGATTCTTCAAGTTTTTGACCTCAACACCTTTATTCACACTTTTAAGAATGTACTCGATGCCTTGATACCTACTTCCATTATCAGTAGGTTGTCCTTTGTTTGTTAACAGTATAACTTAATGATCGGTAATCAAACGAAGTCTCATTGTGTTCGACCTCAAATACTCTATTCACATGATGTAGACTTGCACCTTTGGTGGATCATGTAGAAGACTTGAAGACATCAATTTATAGTCGCATCTTTCCTGATTTGTTTCTATCATTGGACCAGTACCTATATGACTTCAGTGATCATGGGAGATCAAATTGTACTCCATTGTATACAAATATCTTCATATTGATTTTGAGACCGGTTTTCATTGGGACTTGTTCGTGACTATGACTACCTATGGCATGTGTCTACTTTGTATTTCCTATTCATGGCCATGAACAATTGTTTGGTATATTTCCACATAGATCTACAGTGTAATTCAAATTGGCATCCATGTGTACAAAGTCATTATGGATTGTAATATTCTCATGAGAAACTAGTTCGTCCAACTGGGTCTCCATTACTCCATTTCTGGGAATTATAATGTATTTCGGCCATCGCAGATACTCCTCTGACCTCACACATTAGGGGGCATATATTATAGCAATATTTTTCCTCACCCCGTACAACTTTCTCAGAAGGCCTTTTCCATTTCTCTATGTAGACTTGAAGTCCCCTTTTTCACTTCCTAGAGATAAAAAATCATATTTTTCCACATATACGCTCCGTAACAGTTATACAACATGTGTATACGTAGGTTGCACCACTACATCTCGCATACATCGAGTTTGATGCTCAAAATTAAAAAAATGTGTCAGGTTTCCATGTCACGTCACAAGATCCATGATCCTTGACCTTCCATTTACAGGAAACACTCTGAATCGAACCTTCAGTTCCATTTGAAAGCTATAAAATGGGCCATATCCAAACCATGGAGGAGGAGAGAATTCAAATTTTGACAGAAAAGTTACTCTGGAGAAATTGTTCACTTCATATTGAGTCTGCATCCTATTGGGGTCCTATAATTATAGGCAACTCAATTCTTCGACTGTTGATTTGGTGTTTCTCTCGTGATGATGAAGTCTGGCTCGGTTGACCCCTTTTTCCCCTTCATCCATTTCGCTCGATCCTCCATCATTCTGTTGCATCCTTCATCCTTCGTTGCGCCTTCACTCCCTTGTCTTTTCAACCCATTGAGTACGCCTCACCCGCCTTCCATCCCTGAATAAACGGACTTAGTATAATGAACGAATAATGTTAAAAGGTTAGTGATATTCTCTAATATTTGTTAGCCTAACAAAGTTGTTTTGATAGGATAATTTAAAATAAATAATTATTAAACTAACTATTAATTAATTAATTAATAATTAGTTAGTTTAATAAATTGTTAGTTTTTGGATTAAATAAAATAATTAAAAACCAAAAACATATAACAATCAAACATAAAAACTAAACATAATAAATATATAATAAAACAAATATAAGAATTATAATAAACATAAAAATAAAATATATATAAAACATAAAAAAATAAAATACAAAACATAAAACCAAAACATATAATATAAATAACAAAACATAAAAAACAAATTAATAAAATAAAAKCACAAAACATATAAAACAAAAAACAWAATATAAAAATTAAACATAATACGTAACATGTAACATAAAACACATAATAAAAAATATTAAAAAAAAAACAAATAAAAACAAACCTACGCTACCCTAAGCCTACCCCACCCTCGTACCTTACAGCTCACGTCACACTCCACTCACATCTACCTCAACCCACCCAAAAGACTCCCGTGCATCTATTACACCAGCGCCCCCATCCACTTCACATTACATTTTAATCAACGGCACATAAAAATTCCGGACCCCCCCTCACCATCTGGAATTTAACGAGAGGGGGGGTCCGGAAAAATGGTTTTTCAATACCGCTCCCCCTCCATGTGTCAGAATCCCATTCCATCAGACCCCCCCCCAAAAAAAAAAAACCGCTTACCACCTCAAGGGGGGTCCGGAATACCGCTTTCCCGAAAACAAAACCACCTTTTTCAATTTTTTCCTAATTTTTGCCTGTTTCAGCATGTGTTCGTCCGAGGCAGTTTCTGGGCAAACGAAGACGGATTTTAAAAATCTGAGAGTTTTTTTTTCTCAACACGGTCTGAAGAACAAAAACCTCTCTCAGTTTTTGCAACAGAGCTACGAGCAGGGAGAATCGAAGCCATCTTCGAGGCCCATTTTTCTAGATTCTCAATTTTCCGTTACAGTCCCGATCTTGCAGGAGCTGTTACGACCAGCTGGGGATGAATTTGGTGAAACCGAAGGAGTTTTTTATCCATCACATGCCCATCTACAATAACCTCCTTCAGTTGTTTCCCAGGTGTCATCATTGAAGAGAAAAACACGTCTGTTCGGACCCCTTTTTCACAAAAAACCGGTACGTCTTTCATGGCAGAAAGTTCCAAATTTTGTGGGAGTGGTGGCTATTTTTGGCCGAGGCGGTTAAAACCGACTCTCGAAACAGATGGGGAGGTCTATCCTATTTATCCAGAGGATTTTAATGTAAAATCGTTCGACCTGTGAGGTCCCTGGCTGGACTATGGGTTGTGCTTGGCCAGAAAACTTCTTTCTGTAATTTTAAATGATCAATCAGTGATGGACATGTGATTTTTTCTACAGGATTCTTGTGTGGATGTATTGGTGGTGTTTTTTCTCTGTTAAAGTATTTTCCTATCCTCTTTCCACTTGTTTTTCAATTCTTATTGTCAGAAGAAAGTACACAGAGCAGAATTTATTGGCAAATACTCTGCATCTATCCTTTTGATAATATTTATGTTATTCGTCTAAAAAGCTCAGTTAAGGAATTCTTAGCTTCTCATTTGCCTGGATTTTTCCTCCCCTATTTCTTCCTCAAATCGACATAATAAAAAGTTATTTCGATCCAACATTTTCGCTACCTTTCCCTGTAAAAAATCTTTGTCTAGATCTAAGAAGGAAACACATGTTAAAGTGTAGACCCCATTTGCCCAATGGCCCTCCTTGCTGTCCCAAAACAACCATTTTAAAACCCCAACCCCACACTTGCATAACTAGCCTAATACCTATTAAAACAAAGCTATATCAGACAGAGAGATCCCTCTCTGAGTCTTGGAGGGCTAGATCCAAGACTCGAAGTGGTTTTGATGTTGCCTCTGTGACTGCCTCCGCAGCCTTGGGCAAATTACAGAGTGCTAACATATCCCTTTGTCCTTTAAAGTATGAACGCATTGTTCATCCCCCAAGCTCTTCCCTCTTTGATGGAGAACCTCATTGTCTCTCTTATATGAGCTTGCATTTGGTGGATGATTGAAGTGGTGGAGGCCCAATTGGAAGGGACTTAGTTTCTTGGTTATGAGATGTGGCGACATGGAATTTTGTCACTCATACACTTTTCTTGATCATATTTTAATAGAAATACTCTTTTCTCGTCCAATTGATGTCTTGCAAATATTTGAATTATTATTCCATGGGAGTATTTGTTATGAATGTTAATGGATTATGCTATTGTATGTGCTAACTTTATATATTATCATCATATGCTTGTGTATCTTGGTTGTTGAGGACAGGTTGCAAGTATAAAGCTTTGATTTGAGTTCTCAACGGTGGTCTTCATCGAACGTCTGAACGAGGTACACTCTTTATCTTTGTTAGCATTTACATTTATATATAATACTTGGGATTAGAGTTGATTTCTGCATTCATTCCATCTGTTGTGGTTTACCCCATGCCATAGAGTGATTTTCCTCATAACAGTGTCATCACCTTTCTCGATTCATTCTTCCCGTGAAGGATAGTTTGCTTCTGCTAATCAGGGTTTTCTTCATTGGTGTTCTCATTTCATTATGTGGGATTGTTCAATGCCATAACATAGCTCTTGGGTTATTCATTGGTCTCTGTAATATGGGGTTGGGATTCTAACCAATTCTAGTTTTGTCGAATGGTGATATTTGATTATTGAGCATAGTTTCTAACATCATGGAACTTTGTTTAATTTTTTTACTATTTTTCAGCTCAGTTATAAGTAAATTGATTTCCTTCATTAGGGAAGCATTTTCCTTTTCAAGTTTCTCACAATATTCTTGTTTTTTCTGCATTTGACTCATTATTTCCTCTTCAACTTTATTTTGTTCTTCTAGTTGCGAAGCCAGATTAGAATTATGTGACAATTTTTCTTTCAGCTGCCTATTCTTTCTTCTGATCCTTTCTATTTCATCTAGGGCACAAAGCAATTCTCCTTCAAGATCAACATCCACATCATCATTTTATCCAATCCCTAGGATTTTGTTATTGAATTCATCTTCATTGGACTATGTTTCTTGGACCATGAAGAGAACACAATTTTCAACCTCTTCATCACTTTCAGAAGATGAGTAGTAGTCCTCTTTGGAATAAAGGTTATTCTTTTTATTGTGGAAGTATTTGTTTCTTTGATTGTTACCCTTCCTTCTTTCATTAGGTTTATGTTTATATTGAGCTTTGTTATCCCTAATCTTATTATGAGGAAATTTTGCAGCAAAGTGTCCTAATCCACCACAATTAAAACTTTTGAAAGGAAGTATACCTTTGTATTTTCCATTTCCTCTCTCTAGACTTCTTATAAAGTTGGCTTCTTCTGTATCAAAATCATCATTTGAGTTGTCACTTGATTTTTCTTTTCTTCTATTAGTATTCTTTGAGGCTTTGAATTTTGTTGTTGGAACAGGGGCAGACCCAGTGTTCAACTCTAAAAGAGCACCAACAAGCCCTAACTACTGGCCCTTTTGGAAACACCTGCGAAGCAGATGTAGTCTCACCCGAAGTAGCGATAGGGGGTTGCATGACATGGGTGTCTACAACTAGAGGAAATGAAAAGTGGACCCAAAACACTAACACATATAAACCCAGTTACTCTTTATCTCCTTTAAGCCTACTGCGCTAACTATAGCTCAAATATGATACAATAGCAGAATAACAGAAGAAAAAGAACATAGCATCAATCACACAAAACAACAAGATATACGTGGTTCACCCTCTCCCTAGGGATACGTCCACATAACTGTTTTTCCTGATATATTATGTAAAAATTACAGTTCTATCTGCACACTTAGCTTGAAGATCTCTCTCTCTTTCTCTCTCTCCCCTCTCTGCACACCTAACTACAAGGTTGATCTCCACACCCAGCTGAAGATCTTACAACATAGACTCTCTTTCAACATAATACTTCTCTCTCTCAACAATAATAATCCTTACATAATCGAACCCATCCTAGGTCCTTGTGACCTTTATTTATACATTAAAATGACTCTCGGATAACCTTAGGCCAAAACCTAAGTGTCAAAACCCTAAAATTTCAAAACCCTGGGTGTCTAAAACCCTAGATCAACTTGACCCGCGTTTTTAGGGCTTTTCTAGCCTGTCTTTCCTTCTTTCCCACGAGGTGCTCCAAGCACTCATTCATGGATTTTTATTCTTGTTGAGTTGTCCATGATCCATATTTCTTGTTGATCTGTCTTCCTCGATATTCTTGTTCAACGACTCACTTTCTCTTACTTCGCTCCTTCTTTTCTTCTTCTTTGGCCACTTTGACCCAGTCTCAATCAATGTACTTTCCGTCCAATTCGTACTTCATGCTTCTTTCCTTAATCTTTTCTTCCTTCCATAACCAAGGGCCAACATGCCCCCAACACTCACATGTGACTCGTCCCGAGGTACTTGAAGTCTGAACCTTATGTTTCACTTTGACTTTAGACTGCGTGGGTCAGCCTGTTCTTTATGCTTTGTCCCTTTCTTCCCTGTGCAGACTGTCTTTTCTATGTCTGGTACCTAGTTTCAACTGCACCTAGTACCTAGACCCTTCTCCTTATGCTTTTACTAAGATTTGCAAGGCAGTTGGTTGTCATAGTACAATTTCAACCAGCTCCCATTCACTAAACCTTCCTTCCACTCTCCATTTAGTGTCTTCAACTACGCATCTCCTCCTTCTGTAACATAGGCAACCTCAAATGGCCCAAGCCAATGTGTTATGAATTTCCTTGGATGATTCATGAACTTATTGTCATATACCAATACCAGGTCTCCTTGCTTCAAGGATTTCTTCTTGATACGTCTGTCATGGTAGGCCTTTTCTCATTCCTTTTATACCTGCTGATGAAATCTTGCAATAAATTGGTCTTCTTATAGTTCCACCAACTGCGCGAGCCTCTCTTGAACAGTGCCAATGTCATCCATATCTGTGAATGTTGAAATTTTGAGACTAGGAACCAAATATTCCATAGGGACAATTTCTTTTAGACCATAAACCAACTTAAAAGGAGTTTGCATTGTCATCTTCTTGCAAGTAGTTCTATAGGCCCATAGCACTTTTGGTACTCTCAAATCCCAGTCATCCATGTTCACACTGCAAATCTTTCTCAGTGTTGTCTCCAAGATCTTGTTGAAAGCTTTGACCATCCCATTCGCTTGTGGATGGTAGGGAGTACTATTCTGATGGTGGAATTAAAATTCCTAAGTCAAAGCTTCGATAGTCTTATTAATAAAGTGTGTAACTTGATCGCTCATCAGGGTCTTCGAGCATCCAAACCTGGTTATGATATCATCAAATATAAATCGTGCAGTTGTAGTTGCACTACAGTCCTTCACTTCTCTTGCTTCTTCCCATCTGGTCAAATACTTTGTCGCAGTGATGATGTATCTAGCTCTTGTGCGCTTTCCTGGTGAGTTGATAGGTCCCACGAAATCAATAGCCCATTTCTCAAATGCTTGTAAGGTCAGCTATGGTGCTAAAGGCATATCATCTCTTCTGGAAGGTTTCCCAACTCTCTGGCATACATCGAAAGCTTTATAGTATTCCTTAGCATATTTATGTAAAGTAGGCCACCAGAGGTTAGCTCTAAGAACCTTTTGCGCTATTGTTTTTCCTTTGTAGTATCCTCCTACGATGCCTTCATATGCTTCTGCTAGAATCAGTGGTCTTTCTGCCTCCATAACACATCTCCTCAAGATCTTATCAGGTCCCATCTTGTATAGTTGTCCAGCTATAAGTGAAAAATCTGCAATGCAAACTACCAGTTGTTTCTTGTGAATGATTGTATATCCACAAGGTGCCATTAGTATTGATAGGAACTAGACTATCTCGATGAAGTGATCATCAACCCTTCTAATGGCCAGCAACTGTGCATCTAGTAGTGCATCCTCCAAATTAGTAGGTTCCTCTCCATGCTTCAACCTAGACAAGTGGTCAGGTCCCTTGTTCATTCTTCCTAGCTTGACCACGATCTCAAAGTCATATTCCTGGAATAACAGTAACCATATGCATATTCTTCCCCCCAACACTGGCTTTTTGACTAGGTATTTCAAAGCAGAGTGATCAATGAACATCTTAAAGTGTCCTCCAAATAAGTAGTGTCGAAACTTATGTAGTGCATACACCATGTCTAAACCTTCTCTCTCAGTGGTAGTGTAGTTTATCTCAGCTATAGATAGATTCCTACTAGAAAAGGCTAATATATGGTCAATATATCATGCTCTTGGTTGTGCTAACACTTCTCCTAGTGCAATAGATGAAGCATCGACATGCACATGAAATTCCTTGCTCCAATATGGGAAAACCAGAATAAGCATAGTAGCCATTTTCTGTTCCAGTGTGTCAAAGCTCTGTTGACCTTCTTTTGTCCATTGAAACTAACAATATTTCTTTAATAATTTCTCCATAGGCGATGTAATCTGTGTATATCCCTTAATGAATTTTTTGTAGTATCCAGTATGTCTCAGCACAATGTGCAATTGTCTAACCAAAGTAGGGGGAGGTAGATCAACAATAATGGAAATCTTGGATGGATCTACTAGCAACCCCTGCTTACACACAATATTTCCTAGCAGCACTCCAAAGGGTGAAAAGAAGATGCACTTCTTCAAGTTTAGGGCAATCTGAAATTTCCTGCACTTATCCAACATTAGTCTTAAACATTCAATATGGTTTTGAAATAAGCTAAAAACAGTCCAATCATCAAAATATGCTTCCAAAAATTTATGTAAAAACTCCTTGAATGCTTCGACCACCACCCTAGAAAAGATGGTTGGTGCATTCTTCAATCCAAAAGGAATCATTGTGTATAGTTAATATCCCCATTCTATTTCAAATGTGGTCCTATGATGATCTTCTTGGGAAATCCTAATCTGGTGATAACCTGAAAATCCATCTGTGAAGGAGTAAACTTCCTGACCTCCTACATTATCTAACACTTCATCGGTGAAAGGTGTATTGGAACCAATTCCCAAGTGTAATTTTTCTCTATTTGATCAAATTCTTCATCCATGGCCTTATTCCAAAATTCATCCTTGTTCAATCATAAATGTGAGTGCTAGGTGCATTTGTTCTGGTGAACGCATTCTTCTTCTAGTCAAAACTTCTTCATCTTTGTTTCTGATAATCTAATCTGAAGGATGATTTTTATGTACATGTCTGCTAGGTGTCTTTGGAGGCACTTGTTGATCTTTCTCTTCTTCTTCCAAAAACTCCAAAGTGCTTCACATTTTCTGGTCTTCATTTCCATAGCTCGTAGGGATTTTTGTCTGTGTTGTTTCTGAGCATTACTCTGTTTTGAATGTGAATTGTTGTATGCACTGCCTGTGTCCAAAAATATCTGTCAATTTGGAATCCATTAGCATTGTTCAAGCCATTTCATGTACCGTCATGTTCTTTCTTTCAACAACTCCATTATGTTGAGGTGTCTGTTGGGCCCCAACAACTCCCCCTAAATTTTTACAAAATTTAAAGGGCCCCCATTAGAATCTTGATAATTATAATGAGCTACAGAATCAACCTTTTCAAATAGTTTCATTCATTGGCTTGCTTTGAGACAAACTTAAGACATTCACTTTAGTATGAGACATTTATTACAAGAGTATATGTCAAAAGTTAGAAACGAGCATAAAAATCTCAATTTAAACAAAAACGTTAATTTTTA
>ML793126.1:224037-263401 GCA_009831015.1 Picea engelmannii
ATTGGCGCAGAAATGACTTCTGATTCTATGGGTGGTCCCTCCACATCTCTTTCGCCTTCTACTTCTTCGATCTGAATGTCGCGTGGGTCATCTTCATCTAGTGCTTCCTCCTATACATGATAACATGACAGTTGTTCCTTAATTGTTTGTTTATTCCGTTGTTGCTCTTCTGTGATAAATTCTATTTCCGGTTCTTTGATGAATATTACTCCTCTAATTCGTTTTAGAGCTGCGTCTATGTTGGGGTTCTCGTGCTCGAATGAGAAAGTGATTGTGAAGTTATGTTGCAATGTCCTCCATGTTGTAGTTCCTTTGCGCAATTCCTGGTCTGTATACCAGTTCGCTGGTATGCCCTCTAAAGTATGTATGAAGTGATGAGGCCATTCCTCTGGTGGTGTCATTTTCCACAGCGTTTTGCACTTCGCCAAGTGTTCCGCTGGTGCCTCTTGTCCGTCGCATTTCTGTTGTTTGTTGTATTCATGTTCTGCGTCGAACCTTATGTGCAGTAGTCGCTTACATTGATACCAGTCCGTAATGGTCTCTTTATGTGCGCCCCACCATCTTGCGGGTGTGGCCTTAAGTGCTAAGTCAAGTGCTAACAGTCGTTGGTTTTCTAAGACTTCGTCTTCGTATTGTGTCAAGAATGTTTCCAAATCATTTAGTCCATGGAAACTGGGTGGTTCTCTGATTTCTATGCCTACCCATCTTACTGCGTGGTCTATTCTTGCACATCTTTGTGTGGATACTTCGTGTAGTCTCTGCTGCCAGTTTTCTAACCCGGTGTCTGATTCTGTTGCGTATGAAGTAATGCTCCGCCAACTAAGTACCCCGTCTACAGTTGGGTTTACGTAATCCTTATCGTGCGCAGTTGTTCTGTACAACTGGTCGATCTCCTCTAAGTCCAGGCAAGTGGGTTCTACGAACCTCTCCCCTTCCAATGGATCTAGTGGTGCTATGACCCTGTATTCTCCGGATTCAAATGTCATTTTCCTGGTTTTCAAATTGATTATGGTCTGGTTATCAAACACCCAATCCAGACCAAGCAGTGTCGGGTAAGGTGTTGTGTCGTCCACTATTTCAATGACTTCAAAGTCTGCTTTAGTGCGCACTCCATCAAGATCTATTGTCACTCCTTTCAGTCTACCTATTGGTAGGACTCTATGCTGGTTTGCTAGTTTTAATTGGACATTTGAGTATCCCAGTGTTGGTTCTCCCATACATTTCCAGGTCTTCTTTGGTAGCACATTCACTTCAGATCCTAAGTCTAGTATAATGTCTCCCATATTGAAATCCCCAATGTTAGCATTTAGTCTAAATTCCCTACTTGTTCTTCTTCTTGTGTGTAGGTGGTTGACGGTTTTTGGTTCTAGCTTTTCTTCTGTCTCGCTGCTACATTTCTCTAGTATGTTTTGCAATATTTTCACAGATGAAGGATCACTTAATACTTTCACGCATGATTGCAAAAAGCCTTTGATTGTACTTACTTGTCCCTTGGGCTACATTCTGTTGGTATGATCCAGTGATGGCGGCATCTCATATTCTTAGGCTTCCTTGAACGGTTGCACAGTTGAAGTTGATGTTGTGTCCTCCTGAAATTCTTTCCACTTCGGCCTAGTGCTAACACACATCATGTGGTGTCCAAGTGGCAACATACCCTAACATCTCCAACAAACCCTAGTATGATGTCATCATAAAAAAGACCCAACATCCAAGGTATGATTCAGATTGGGAAGGGAGTGCAGATGACAAAAACAGTACTTTTGGTATGTGTTTCAGTATGGGATCTGCCATGATATCATGGGCTAGTAGAAAAAAGAAGTTTGTTGCACTCAGCACTGCAGAAGCAGAGTATATTGCAGCTTGTGATGCTTGTACGGAAGAAGTGTGGCTCCATAGGCTGATTTCTGGACTGTTTGATCAGGTGATAGATTTGACCGTGATATATTGTGATAACCAGAGTTGTGTAAAGCTCTCAAAGAACCCGGTGTTCCATGACAGGTCGAAGCACATTGAGATCAAGTACTATTTTCTCTGTGATAAAGTCTAGAGAGGAGAAGTGGTTCTCCAGTATATCTCCACTGATGAGCAGATTGCAGATATTTTGATGAAGCCTTTGTCCAAGATAAAGTTTGCATACTTGAGGGACAAGTTGGGGCTCATGGAGATTGCTCCCTTGGTTGAAAGGGAGGAGATGACTTCCTCAATTAGGAGGGAGCACTAATATGTGGCATCATGGACTGTCAGTGAGCTGTGGATCTGTATCATGCTAGTACACCTTAGATATGGTCATACAACTTAGAGATGATGTTTGCATCATGCTAAATATGATCATGATAGTACAACTCAGATATGATACAAATGGTTGGAGTTGTTGATACAGTGGCCTGAGGAGCATCATGCTAGTACAACTTAGAGGTGGACATACAACTTAGATATGATGTATTGACATCATGCTAGTTATGTTAATGCTAGTACAACATAAAGACGTTGTTGGTGAGTCGCATCATGCTAGATATGGCCATGCGAGTACAACTTAGATATGATGTATTGACATCATGGTAGATATGTCATGTCTGTACGGCTTAGAGATGACCATACAGCTTAGAGATGATGCATGGGGCTCATGTCATGCTAGATATGATCATGTGAGTACAGCGTAAAGGTGGCATACAACTTAGATATGATGCATTGGCATCATGCTAGATATGTCATGCTAGTACGACTTAGAGATGATGTAGATGATACTCTTGATCACACTAGTACAACTTAGATATGATGCATTCACATCATGCTAGTACGGCTTAGAGGTGATGCAACTGATGACATTGTTGATGCGGGTTGATATCAGATGATATTGCTGTGGAGACTGTATGTCTTTGGACAGTAGTTTTATGCTACTGTAGTGGATGTGTTCTATTGTTAGTGACTGTGTGTCACTGGTTAGTAGCCGTGTGCTACTAAGAGTGGTTGTGTACCACTAGATAGTAGTTGTATACTACTATGGATAGACACAGTTGTGCTCTATTGGATGGCATTGTTCTTATTGCCATGGAGACCATCACTAGTATTGGAGATGATTGCCAGCTAGATGGATAGTGATGATGGTGCTTGTGATTTGATCTGTGTGATCATGAGATATCATGTATGGTTATGATGATGCTACCAGTAGAATGGTATGTTTGTGCTCAAGACCATCAACTATAATACCTCCCTAGCCAGGAGGGAGTGTTGATGTTACGGTAGCTGCGGGAGGTATTAAACTCCATGTGTAACCTTTGACGAGACTAGAATATTCCGGGAAGCAAGAGAAACCCTAAACGGTTGGTTAAGAACCCTAAAAGACAAGTCGGCTCATCAGAATTTTTTATATTAAGTTATTAACCTCCAGGAAGAGAAGTCGTCCCAGTTAGGTGACTTGGAGCACTATAAATAGAGGGTGCTTGAGCTCATTTGAACTCACTCACTCTCACGACTTCATAAGGACTAGTGGTGCACATGACTGGAGGAGAGCTGCAGTTGCTGCAGTGGTGACTTGGTCTTTGGTTTATGGTTTGGACTTTCTGCTTGGTATGCTAGCTTTGGAGAGAGGTATGCTATCTTGGTTGGCTATCTGTTCTAGTGTTTTCTTCCGGAATTTTTCTAGTTGTCTATGGTGAAACGAGCACACCTATTATTTTAACACATTCTTCATTAGAAGTATCAATTTCTGCATACTCTCTGTTTCTTTGTCCATTAGAGATTCCAACAGCTAGAAAACCTCCACCATTGAATGCCAAAACAGTGTCAGAGATCAGTGGTTTATGTTCCAGGCCCATTACAATAGTTTAGGGGGTTTCTAAATTGGTTTGTTTTTGGCTGTTGGACGAATTTCTCTCTCCTACAAGTTGTAAATATTCCCCACAAACCATATGCCCTCTTCTCTGAGTCAATTTCTTTTTGTTGGGCGAATTCTTTCTCCCATGGGCTGCAATTTCACCATTGCCATACTGTACACCCTTTCTCTTAGTCAATTTATTCTTGTTGGGTGTATTCTTTCTCCCACAGGCTACAATCTCTCCATTTCTAGGCCATACACATCCTCCATAGCTGAGAATTCTCTATTGCCAGGCTGTATAATGAAACAGCAGATCCTTAAAAAAAACTCTCTCCGAGTCATAAATAGAGACTTAAACCCTGCAATTAGATATGATCAGCAAATACCTTTAAATCCATTAAAACCAATTAATACAAAAGATTCAAAAGACAACCTGTCAATCTCATCACACAAGGATCAAAGACGCATCATAAATATAAGGTATAGTGAAGAACATTTAAAAGTACAAGATGAAAGAGATTATTAGTCAAAGCAAACTTCCTCAAAGATAAATAATGCATAAAGATCTAAACCCCTAACCCCCTCAAGGTAGACAAAGAATATTCAATAGGATCATAGTAGTAGTGGATTAGGCATTAGAGCTCAAATTTGGTAGGGGGGGGGACCTTTCCTTTTGCTTTGATAAGCAAAATAAAAGAGGGGGTTATTGTGGCCACAACACTAGGGTAAATCGTTGTTGTCTTATCGTGTTTAATTGTTGTGTGATTGTATTCTGTCTATATTTTATTGTGTGGTGGTTGTCAATTGCCTCTGATCTGGTATAAAATCCATTGTTTGATTACGGTGATAACTACAGTCTACAGCACTGTTTGATTATCCTTTGATTGAATCGGTGGGTGCAAACTATGTGCCATTACATGCTTGTCATTTGCTGGTTTAATTAATTGAGCACATTAATTGTGGGTTGTTTGATCCCTAAGATGACCTTTAATGGTATTGACCTCATATAAAACTCATTTAGACTACCCACAGATCAATTGACAGTTGCTTGAGTTACTGGAATTGTTTGTTGAGTGTGCTTCTTCCTAAATCACAGTTTTGGAGAGCCATCTGTGTGTGCTCTATTCAAGTAAATGACGGCAATCCCCATTTCCAATTCATTTTGATTGCCTTGCTGTGTAATAACCACAGTGAGTCACACAAAGGCCCTGTTCACTGGTGATTCTTGCTGTGTAAACAATAGACTACACCATTCTGTGCTTGGGCATCAACTCATCAGTGTGTTAATTAAGTGCTGGGAGCCTGCACGCACTTCACATGCACAGAATTGGCTTCATCCTTGATTAATTACAGCACCCATATACCCACAGCACTAAAATTGATTGCATTGACAGTTTGCTCCGATTGCTGGGTTGATATATTTGCCTGTGCATAGTATATCTAACAGGCTACAGCCCATCTATGCATTACACTCTCTATTCAAGGCATAATTGCCTCTATAGACATCTCCATGCAACTATATTTGTAACAGTGGCCAGAGTAAAGAGCTTTGCATCTTGTTAACTTCTTGAAAGAATAAATGAATGGGCAGAGGTATGGTTGATAAAGAGTTGGGTTGCATATTTAATTAACAGAGCATGTGTTGAATTGCACCCGAATCAGTTTGGCATTGGGCTTGGAGCTTCAAAGCAAGTAAACCAATGCTTGAAACCAAATACAAACAGAGTGTGTTGTTGTTTATGTTGGCATCTCAAATCTCAAAACTGCAAGGACAGAATTGGACTGTGTTCCATCAGCAAACAAACTGAGTCTCAAAACCAAATCTGGACAGAGAACAAGAGGCATAATCTCAACTTGTTGGTGAATTGCAGAGATATTACAATTTATTTCCACACTAAGCATTCATGTTGATGAGATGAACAGGCCATAGGCCTACCATCTACAAGCCACTACTTTTAAATTGATATGATCTCTTGAGTTCATTATCTTGAATGTTCATTTACACAATTTTTTGCCTCCCCCTCATCAACATTTTCAATGTTGTTGGGCTTAGTTTGTGAATAGTGCCAAAATTAGAGCCAAATTTCACAATGAGCTCTTAAACTCTAAACTCGTCAGGCAGATAAAAGTATATTCTATCAACTAATGGATGCCATATAAAATAGTCTTTCAGATTTTATTTTTTTGTAAAAGTTATGTTGAGTAATAGACCTGTTTGCATCAAGTCATACTTACTCATGTATAAACTACCAACAACAGATATTCTTTTTGCACTTCTCAAAAGGATTTCAAAGAGATAGGACATTGCATGGATTTAAATGACCCTTTGTTTATGACTCGATAGATGTCGAAAAAATATAAGTATGCCTAGCCTATGCCCAACACTTCGTTGGGCAGTAATTATCCATGTAGCATGTAAGTTTTGTCTGCAACAGCAAATGGTATCTTCTAGAAACAACTTATGCAGAGAGAATGTGCCTCTATGTGGTTCATGTTGGAGTTACTTCACACACACCTAGGATTTCTTTTTCCTAAGGTTTTTCCTTGTTTATTAGTCATAATTAGTCATTATCCATTCTCCTATATTTTAGGGGAGAATATTCCACCTGGAGAATATTCTCTTCAATTGACACTTTAGTTTGACTAGTTGAGTTGAGTCTAGATGTTGCATTGGTTTTGTCACCATGCAACATTGGGATCATCACCATGCTAATGCGCACCTGCCTTGGTTTCATCACCAGAATGGCGCATTACCCTTGATTCCTTGATCTACTCCTCACTACTCTTTGTTACAGTCAGTTAATTGAAGACTGGTTGACTAATTAACTCAGCTAGGTGGAAGTTCACTCCCGTAACTGCCTGAGAGACTAGACTAGGTGGCAGTTCACTCCCGTAACTGTTGGTGTGTGTCCAGATCACTCTAGACCACCACTATGGTGCATTGATTCTCCTCCACTACACACTGATTGAGTTATACAGAGTATATCATGTGTAAATTATTCATTATTCATTACGGTTAATGAGAATTCTTCTATTATTTCTCTCCTTCTTCTTTCTCAATTTCTCTCTGCAAATGTGTGTAGTATTTTCTAGCTAGATCTATTATGTGCAAGTTCAACACATTTACATGGTATCAGGGCCGACGGACTACTAAGCAAAAGCTACACCAAATTGTTTTGCAGGTACAAGATTGAAGACAATGGAAAGATGGATTTCCCAAAAGAATTCATTCTTACACCTTACAACTACTTTGCATGGAAGGAGAAAATAGTCATACATCTCTGAACTAGAGGATTGTACAAGTTAACCTTGAATACAGACACAGAGCCGACATCATCCATAGAAAAATCCAAGTATTTAAATCGAATGGATGAAGCATTCAAAAAAAATTGCAGTCTTATTTCTCCCAATCTCCTTTTTCACATATCTTCCTGTAAGACTCCCAATGAAGCCAGGACCACCTTGGAAGGGCTCTTTGGCAAACGGGATGAGATGAGGGGACACATGCTAGAGGTGGAATTGCCACATTGGATCCAAAAAGCTTCGACGATATTCAAGATTTCTTTACAAAATTCAAGGATTTACTATCACAACTCAAAACTTGCGGGGTTGATAAATATGAGGAGAAACAAATGGTTCTCACCATTCTCTCCAAACTTGATCCTGAATTCTCTGTGTTCGTGTCCACATTCCATTCAGTCAGATTCGCCTCCGGAGCCACCTAGAAGATGTATTCTTTTGAGGACTTTATCGAATCCCTGACACAAGAGAAAACCAAGCTCATCAACATGGGCAAAATCAAAGGCCCAAAGGCGCATGCACTTATTGTGCAAGATGGCAGCCATCAATATCAGAAATCTAAAGTTAAAGGAAAAAAGAAAGCTCATGCAAATCCAAAGAAGGAAGGGTACTCAAAACCCTTCACCGATGCCTCCGGATCCAAAGGGGAAAAGGGGAGAAATGCACATACTGTCACAAAGGATTCCATCCAGAATCTGCATGCATGCAAAAACAAATAGATCTAATGACTCAAATACTTCAGCAAAACAACCTTGGAGATCGCATCCCCGAGGGTGCCAAGAAGAAGAAGCCAGAAGATCAGAATCCCAAGAAAGGATATTCTAGCCATGCCTTGATTGCCATCAACTTCTCTCCCGATGCTTGGTTCGTAGATTCAGGAGCATCACATCACATGATTGCCTCAAACGAAGTCTATTCTTCATTGGATGCATGCAAAGGTCCTCCTACTATGATGGGGGACAACTCTTCAGTCGAAGTCACCGGCAAAGGAAGGATTGAACTCACCAACGGAAGCTTCAAGAATGTGCCACACGTTCCCAAACTTTCCGTCAACCTTCTCTCTGTGCATCAGATGACGAATTTCGGCACCGGAAAGAAAGTCATATTTACACCAAATGCAGTGGACATCTACGACATGCAAACCAACTCCAGGGTTGCTACCGGTGAAGTAAATCATCAATCTAGATTGTATACATTTTCTGAATTTATTGAACCAGACTCTGCTTTACCGCTTAGCCATGCTGATGAAAGTAGTAGGATATGGCACGAAAGGTTTGGACATTTGAATTTCAGATATATGCAACAGCATATCAAGCAAAGATTGGTTGATGGTTTACCAGACATCCATTTCTCCAAGGGAGTATGTGAGGGATGTGTTCTTAGAAAACACCCTCAAGAGAAATTCGACAAAGGAAAGTCTCAGAGAGCTTCCACGCCTTTAGATCTGATCCATAGTGACCTTATGGGGGTCCTTTTCCGCATCCATCTATCAGCAAAGCGAGGTTTGTTCTCATTTTTGTTGATGATTTCTCACGTTTTACATGCATTTACTTTCTCAGGCAAAAATCTGAGGTCTTTCAACACCTCAAAGATTTCAAAGCCCTGGTTGAGACACGGTCCAGAAAAAAAATCAAAGTCCTCCGAACTAATAATGGGAGAGAGTATGTCAATCATGAGATCCATAATATTTGCCATGAGGCAGGGATTCAGTTGCAATACACAGTGCCCTATACTCTGCAGCAAAACGGAGTTGCTGAGCGGAAAAACAGATCTCTAAAGGAGATGGCATCTTGCATGTTGCATGCAAAGTCACTACCACAGAGACTATGGGTCGAAGCACTTAATTGTGCAACATACATCCAAAATAGATCTCCCCGTAGATCTGTCAAGGATAAGACCCCCTACAAGGCTTGGAGCGGCCTCAAACTGGAAATGACCCACTTTCGTATTTTTGGTTCACGTGCATGGGCCTGGATTCCCTCTAAAAAGAGGAAGGCACTTGATCCACAGAGCACTGAGTGTATTTTTGTTGGATACCCCGACGGTGTGAAGGGATATAGACTTATTGATCTTTCCTCGGACCGGCTCATCATTGAGCGAAGTGTCCAATTCAAGGAAAGTGTCTCGCATGTACCTCTGCAGCCGCATGCAGACACTTTCATTCTTCCACATGTCCGAG
Organism: Picea engelmannii; assembly: GCA_009831015.1. Classification (NCBI taxonomy): domain Eukaryota; kingdom Viridiplantae; phylum Streptophyta; class Pinopsida; order Pinales; family Pinaceae; genus Picea; species Picea engelmannii. Next base: position 233,331 of record ML793126.1, read on the forward strand.
ATGATGAGCATGCACATGTCGACTCTTCTTCAAATGAGAGTTCTGATTCAGAGGACTCAGATGATTCAGATACAGAGTCAGTACAGTCAGATGCAGAGTCAGAGCATCCAGATGCAGTTGCAGAGTCAAAGCAGAGGCCCAAGTGAGCACAGACTACTCTTCAGGATGCAAGGGATCTCGTTGGTGATCTAGGCAATACTAGGAGGACTCGATCTGATTTCGAGGAGCCTCCTGTTGCACTCACTGCCACTGAACCATTGTCGTCCAAGCATCTTTTCTTGGTTCAGTCTTCAGATCCACAATCTTATGGCGAGGCTGTTGGAAATCCCTTTTGGGAATCCGTCATGCAGGAGGAGTACAACTCCCTCCTCGAGAACCATACTTGGGATCCGGTTCCCCTTCCTTCTAGGAGGAAACTTGTCAGATGCAAATGGGTCTACGAGACCAAGAGCGCAGGGGATGGACAGATTAGCAGATACAAAGCCAGGCTTGTTGCCAAAGGCTTTCAACAGGTGCATGGTATTGACTATGATGAGACCTTCGCTCCAGTAGTGAAGATGGATTCCATTCGATTGGCACTTGCCATTGCGACAGCCAAGGGATGGGAAGTCCATCAGATGGACGTGAAGAATGCATTTCTTCACGGTGATCTCTCTGAGGAAATCTATATGGAGTAGACCCAGGGATTTATGCAGGACTCATCTTTGGCCTGTCAACTGAAGAAGTCCCTTTATGGCCTCAAGCAGGCTCCGAGGGCATGGTATGCTAAGATGGACTCCTAGTTGTTGTCACAGAACTTTGTATGTTGTAAACCAGACCAGAATGTCTACATGCTCAGGACGGTTGATTCACTTCTACTCTTAATTCTATATGTTGATGATTTGTTGATCACCAGTTGCTCGACTTCATTGATTGTTGCAGTCAAGAGGATTCTACATGACAGGTTTTTGATGACGGACATGGGTCCGCTACACTTCTTCCTTGGACTCGAGATCAGTCAGGATGTATCAGGCATCAAACTGTCTCAACACAAGTATGCACGAGATCTCCTTGAGAGATTTCACATGACAGACTGCAAGTCTGCTCCGACTCCTTTCCTATTAGGAGTCAAACTTGAGGATGGCGAGAATACTCCACTGGTTGACAGCAAAATGTACAGACAGCTAGTGGGGAGCTTGTTGTATCTCACACACTCCAGACCAAACCTCTCTTATGCAGTTGGCGCAGTTTCCAGGTTCATGCAGGAGTTGCATAAGTTACATTGGAAGGATGCAAAGCGTATCCTTCAATACGTACAGGGCACCATCACCTTTGGGATTCATTATGCAGCAGACTCTACATTAGATCTCATCGGATTTACTGATTCTGACTGGGCTGGCGATAGCACTGATCGCAAGTCCACATCTGGTTACTCAGTCAATCTTGGTTTCGAGCCTATCTGTTGGTCAAGCAAGAAGCAAGCTGCCATTGCTCTAACTTTAGCCGAGGCAGAGTACAGAGGGGTAGTTAACATAACCATTCAGGCTATGTGGCTACAACATTTTCTCACTAAGTTGGGCATCCAGTTTCATCAGCCGATCGTCATCTGGTGTGACAACCAGAGCACTCTGAAGTTCTGCAGAGATCCAATTCAGAGGCAGTAGACAAAGCACATCGAGATCCACATGCACTACATCCGAGACTTAGTACATGAGGGGATCATCGACCTACAGTTCTGTCCTTCAGTAGAACAGACGGCAGACATCTTCACCAAGACCTTCACTGAGCAGAAGTTCCATTCTCTGCGAATTCGTTTTAGAGTGAAGGACACTGTTGCCTAGCAACTGTAGTTCTTCTTTTTACATACATTGTACCTTGAGGGGGGGGTTTTCCCATGAGGTTTTCCCTCTTTCCTCACTTTATTTTAAGTGTATCTTTTGTATTTGGGTACCTAACATGGCCTCGTTGTCGGGACCCATTCTTCATTTTTACCATAGTGATGTTCAGGGGGGGTGTTGGAGTTACTTCACACACACCTAGGATTTCTTTTTTCTAAGATTTTTCCTTGTTTATTAGTCATAATTAGTCATTATCCATTCTCCTATATTTTAGGGGAGAATATTCCACCTGGAGAATATTCTCTTCAGTTGACACTTCAGTTTGACTAGTTGAGTTGAGTCTAGATGTTGCATTGGTTTTGTCACCATGCAACATTGAGATCATTACCATGCTAATGCGCACCTGCCTTGGTTTCATCACCAAACCGGTGCATTACCCTTGATTCCTTGATTTACTCCTCACTACACGTTGTTAACTGAAGAGACTAGACTGATTGACTAATTAACTGAAGACTGATTGTTAACTCAGTCTTCAGTGAGTTAACTGAAGACTGATTGACTAATTAACTCAGCTAGGTGGCAGTTCACTCCCGTCACTACCTGAGAGACTAGACTAGGTGGCAGTTCACTCCCATAACTGTTGGTGTGTGTCCAAATCACTCTAGACCACCACTATGGCGCATTGGTTCTCCTCCAATATGCATTGATTGAGTTATACAGAGTATATCATGTGTAAATTATTCATTATTCATTACGGTTAATGAGAATTCTTCTACTCTTTCTCTCCTTCTTCTTTCTCAATTTCTCTCTGCAAATGTGTGTAGTATTTTCTAGCTAGATCTATTATGTGCAGGTTCAACACATTTACAGTTCATGCCTTTGACATGAGACATTGCTCCCATAAAAAGCCAATCAAGTTGGTTTGAAGTTCTATACTTGTTTTTGTCTAATGCCAAAAGCTTCAAAGAATTTAGTTATGAACCAATGTCAACAATGCAAAATTTATATTTATGTTGTTTGTTTTCTTGGACATCACCAATAATCCCCACAAGAACAAAACCCATCATTGAAATGGTGAAAGCGATTAGCATCTCTCACAATAATTTGTCGTTTGACAATCTTAGAGATGAACTTTGTAACAGTATGGCAATCACCACATACACGAAGGTTCTTCATGATGTGAATAGGTGTTCCAGAGGGCAAATTGATGAGGCCAAAAGCAATGGCTAACTTTTCACTATGGTAAAAGAGAATATGTTCCTTTTGCTCCATTTCCACATCATGCAAAACAAAGTTTGTATCAGGTATATACCCTAAGTATTTCATCTGCTGACTTAATTCCTCTAATGTTGCATATATCTTCTTGCTTTGTGGATGTGTAGTACTTCCTGTTAGAAATGTATGCAAGGTATTGTTAACCTCTATCCAACTACAACCTGGCTCTTTTTTGAGCCCTCGATCTTTCATCATCGCCCTAACCTTGCGGACATCATCCCACCTGCCAGCTACAGCATAAATATTTGACAGTAGCACATAGTTTCCAGCATTTTGTGGTTCCAAATCAAATAGGTGTTCAGCTGCACACTTGCCTAGATCAACATTAGTATGAATTCTGCAGGCACCAAGCAAGGCTCCCCACACAACTGCATCTGGTTCCACTGGCATTTTATTGATAAAGTCCTTGGCCTGATTCAGAAGCCCAGAACGGCCGAGAAGATCAACCATGCAAGCATAGTGACCGAGCCCTGGTGTGATGTGATAACCTCTACTCATAGTCTCAAAGCAATGCCAGCCTTCATCTACTAGGCCAGCATGGCTACATGCAGACAGAACACTAACAAAGGTGATTTCGCTTGGAATGGTGCCTGTCTTTTTCATTTGCTCAAAGAGTTGGAAAGCTTCCTTTCCAAGCCCTTGCTGAGCATATCCTGCCAGCAGTGCATTCCATGAAACCACATCCCTTTCAGGCATTTTGTCGAACACCTGAAAAGCATCTTCACTTCCACATTTCCCATACATCGTAATGAGAGAATTCCCCACAAAGGCATCATTCTCAAAACCTGTTTTGATCACTTGGGCTTGAATCTGCTTTCCTTGTTTCAGTGTTGCCAGGTTAGCACATGCACTAAGAACAATGGTGAAGGTGGATTGGTTTGGTTTCATACCTTTCCACAGCATAAGAACAAATAGTTTTAGAGCTTCCTCACCATTCCCAGTCTGAGCATATCCTGCAATCATTGCAGTCCATGAAACCAAATTCTGCTCTGGCATCTTGTCAAAAACTTTGCGTGCATCCTCAATCCTCTGATTCTGTGCATATCCTGCAATCATAGCATTCCATGATACAACATTTCGTGAACCCATGTTTTCAAATGCTTGTGACACATCCTCTATGCTCCTGCATTTTGCATACATTGTAATAAGGGTATTTCCCACAAAAGAATCAAGCTCAAAACCTGCTTTGATGCTATAAGCTTGTATTTGCTTGCCCTGTTCCAAAGCTGCTAAGCTGGCACATGCATTGAGAACACTTGTGAAGGTGGATTGGCTTGGCTTCACACCTGCTCGTTGCATTTGGGCGAAGAGACTCAAAGCCTCCTCTCCTTGACCATGTTGGGCATACCCTGCAATCATTGCAGCCCATGAGATTACATCATGTTCAGGCATTCTGTTAAATAGTTTGCGTGCACTGTCTATTCTTCCATTCTGGACATATGCCGTGATCATTGCATTACATGATACAACACTGTGCTCTGGAATTTTCTCAAATAATTCTTCTGCAGCTTCAATTTTCCCATTCTGGGCAAATCCTGTAATCATCGCAGTCCATGACACCACATTCCGTTCAGGCATTCGATCAAACAAGTAACATGCATCTTCTAATTTTCCATGCTGTGCATATCCTGCAATCATTGTAGTATATGAAAATGCATTTCTCTCAGGCATTTCATCAAACTGGCGACCTGCATCACCTATATGGCCAGATTTGATATAAGAATTAATAAGAGCAGTCCCAACAACAACATCTTCATGGAAACCTTTCTTAACAATGAGAGCATGGACATGCTTCACCTGTTCTGAAGATTCCAAGTTGGAACATGCACTAAGAACACTAGTAAAAGTGGACTGATCTGGTTGTGCACCTGCCCTATGCATTTTAGTAAATAACAATAAGGCTTCCTTACTATTCCCACTCTGGACATATCCTACAATCATTACTATCCATGAAACCACGTTTGGATTTGGCAATTGATCGAAAAATTCTTGTGCTTTTCTCATTCTCCCATTCTGAGCATATCCTGTAATCACTGCATTCCATGAAATAACATTCCGCTCCGGCATTCTGTCAAACAGTTGGTGTGCTTCCATCAACAAACCATTGCGAGCGTAAGCAGATATCATAGCATTCCATGAAACAACACTTCGTTCTGGCATTATTTCAAACATATGACGAGCATCCACAACTCTGCCATTCTGGGCATATGCTGTTATCATGGTTGTCCATGAAACCACATTTCGTTCAGGCATTTTGTCAAACAGATGACGAGCATCCTCTATCCTCCCATTTCGAGCATATCCTGCAATCAGTGCATTCCACGAAACCACAGCTCGATCAGGCATTCTGTCAAACACTTGCCGCGCATCATCTATTCTACCCTCGCGGGCTAGTTCTGTAATCTTTGAGTTCCATGACAGCACATCCTCGCGAGCATAGCGATCCTTGCTGTTAGGTTGGAATTCAAACTTTATATTTTCTCTAACGGCAACAGAGGAATAATCCTTTTTATTCGATAATTTAAGCTCGGTACCATAATCAATCTGGAACATATGAGTTATGCCATTGATGAGTTTCTCGATATTAGGAACGCCATTCCGCCCGATTTTTCTTGTGCAAAACATATCAGTTACATTGCCCGATATCTTATCAACTTCTGCTGACAGCATATATAAACTCTGATAATTTTAAACCACAGTGATTTATACATGGGCTCTGATATCTAATAATTAATTGAAATCTAACAGCAAGGTGGGCAGTGAAGTCTCATAATTATTTGAAAACCACGTGCAAGGAGCGATCTCTCTATTATCATTGGCTAAGCTAATACCAGCCAGAGTGGGTTTGATACAGTAGCATATCTGGTTCACTGCAACCCCTAGCAACTTTCAGAGTTTTGAATTGGGTGTTAAGTTATAACCAGTTTAGACGTATAGGGTAATTCTCATCTCCACAATGAGTATTTAGTATGGCAATTTTGCACTCTGAAATAGGCAATTTTGAAAGTCCGAAATAATTTATTTTAAAATTTTGCAAAGAAACTGTTGAAACAATTTGAAGCAGGATAATCTTGGAAAAATATTAAATGAAATGAAAGTGTGAAGCTAGACATTAAATTGGTGTATGAAACCCTTTTATTTGTGGGATAAGGGATTCTTTCGGCCTACTGATTTGATGGTTAAAGTCCATTAAGGTATACATAACCTAATCCCTCTAGATTTGAACTCATAATCTGAAAGGAGGAAACACATATTCTTAACCATTAAGCATGGACAAATCCAACTTCCAAGCAAAATGAAGTTTACATATTTGAAAATCCAAAATTAACAAAGCTCTAAACTAATTTATAAATATCTAATAGAAAAAAATTATTTAAAAAAAAATAGTGTAAGAAGTTTTATTTTATTTTCCTTATTTTGATATACTATATATTTCATTCTTAACAAGTTATAAAATATATTTTGTTTTTTCAATACATTTTACAATTTATATTTATATTTAGTGATATTGTTTAAAGAATTTTTTCAATATTTTGCATCCATTTTTAAATTGATTTCAAACCAAATTAATGTGATCCATCCTTGGAACAATTTTGTGAAGGGAATCTAATCCACAATGTGAATTAATATTAAAAGTGTCTTTTGAAAGCTAATATATGGTTGGTCTATGTTTAAAAGTGTCTTTTGAAAGCTAATATATGGTTGTTCTATGTTTAAACACTAGTGGGTTATGAATTTATTTATTATAAATATAATAATTATTCATGAAGATATATTAAATGTAAACTTAATTTTATAATATCATCAAATTAATATCTAAGAACAATTATTATTATTTATATGTGGTAAAGGAAATAATATTAATTATTATAATTATTAAATTTATAAAACCTATTATATTAAATAATTTATTATTGGATTTTCTAAACAAACAATAATATCTATTATAATATCATTTCACTAATATCCAAAAACTTTGTCATAAGTAACAATATCTACTAATATTAATGCTAATACACACAACAAATTAAGCTAAGAAATTAAGTAAAGGATAAAGTTGGGATCCAACTTTTGTTTGTTTTCCAACCATCATCTCTATTGAGATTATCATGGCTCATTTCAATTTCAATTTCAATAGCTTCCCTAAATTTTCTATTGAATTGATGATCCACTTTGGCTAAAATCTTGGTTTCTTCAATGCAAATATGATGCTTAGTTTTGTCTGAGTGCTCGGCTAGGGAAAACGAACGAACACGGTTGTGTTTAATATCAGCAACATGCTCTTGGATTCTAATTTTCATCGAGCAATGAGTTTCACCCACATAAGGTTTTCCACATGAGCATGGGATCATGTAGACACCTTTTTTATTTACAGGATCAATTGGGTCTTTAATGGATCTTAGGGAATTCCTAATTGTGGAAAAGAGTTTGAATGTTGTACCAATATTGTTCTTCTTTAGGACTTTGGAAATCTTGTTTGTGGTCCCTTGAATATAGGGTAAGAAGACCTTGGATACCTATTCAGTATTTTCTTTTCTCCTAGGTCCACTACTAACATTTTGAAAAGCTATGACTCCCTGATGTTTACTATAACCATTGTTCTTAAGAACCTCTAAGAGATTACTTTTTTCTTCTTCTAAATGATCTTCTTCTAAGATTCTAAGAGCTCTAGTAGTTAGAGTGTTGAGAACACCTAGTTTTTGAGTTGGATGGTGGTGGGACTCAGCATGAAGGTATTGCTTAGTGTGGGTCTTTTTTTCTGTAGACTTGGTGTGTTAAAAACCCATACAGTTTCTTAGTAACGCGAACATCTAGAAAGGGAAGGCTACCATCAACCTCAATCTCCATGGTAAATTTAATGTACTCAGATTGGTTGTTGAGGAGGTCAAAAAAATTGTCAAGGTTTTTACGCCCATGGGGCCAAATGACAAATGTATCATCAATGAATCTAATCCACAACTTTGGTTTCAAAGGAGAGGAATCAAGGGCTTTGTTTTCAAGATTCTCCATAAACAAATTGGAGACGACCGGGGAGAGGGGAGATCTCATAGCCACCTCACAAGTTTGCTCATATATTTCTCCTTGAAAACTAAAAAATGTGGATTTCAAACAAATCTCTACCAACTTGGCAGTTTCTTGGTCTGTAATCTTATTGGCAACCTCCATAGCTTCATTGATAGGAATCTTTGTGAAGAGAGAGACTACATCAAAGCTCACAAGTATGTCATTTGTGTCAAGTTTGATGTCTTTGATCATATTGACAACAAATGTAGAGTCTTTGACAAAGGAACTGGTATTTCCTACCAAAGGCTTTAGTATATGGGCCAAGTGCTTAGCTAGTTGGTAAGTAGGTCATCCTAAGGTGTTAACTATGGGTCTAAGGGGAGCACCTTCCTTATGAATCTTAGGTAGGCCATAAATCCTAGGGGTAGAAGGACAATTATTGATAAGCTTTTTGTTATCCCTATCACTACTAGCTTTAATAGCATTGCAAACCTCTTTTGAAATCTTATTAAGGGGGTTCTTATTGAGTTTCTTATAACTTCCACTAATTTTTTTAGGTGGTCTAACATTTTATCAATATAGTCAATTTTGTTCATAATGACAATTGTGCCTCCCTTGTCTTGCATTGAAGAAGTCAATATTTTAGCCAAAGTGGATCATCAATTCAATAGAAATTTTAGGAAAGGTATTGAAATTTAAAGGAGTCCTCATAATCTCAATAAAGATGACGGTTGAAAAATAAGCAAAAGTTGGATCCCAACTGTTAGTACCCAAATCTACAAGGTAAAATTTTAAATAAGGTGCCATATTCCAACAACACTTGCGACAAAAACAAGTGAGCTACCAAACGCAAGGCATTCTTGTAGCATATTGTCATGTTCTTTGCACGAGCATTTTACAAGAAGCAAATATTGGGATTCTTATTCTCGAGTTATATATAAGCAAGCTTCAAGTATTTGTTGTAAGAATATAATGCTTGTAACTTTTTTGTTTTTATAAAATGACTCATTTTATGTCATGTTCTTTGCACGAGCATTTTACTAGAAGCAAATTTGTAAGGATATAATGCTTGTAATGTTTTTATTTTTATAAAAAGTCTCCTTTTATATCATGTTCTTTGCACGAGCATTTTACTAGAAGCAAATATTGGGATTCTTATTCTCGAGTTATATATAAGCAAGCTTCAAGGATATAATGCTTGTAATGCTTTTATTTTACTAGAAGCAAATATTAGGATTCTCATTCTCGAGTTATATATAAGCAAGCTTCAAGGATATAATGCTTGTAATGCTTTTATTTTTATAAAAAGACTCATTTTTATAAATAGACTAGTCTTATTACCAGTGTCAGGATATAATGCTTGTAATGTTTTTATTTTTATAAAAAGACTCGTTTTTATAAATAGACTAGTCTTATGAATAGTTGGGATCCAACTTTTATAAGCAAAAGTTGGATCCCAACTGTTAGTACCCAGATCTACAAGGTAAAATTTTAAATCAGGTCCCATATTCCAACAACACTTGCGACTAAAACAAGTGTGCTACCAAACACAAGGCATTCTTGCAGCGTAATGTCATGTTCTTTGCACGTGCATTTTACACTTGCGAAAAAAACAAGTGCGCTGCCAAACGCAAAGCATTCTTGCAGCGTAATGTCRTGTTCTTTGCACAAGCATTTTACTAGAAGCAAATAYCGGGATTCTTATTCTCGAGTTATATATAAGCAAGCTTCAAGTATTTCTTGTAAGGATACAATGCTTGTAATGTTTTTATTTTTATAAAAAGACTYGTTTTATGTAATGTTCTTTGCACGAGCATTTTACTATAAGCAAATTTGTAAGGATATAATGCTTGTAATGTTTTTATTTTTATAAAAAGACTCGTTTTATGTCATGTTCTTTGCACGAGCATTTTACTAGAAGCAAATATTGGGATTCTTATTCTCGAGTTATATATAAGCAAGCTTCAAGGATATAATGCTTGTAATGTTTTTATTTTACTAGAAGCAAATATTGGGATTCTTATTCTCGAGTTATATATAAGCAAGCTTCAAGGATAAAATGCTTGTAAAGCTTTTATTTTTATAAAAAGACTCGTTTTTACAAATAGACTAGTCTTATGACCAATCTCAGGACATAATGTTTGTAATGTGTGTATTTTTATAAAAAGACTCATTTTTATAAATAGACTAGTCTTATGAACAGTTGGGATCCAACTTTTATAAGCAAAAGTTGGATCCCAACTGTTAGTACCCGGATCTATAGGGTAATATTTTAAATCAGGTTGATTTGGATTTAGGAGCGGAACAAACTGATTAACAGACTGAATACTATAAACACAGAGATATGAAGAATAACATAGATATCCAGTGAACAATATCTTCTATTGAATAAATGAAAATAGGCTGAAACTGCAAAACTGCAGAACTGAAACACTTGCTCGAATGGTGGTAGCTATCTCTGAGAAGAGATGTGGTTGCTACGCACATCCGTCTAAGCAAAATCATTACAATGAGGCTCCAAAGGCCTTTTTGATATTACTCATGAATTCCAAAACCCTAGACCTCCAAAAATCTAACCCTAGGATGTGAAACGCCAAAAGTCATGTGGGCCCCTATGGGTAAGTTGGTACCTCAACTTCCTGGGGGCGTAACTTTTGCATACGACCTCCTTTTTAGGCGCGTGATAGCCTGTTGGAAAGGTATTTAGGAGAACTACACATTATGCCATTAAAATCTAACTCCGTCTATAGTTTGACTGTGGTGAGCCAAAAAAAAATTGGTTAGGCCTCCAAAACGGCCCTAGAAGTACATCAAGATGTGTTGATATGAAAACATACAAAATAAGCCAGTTGGATTAGGTGAGAGGCCACCAGTATCCACCTTGAAGATGTGTAGGGATTCAGACAACCCCAGAAGTGTAGAATCCACAATTACAAAGAAGTACAAAATAATGTGTTGGACTAAAAACGAACAAGAGGATCCAGTTGGAATAGGTGGGTGGCCACCAATATCCACCTGGATCAATCCCTCCCCATTAGGAATCAATGTTCTCCATTGCGTTGAGTTCCCCCATCAGGTGAGGAAACTTCTATTGGATTTGGTCCCAGGTGAGCCACTTGCCTTGGTGTAGGAGTTGCCATGCCTTGACAATTCGATAAAGTTGGATCCACTACTGGCAAGTGCCCTTGACCTGTGTGTCCATTATTTGTTCAATGAAGGCTTATTGCATGCAGTCAGGGTTGATATTTGTTGGTGGCAGTTCTTTTGTGATCTTTGAGGTGTCCAATAATGGTGGAAAATATGGTCAAAGGAGGTCCACATTGAAAATTGGGTGCGGGCCAAGGAAGGGTGGAGTGTTGAGCTCAAAATCATTGCTACCCACAGCCTTGGTGATAGTGTAAGGCCCATAACGAAGTGGGCGGAGCTTCTGATAGGGCCATGTGAGACACTCCTTCTGCAAATGTAACCAGACTTTGTCGCCAACCTGAAACTAGTGCAGTACCCTATGTTGATCATGGCGTTGCTTGTACTTAGCATTGGATTTCTCCAAAATCTCCTGGACCTTTTGGTGGATGTGTTGAATCCACTCAATGAATCAGATGGCTTTGTCAGTCTCAGACTGAACATGGGAAGAGTATGTTTGTGTGGTGGCAAGAGGTAGTGCAACATCAATGGGACCCAAGGGTTGGAATCCCAGTCCCACCTGAAATGGGCTATGGTCGGTGGAGCTATGGAGAGCCCTATTGTAACTGTGTTGAACATAGGGGACACTCTCATCCCATGTATGTGGATGCTTAGAGTTGTACATGTGCATGATGTGCACAATCATCCGATTGATGACCTATGTTTGGTCGTCTGCTTGGGGGTGGAAAACAATGGCTTTAGTGAGCTTGGTGTCCAACAGTGACCAGAGAATCGACCAAAATGTACTGAGGAACCTAATGTCCAGGTCAGAGATGATGGTCTGCGGTATCCCAAAATGGACCCACACTTGTTCGAAGAAGAGCTTGGCAGTATCTGTCGTTGTGATATTCTTTTTGCGGGCGGTGAGGATGCCCATCTTCGAAAATCAATCAATGACCACAAAGACGCAAACATTATTGTTCTTAGTGGACGGAAGGTCGGACATGAAATCCATGGAGATGGATTTCCAAGGCTTCTCGAGAGTAGGAAGAGCAGTGTATAAGCCTTGCTTCTTGATCGTTGGCTTGGCAATGGCACATGCAGTGCAAGATCTGATATACTTGTTGACGTCCTGTCGAAGTTTTAGCCAATAAAAATGTTTATGAAAAACGACCACAGTTTTCTCCACGCCAAAATGTCTTGCCACACGACTATAGTGGGCTTCCCATATCATCTTTGGACGCTTTCTTGTAGGAACACAAAGATGGCCCATATGGCATAATAGTTCGTCCTGAATGTGAAAATTGATGACAGTCGCGCCTGTACCCAAGAGCTGATAGGTGGTGGCGAAGTCTAGATCTTGTTGATAAAGTTGGGGCCACTCAGATGCCTCATGTCCACGGGAATGGAGCATAGTAGTGAGTGAATCCATAGGAGGTCGACTGAGGTAGTCAACGACACGATTTGAGATCTTTGTCTTATACTTGATGTTGAGATGGAATTGTTGCAGGTAGGTGGACCACTTCTGATGGCGGTTGTTCTGCAATTTCCCCTGTGTCTGTATGAACTGCAGAGGCTTGTGATCAGTGTGGATGATCATCTCCTTTCCCATAATGTAATGTTTCCATTGACGGCAGGCTTGTACAATGGAATACATTTCCTTTTCATAGGTGGGGTATTTCCAGATAGTATCTGAGAGTGTCTCACTGTGGTATTCCACTGGATGACCGTTTTGAGTGAGGACTACACCTACAACATAGTCAGATGCATCAGTATCAATATCGAACGGTTGATGCAGATCAGGCAAGGAGAGTACTGGAGTTGAGCAAAAGTGATGCTTCATATCGTCAAATGCTCTTTGTTGTTCCTTCCCCCACATGAAATTTTCCCTACCACCGCCCTTGGTCACCTGGCTAAGGACCCATGCAATATGGGAGAATCCCAAAATGAACTGTCATTAGAAGTTGGCCAGTCACAAGAAGCTCTGAATCTCGGTTAGTGTTGTCAGGGCTGGCCAATCACAGATGACTTGGATCTTAGCTGGATCAACATGTACCCCATGCTCATTAACAATGTAGCCCAATTATTGGACCATGTTCATGCCAAAAGAGCATTTTTCCAAGTTGGCATATAGCTTGTGCTGCCGCAGAGTGCTCAAAACCTGTTGAATATGTCGCATGTGCTTCTCCCAAGTTCTGTTGAAGATGAGGATGTCATCCAAATATACCACAACAAAGGAGTTAGTGAAGAGTCTCAATACAACATCCATCAACCTCGTGAAGGTGGTTGGTGCATTTGTTAAGCCAAAGGGCATGACCATCCATTCGAAGAGACCTTCTTTACATTTGAAGGCTATCTTCCATACATCAGTTGGTTCGATGGGAACCTGGTGGTAGCCAGACTTTAGGTCAATCTTGTTGAATAAATTTGACCCTTGAGTTGGTCAAGAAGGTCATCAATCCTGGGAATTGGATATGGGTTCCTGACTGTGATCTTGTTTAAGGCTCTGTAATTAATGCAGAGTCTCCAAGTCCCATCCTTCTTCTACACCATCACTATTGGGCTTCCACAAGGGGATGATTTGAGTCTGATATGCCCCTTTTGAAGAAGCTCTTGGATCAGATGCTTGATTCATCATTCTCCATCAGCGAGCAACGATAGACTGGTCCATTAGGTAGAGGTGCACCGGGGGTCAGATCAATTGGATGCTTGACTTAGAAGTGCGTCGGTACCCTGGTGGGTGAAGAGAAGATGTCTATGTATTCTTCCATGATCCCGCCCACTTGCTTCTACTGCAAAGAGGATCAAGGTGAGGAAGTTTCATTGAATTTGGTCGTTGAGTTTTCTCATGAGTACATGGACAAGTTAAAGGAAGATATCATCCTAGACAAAAGGACGAGGACTTCACGCAGAGGTGATGTCGATTATCTTCAAGTGGGCTTAAAGGGCACACATCCAAGCAAAGAAAAGTGGATTGATAAAGAAAAAGTGAGGGAACTCTTCCCTCACTTACCTATTGATTGATAAAGGCTTTTGGTTGTCCAAAATCTCTCAGCGGGAAGGCATGATCTAAAAGGATCCAGAGAGGCCTAAGGATAACTCATAATTCTCAGAAGTTCCTCAAGAAGCTCATAATGGCCTCAGCAGACAAAGAAAGGGAAAAAGAAGAGTGCATCGCAAGCTTTCCAACGGTGTAAATGGTTCGTCAAACGGAGTTACGGATCGAAATATATTCGCGGTCAAATTTTTGGTCAACCTAGCCCAGTCAGCAGGGATGAGTCAGCATTAGTATGGATGATGTCAGATTTCGTACAGGGTACGTGGCACACACATAGGATGACACGCGTCATGATGACATGGCAACATCATAGGCTGCCAAGTGTCACCCATTTTTTTCATTTTTCGGTTGGTATGTGGACCAGTGGAAAAGTGACATGTGGCAGGCCGTATAAGACGTGGAAAACACATGGCATCCATACAGCTACCTAGCAGGTGACATGGCAAGTTGACTAGGCAAGAGGTGATGTGGCAGTTAACTATGCAAGCAAGTGACGTGGGCCAATGAATGGATGCCATGTGGCCCAATCATGGATTGCCACATGGCAGCGGGAGAATGCCCAGTGAGGGCCAGCAACTGAATTTCTAAAAATATTTATATATATAATATCCAATCCACCAAAATAACGGCAGTCCGCCAAAATAATACCAATCCACCAAAGTAATACCAATCCGCCAAAAGGTTAGGGCAAGTCTCCGCCAGATCTAGTTGGATCCCGCCATATCAACCAAACTACAAAGTAAGCGGCGGTTGATACTATTATAACATATTGTTGCAGCAGAGTACCGAAATGGGAGGCCCGCGGGCTTGACCTCGGGACCTCCCCAACATCTTATGCCTTAACATATCTCCGCCAGCTCGTTGGGCTAACGCCCCTATCGGTTAATCTGTTCGCATTGTTATTTAAAAATTGCATTTTCCCAGTGCATGGGGGGGAAAGGAAGCAGGGCGCGTGATGGTACGGTCGGGCATGTTTTACGAGGAAAATTTTAATGAATTAATTGCAAGTTGTAGGCATGGAAACTGAGATGAAATTTATTTTGGGCCTGGAAGTGCCAGAGTCAGATCGAGACATGGAGACAAACGTTTTTGGCTAATTCGACGCCACAAATTCAGTGGTGTTTGTTTTCTGATCTGAGAAAAACTTTTGTTGCTTAATTCCAGAATGAGGTATACTTGTGTATTTTTCCAAATTCTTTTGTTGAGTCAATAAAAAGGCCTACCCATTTGAGAGCAGGACCCGAAGACGTAGTCCATCAGGGACGAACTCCGTTATCAAGTTTTTGTGTTTAGATTTGTTGCTTATGTCTCTTTAATATTGAGCTTTTCCTTCTTTATGGTGCACTTCAGTTTATGCTCATTTAATACAATTCTTTAATAAGTCACATCGATGAAAAGATCTTGGATCACTTGCAATGCTTGCAAGAGAGCTTCTCTTCCTTCACTGTCGCTAAGTTTGCTTTCTTTCCATTCCCTTTTCCTTCGTCTTCTTCCTTTGAAGATGATTCCCCCGATACACTAACTCCATTTTTTATTGTTTCAATATATGTTGCTTGAACATAAACCTCATCAAGATTATTAGGTCCAAACATAAATACAGTAGTACGAATATAAGCAGGAAAACCTCTTATATACTTCATAAGAGTTTCTTGTGTAGTCAATGGAACATCTAACATCAAATCCATCTTACGAAATTCATCTCTTTATTCCTGCACTGATTGTCCTTTTCTTAACTTAAGACTTTGCCATTCAATTAAAGCCTTCTCCTTATATCCCAATGGATAGAATTATTTTCTAAGTGCAGAAATAAAATCATGCCATGATGGAAAAATATTACCAACTTGTTGAGTTCCATGTTGCATCTTACTTTGCCACTAGATGAGAGTTGTGCCTTCAAGACGAAGTGATGCCAGTCTGATTTTGGTTGCCTCATCTTTGATTTGTTGCACATTAAAATATACCTCCATCTGTCTAACCCAGTTATCAAGTTTCTCAGAATTAACTAAGCCATCATACATAGGAAAAACAAATTTTACATCAAGTTTAAGTAATGGCATATCAGGCTTATGTTTATGAGAATGAGAATGTTTTCTTATGTTTATGAGAATGAGAATGTTTTCTTGTAGAAGTAGTGTTAGAAGTAGAACTTGAACTTGAAGAAGAAGAAGAAGATGGAGGTGAAGGAGGTGAAGGAGGAGGTTTTCCAGGGTCCTCTCCTTCTTCAATTTTGTCTTTCTTTGAATATTCCCTTGAACATGTCTCTTTCGTTCCAAGTAATCATCATACAACACTCTTACCATCTCCGACATGGCAAAGAAAGTTCTTTGAAACTCTCTTTTGTTTTGGGAAAGTCATTCTTCCAATGCCATATTCTCACTTTGAGATGTCCTCTTTCTTGATCCAAACTCAAGATACTCTTCTACAAGCTCTCCTTCACCACGACTTAGCTTTTCCTTGGAAATCATGCATACTAAAAAACAACCAATTGTCAACCTGCTCTGATACCACTTGATCCGAAAATGATCTTTTAAAGACTTGGTTAAGTATTTTGCATGAGTTGATTTACCATTTAGAAATTGAGGAGAAGAAGAATATTTAATGAAAGAATGTTGCAGCCATCATAAAGAATGCAGGATAGAAAAATAAAATTAAGAACAACAAACCATAACGCCAAAGATTGTTAATGGAGTTTGACAAAGTTGTCTACGTCTCTGGGCCTTTGTCTCGGTGGGGGAGGCTTTATTATTAATATTAAATGCTTGAAAAGTACATTAAAAGTACATCAATTGGATTACAAATTGGTCTGGTTGTGTTCTTCTCGACCTCAAGAATCCAACACAACTGACGACACTGAAAAAGGTGGAGTAGAACTCTTGAAAATGGCCTCCAAAGCTCGCTTCCTCAATGGCATCCCTGCATAAAAATGGATTACTCTCAACAAATTGGCATAATTCTACTAATATGAACCTCCCATGGTTGTCAATAAGATCTGGTTTATAGAATTTCAATTGGGGGGTCACATCCCAACTTCCTCCAAAAATCTGGCCTCAAATCGGGCTCGAGATCCTCACTTTTTGGGCCTAAATCCATTAAAATTAAGCTAATAAACCATAAAAATCCAAATACTATAGGTTAAAAACCCAATTTTGGAAAACATATGGGTCGCGCCCCTTTTGTGTTGGGCCCCTGGTCATATGGAGTTCCTATGTGGCCAGGATCCAAGGCCAAATGGCACCCATCCCCCGGTTCTCATCCCTGGTCATGTGGATCGGTGTTGGTCCTCTGCCTTGGTCGACGAATAGGCCATGTGGCCAACGGTACTACCCCCTGGTCACATGGAAAAGAGATGGTAATTGTGCCTTGTTCAATGGGCTATCCCCCTGCCGACCGGGGCTTATCCCCAAACCTTCGCTTAACACCAATTCAAATAAATATTGGGTCATATGATATAACAAGCACTAATGTAGCCTGTGTGGTTTGTGAATTCGTTGCTCACTTGGGAGGTCAGGGGTTTGATCCACTAGATGGGGAAACAAAAAAAATTCAGGACCCTCATTGACCACATCTGGGGTGCCACGTGGTGCCCTGTGATTGGGCCACATGTCACCTCACGATTGGATCATACAACTAAGTCAACTGCACAGTCACCCTACCAACTCGTCTGCACAGTCAGCATTGTATGCCACACATCATGCCCAGACCCTGCCATATGTTGCTACGTCACTATCACCCATCAACCTGTCACTAGGCCATGTCATCGTACAGACTGCCACATCAATGTCCATATTGTCCAGTCCCCTGCCACATCAACACCCGAAAATGCTAAAACTGCATGCCACATGTCAGCCTCTGGTGCCACCACGTCATCTTGTTGATGTCATCATGACATCATACTAACATCATCTGCCTTGTCATGCTGACGTACTGCTAATGTCAGCAGTACAGATTGTTGACTGTTTACTTTGACTTTTTTTTCATGTTTTGAGTCCGTTTTCGAAAAATAATATACTGTCGAAATCGGCACGATGAGCCCTATGTGATGGCATTGGTTTCGTCTGAATCCGTGAACTTTAACGTTTTGGTCATTATGGATCCATTTGGATCAAGTAACTATCAATACAGGCATACCAAGCTCTTGGAGCTTGCTTGAGTCCATACAAGGCCTTCTTCAATCCGCATACATGGGTTTCTTTTGGGTGTACCTCAAAACCTTGAGGTTTCTCTATATATACTTCTTCCTCAATTACTCCATTAAAAAAGGAAGTCTTTACATCCATCTGATGTAAACTCCAACCCATGGAAGCTGCTAGAGATATGATGGCTCTGATAGATGTATATCTGGAAACCTGAGCAAACGTCTCATCATAATCTTATCCCTCCTACTGAGAAAATCCTCTAGCCACAAATCTCACCTTGTATTTATCAATACTTCCATCTACAACATGTTTTATCTTGTAAACCCACTTTGAAGTAACTACAGACTTCTCTTTAGGTCTAGGCACAACTTCCCATACATCATTTTTCATAATAGATTGGTATTCTTCCATCATGGCCTCTTTCCATTCTTTTTGCTGGACTTCTTCCTCAAAGGTGGAAGGTTTTGCGTTGACAATACTTGTCATGAGCACTGCATAACTAGAAAACCTTTTGGGTTTCTTTCTTTTTCTGAAGGTGCCACTGGGAGCTTTATGCTTTTCTTCTTCCTGCAAGGTGGATTCAAGCCATGTTGGTCTCTTTCTAGTCTTAGGTGCAATAAATGGTTCCACATGTTCATGTGGTGGTTCTTGTTCTTCACTGGGGTGTTCTAGAGAACATGTACTTTCTTCTTTTGTATCTTCATGTTCCTCTTCTTCATTGGAGTCGATGGAGTCTTCTATAGATTTATTGAATGCAATCCTTTAATAAAAAGTTACATCTATGTTGATTTCAACCTTTTTCTGACCTGGAACATAGATTCTATAAGCTTTTGATGATTCACTATATCCAACAAATATACCTTTCTTTTCTGAAGGTTCCAACTTCTTTCTCTTATCCTTGGGAACATGAATGAGGACGGGGCATCTAAATATTCTTAAGTGTTCAACATTTGGCTTCTTTCTGGAGAAGGCTTCTTTTGGATTCATGTTATTCAATATGTGATGTGGACTTTTGTTCTGAATGTAAACAGTTGTCATAACTGCTTCTCCCCATAGAAACATAGATAAATTCTGATCATTTATCATTTCCTTGACTGATTCTTCAATAGTTCTATTCTTTCTTTCAACCACACCATTTTGTTGAGGATTGTGAGTGACAATGAGCTCCCTCCTAATCCCAACTTATTTACAAAAGGAAATGAGTTCCTTGGAGGTGTATTCTCCTCCAGTATTAGATCTTTTTGTCTGTTAGGTTATCTACTTCAGCCTTGAATTCTTGGAATTTTCTAAATACTTCATCCTTAGTCTTTAACAGATACAACCATGTATTTCTTGAGAAGTCATCTACGAATGTCACATAGTAAAGAGATCCTCCTAGAGACTTCACTGGCATAGGACCACATACATATGAATGTGTTAGGTCTAAGATCCCTTTGGGTCCATTCTCACTACTTGGAAATGGTTTCTTAATATTCTTCCCAAGTGCACATATTTTGCACACACCTTCATGTACTGATTGTAAATCTGGTATGCCTACAACCATCTATTTTAGGGATGGCAAGGCTTGATAATGAAGGCGATCATACCTTCTATGCCATAACTCACTAGGGTTGATTTCATCATGTACTAGAGCTTGAGTATTCTAACCTAGGAGTTTATACAATCTTCCTTCACGAATTCCAATGACTCTAGAGTCTTCTATCTTTGAATCTTTAGACCATACAAGAACTTTTCCATCCACAAAAGCTACTCTATCTCCTTTCTCTTCCAAACAGGAAATAGATACTAGATTGTAACACACCCAACCCCTTAAAAAAAAATTAAGGAACGGGGCATCAAAATTTTAGTCTCCTCAATAATCAAATCCTCCATCTAGGGTCTCTATCATGTTATGCTCATCCATAGCTTTCAACCCATGGTCTCCATGCTCAAAACCGATCTCAGAACTGGAAGATATACCATTCCCAAATTCCTCGGGTGTTCATTGGTCGGGGCCACGTGGATTCCACATAGATCCAACTCAAAACAGTGCATCCCGAGTTCTTCGATATCCTAGAGCTTCCAGCGCTCCTAAACCTATGGCGAAGATCCATTTTCCAACCAATCCATCGACTGGGCTTGACCCTCGGCTAACACACCAGCTAGCGGGGGAATTCGGTGCTTGATACCTTAGCCTCCAAATTTTAAATCATGGCCTAGCCCCTTTTTCTTCAGAGACCATCGCATACAACCACGGGCTATGACCAGACGCCTATTCCGACGCTCTGGAACTTCGGGCCTTGGGCATTTTCAATCCACCACATGTCAATTCCTATGAACTCTAAAGTGGTGAAGTTCTGAACTGACACGGAGGGATCAACGGTCCCTACTCTCTTTCGAGATCAATGGCCCACGATGACTTCAGGCCTCCGAGCTTCGGTGAAATTTGAAACACCTCTTCACAAAAACCTTCAAAGTGCTAAACCTCTGCACTGCGTGATCTTACGCCATGCATCCATAGAACATCAACGGTTATGATTTACTTTGGGGCTACACGCTTTGGGAGTTCCAAAGTACTCACCAATGCAAACCTATAGAGTGCAATCCTTTTGGAGTGTCATATCTCCGGACACGCGTCCCCCACTATCAACGGTCAGGATGAACTCTGGCACTTTGGCCTTCGGGATTTCTCACCTCTTTCCACAAGCTTTCCTACGGAGTGACTTTTCTCTGAAGTGGCATATATTTTGACACTTGTCCTCTGAGATTGACGACTCAGGTGAACTATGGCCTCTAGGCCTTCGAGAATTCTTGCTTCACACAATCCATTTTCCTCTGGAGCACTAAACCTTTGAGTAAAGGATCTCTAGCCATGTGTCCTTTTCCAAGGGACGGTTGCGATGGCTCCTGGACTCCGATCTTCGGGGGTTTTCGAAGCACCAAGTTTCAAATCCTCTGAAGTGGCTCTCCTTCGGAGTTAACAATCTACTGACACACCTCTTGGTTGATGGATGGTTTAGATCTCCTCTGGCTCCCTGCAGCTTTTGGAGTCTCCGGCCTTCTACACCTACTTCCTTCCAAGGTGTTAAACCTCCAGAGTACAGGATTTGGTGCCACATGTCTCCTGGTGCACTTTGAGACTTTGACGATTTCACCTGCTCCTCGCCTATAAACTCCCGGAGTGTCCAGTCTCTGGACTAAAGGATCTGTCCCCATGTGTCCTTTATAATGGACGGTCGAGATCTGCTACGACCTTCGAGGCTTCAATATTTTAACTTACTCCTCAACTGAAATCTCTCAGATTTGGTCAGCATCGGGCTAACCACGAATTAGATTTGACAGTCCTGATCTATCCATGTAAACCCCAGATCGACGACTCGTAACCTCCTCTCAGGGTCCCACTATTGCACCACACTTGGAAACACCGTCACTTGACACGTGCATCCCCACGTGCTCTGGACGTGATGCACATTTTCCCTCGATCGAATGGATGAAAGGGATCCCGAAGGATCCATAGATCCATAGTCCACATTACTTCGCGACTTCATCCTTCTAGGGTTTTGGTGTTACTAAACCCCTATTCTCCTGAAGCGGTCAACACCAGGCTGACTACCTCATAGATCTGACAGTCGGGATAGCTCCTGGGCATCCTTAGATCTACGACTCATATTAACATTGGGACTTCAGAGGATTCACCTCTTTAACGACGAGCGTGCCTCATTTTCCGGACCCGCGAAGTCCGAAGGACTGGTGGAATTAACACCCACGTTCCTTCTCTCGATCCAACGATCGTGAAGGACTTCGGCTCCTCCCAAACGAATCTCGTTTGCTTGTCTTCCTAACGAATGGATCTCCTTTTTTGAGGCTCGAATCTCGCTATCTTTCATGAGCTTTGTCATCTCTGAAATGCTCAGGCATTTTGTGCTATTTCGCCTGAACTTAACACTTAGAAGGATCTTCCGCGCACCCCTTGCACTCATTTTTCAAATCTAGAACTTAAGCGGTTCTCAGCCTTTGCCCGCCTTTCAGAGACTCTGTGCATACCTGTACTACCTCTCTTGATCTTAATAGACTCCTTCCTTGCTTAAATTCACAATCAAATGGAAATAAAAGGACACAATATAACCATTAAGCAAACATGCACATCCTTGAAAAAATTCACAGGATATCCAACTTTATTACACAACTACAACTCAATTACACAGAGTATGAGAATACTTATCTATTACAGGTTGCAGCCAACTAATTGACTACGGGTGTGTGCCTTTCCACCCAACCATAGGCTCAGAGGCATTCATTCTTATCACTCTGGCCACCCCCATGCCAAGCCATGATATCACTAGGGAATTTACACCGTCTCTTAGAGAGACTCTCTCAGTCATAGCAACCCTGCGAGGTTTATCAGATGCTTCCTCAACATCAAGCTTGTGTTCTGGTTCTTCAGGTCGTGTTCTCTGCAATTTCTCTTCCTTTGTATTGTCTTTGGTTCGCACATCTCCTTATGTTCTTGTGCTCTCGTCTGGTGTCTCCTCTTCTCACCCTCTTCCTATTGTCTATATGTGTCTATTATTACATTCCTTCCTCAGGGAGGTTCCTGACCTATCATGTTCCTTCTGTTAGAAGGAAGCTCGAGTCTACCTATGTCTGTAGGTCTCTGTGGTACTTTGGGCTGACAGCCTGCTGTCTCCTCAGCCATACCATGCTCCCATTCATGGGGGTGGTTGATTATTCAACCACCAGTCCTTCCTTCAATAACTGATTCTTTCCTCTAGAGATATCATGGCTCGTACTTCAAGGCTTCACCCCTCCAACGGTCAGTTATTGGCAATTTAACAATGATACATTTACAATGTTCCTTTTCCACAACATGGTAATCCTAATTAATGATTAATTACAAATTGGGAGAAGCAGGGGTGTTACAATACCCTCCCCCTTAAAAGGAACACCATCCTCGGTGTTCTTTCTCAGTAACACCTATCATACCTTTCTCATTCAACTGTTTCATAAATCTTGATCCTCTTTCTTGGTCAGGCCCTTTCCTGACCCTTGGCCTTCGTCACCTGCCTTCAGTAATTTTGGGACAACAAGCATATTAATCACAATTTTATGCGAAAACATCTTACTGTTGTTCAAAATTCAAGAGGAAAATTTCATAATCTAGCACAATACTTATCTGTGTAGTTCATGGGTTTGCATCCACATGGCTGTCTTGCTATCCAGGCTCATTGTTTTTCCTAGACATACCCATTGTGTGCATGATCCCAATCGATAATTTACAAGGACTATCAGAGTCTCCTCTTCCTTGTGGTCACTCACCCTCCAGGCCCAGACTCGGGTATCCCCTTATCTGCTATACAGTTCCTCGGGTGATCCATCTTGTCTTGCCAAATATTTCTTGCACATGAAGAATTTCAGAGACTTCATCGAGACTTACAGTCGAGGCGTCCCTCAAACTTTCTCTGCCGATGCGTCCCTCCAGCTTGTGTTACCTCAACACAACATATTCCAGGTGATCATGACTTACCACGGGGTTCTCATGTCTCAACAGTGGCCTCTTTCATGGTTTTCAACCAGATAGCCATCATCCATCCTTTCTGGACAGGTCTTTTCTTCTCACCTGCATCACATGCATACATAATTCATGAGACATCATCACAATTCTAAATTTTAGAATTTTATTGCAATCTGTCACCCACAGATTTCCAATTTCTTCATTTATTTTCATATTTGTTCTGTACAGAACCAGATTCACAAGCATGGGACTTTCCTCCCCATAGCAGTTTAGCTCAGCAGGCAATCAGTCTTCCTTATGGGCTTACAACATTTCCATATCCAAGACTCTTTCTTCCTGTAAGTTAACTTTCCTCAGCCAGACAAATTGTTAGTTTTCATGCACACTATATTTTCATACGATGCATATTAACAGTCCAAGTCATTTTCATCTATTCAGGGTATATAAAGCAAAAAGGAAAATATTATTATTATGTAAGCATCCTATCAACATACTAAATTTTCCAAGTGCAATTCAAATATTAAATGACTTTAATCAATGTGCCAATTTTCATGGCCACATTCATACCCAATGCACTCTTACATTGATCTTCAAGTTGTCACACTTGGTGACAAGCACCCTGCTATGGTGTGTTGGAGTTTAACCAACCTCTTCACCATATGGTTTATTTTTCCTCGTTCACTATTACAATAGGACTATGCTTCTTGCTACAGACTAATCGCGATTCTAAATCAACACACATGAAACTAAATGTTTCTCTTGAATGCACCCAAACATTCTTCCTTCATTAGTAACCAAGGTGCCCACACTCACGGTCACCCAAATTTGCTTTCCTTTGACATCCATTCAATGTAAGAAAAATTTTCAGAAGGTCCTCCTTCCTTAATGGAAGGTTCATTATCTTCCTTTCATGTAAATATGCACTTCCTCGAAGCAATTCCATGCAATGTGCTAGCTATGAGCAGCTTTATTTCCATAGAACCAGTCCTCGTGACCACGGTCTAATGCAGAGTGTTAAACTCTATCTTCCTTGAATGGCCCGGAGGAACTCTGTTTTCTCTCCATGCAACCGAGAGTTGTGACCTCAACTCTATTATTTGCAGGCGCTATCCTTTCAGCTCCCATGTCTAGGCGCTATGATCATGGCTAAACCCCTTGTCTACAAATCAATGGTGTAGATATGTTTTCCCCCGGATCCAACGACTATAAGGGATTGCGGAACCTCAACTAGCTCATGGTTTAATTCTCCTTCCGATCTCCGCAATGAATATGGGTCTTTCGATCTATGATCGTATCCCAAAATCAAAACAATGCTATACTGAATTTAAATTATGTGTACAAGTCTCGTCGTTAACCCATGTGCATATGCAATCTTCGCAATGATCGCGGGTTGTCGATCTTAGCCATCGATTGATTTTAAACCACACGATTTCCAGATAATAATAATTCCAACTCAGAAGTGTTTGACCAAGGATTTAGGTTGACATAGAGCTTCACTGTGCTAAATTCAACCACATAACCCAATCACAGTACGAGTTTTATGCGACATTAACGTGTGGGTTCCTTGTCGATTCTCCCACCAATCGTTCACAGATCAACGGTTCACAATGATTGTAGAATCTCAATAAGCTCACTCTTTATCAAAGATTTCAATATCTACAATCTGCAAAGTGGTCGCCCGACTCCTTTTAATCGTGGTCGTTGATCTTCCACCCCAACAAGATCAATGGCATTGGTTGATTGCGGGCCGTGAACTAGCACGTTTGTTAATTTCACCTTCACGCTCCATAATGATCCCCGACCGACGATCTAATTGAAGGATTGGTGTTTGATCCGTTAACTCCAGTGGATAGTGAAGTCTATTTGACGATTGCGATCTTCATGATCTTGACCTGTCCTCGATCGAAGGGATTTCTACAATCTCTTAGTAAAGGTTTTTGACCTTTTGAGTCAAAAGAGATCATTTGGTTCAGATGCTCCTGCATCATACAATCAGTCTTTACTGCTAGTGGATCACACCTACATCATTCGGGTTCTCCTTCCTGAATCATACTCTAGTTGGGTATCCATGGCATACAATTGCCTTTCAAAATTCCATGCATAACATTRAGACAATAAAACATTTCAGAAGGGATTCTTGCCCAATCCCTTCATACCTTGTGCCACATAGGCATGAACATTTTTTTATACATGTTCTAGCTGTCGTCACCCTCTYTGATATCACCTTATCAATGGTGCTTCCTGGGGACTTCTAAAGTCCCTCCAACGATCTTTCCACAACATCCTRCTCATCTAAGACCAACAACTCTGTAAGCAATTCAGAGTTCTTAGGGTGGAAAAAGTGTTCCTTTTTTTTTTTCCTTTTCTTTGCTTTTTGCAATTCACATCCTGTTGGGATCTCCTTGTTATTTTCCTTGAGTCTTATATATATATATATATATATATATATAAGCTTGTAGCTCATTGCTTAATTCTCAACAGTCATTAAGGTTGTCACTTTGTTCTCCTGATAGAGTATTCACACAGTTCCTCCACAGGGAACTCCTTCAACATGCAACTTCCTTATTGCAAATCCATCACTATATGTGATGGGCTCAACCTTTAGTTAGCTTCAACTGTTTACCAAATATTCCATAAGGAATATAAACATGCATCCTTGTCATGCCTCCAAATTATGTATACATACATATTCTAGTTTTGTTAATTTACATCCATGATGTACTCAACCATATGCATAATCAAAAGTCTATGTGTAGTCGTCATGGGTATATTTCACAACCTACATACATCTCTACTTTAAAATTAGTCAACTCATGATTGTTCAAAATCATTCTCATGTGATTCTCAAGGCATAATCATTTGCCTCTTATCCTGACAACAGAGCATCCTTGCTCATTTACTCTTTCATCTATTTGTACCAAATTTTCCTGGGGAAATGGAGCACATCCCCTTAAGCTATCATTCAAGACAAAAATTTCACGACTCTTCAGAATGGAGTCAACCATGCATCCATGGTATTCATTCAATCTTGGCAAGTTTTATGCTTGCCTCACATTTCACTCATTGGGGCAATCATATTGTGCCTTTAGTATACTTATACTCTTACATCGTACATGTGCATCACTTGCTAATTTAATATCAGGCTTCATATCAAGAAGCTTCACAATGCATTAAATCCATGCACTCAAGCATACACACACAACTAAGTATTCATCAGGCTAACTTAGTTTTATCATTAGTGTTCTTTAGTTAGAAATTACAGTCGCTTACATGACTAATCTCACAGCCATAACTTGTTGGACCTTGACCAGGTTTTGTGGAAACGCTAGTCATGTTTGACCAATTTTGGGGACTTTGACAGGCTGGTTGAAGACGAAGCGCTAAGCGAAGTGGAGATCGAGAGATCTCGCCCCCCTTTGTGGGCTTTTTGGGTTTAGGGATTATGTAACGGGTATGGGAAGTCGGCCCATGGGTCTACCCATGCTTAGGCCTCTTGTGTAATGTATAAATAAGTAGCTAGGTGTTGTGAGAAGTAGAGACTAGATCTAGTAGATTAGAAGTATGCAGTGCTAAGTCAGTTGTAAGCCAATGAGCTAAGTGCAAATGGTTGTGAATGCTTTGTGCATACTGTGTGTTGAGAACTTGCAGAGCTAAGTGCAAGTGATTGTAACAAGGCTCTGTGTCATGCCAAGCTCAGGGAAGGAGGATCTAGCGAGGTGCGCGTAGGTCTCCTATCCTATGCGGAGTTGGCTTTGTGGCTCTATGCATATTGTGTATTAACAACTTGCAGGGCTAAGTGAAATTGATTGTAAGAAAGGCTCTGTGTTGTGCCAAGATTGGGGAAGGAGGATCTGATGAGGTGCGCACAGATCTCCTGTCCTATGCGGAGTTGTCTTTGTGGCTCTGTGCATTGAAAGAAGATAATAAAGAAGACGAAGAGTTGGTGGACGTAGCCCCATGTTGGGGGTGAACCACGTATATCCTGTGTTATGGTTGATTTGTGTGATTGATGTGATTTATTCTTAGTGTTGTCATCTTTATGTATGTTAGATGCATCTGATATAGTAGCTTAGTGTTTATTAATGTGAACGAATGCTAGATCTGCTCTATTTCTATGTGCTAAGTGCTTGAGTGTGTTAGATCTTGTTGAATACCGTGTTGTTCTGTAATTAGAGTTTTACCTGCGATGTGAATAAGGGTTAAATGCTAATGAATGTTAACTTCTAAGTGCTCTGTTAAGTATTCTAATCACATATTTGTGTCCTATCTAGGTTGCAGACACTTGAGTCCTGCAACCCCCCCTGCCTCTACCTCAGGTGAGACTTCATCTTCTTTGTAGGTGTTTCCGAAAGGGTTGGTAGTTAGGGTTTTGTTGGTGCGTTGAACCCCAAGTCTGCCCCTGTGCCAACAAATAGTTCTGTTGACGGGACCTGAAACTGTGATTGTTGGGAACTGAAGAAAAGAGAAATCTTTGTGCGTAGATATGTTGTTATAGTGTGCAATACTCTACTTGACTTGTGAAGATTTTTGATAATAAAAGAAGCTTGATCTGAAGAAAAGAGGTAAGATCTTAAAGCTTTGTGCTCTGATAAAGGTAAGATAAGTGGAATTTTTTGCTTCGAAAGAATGGATCTAGGTATGTTTGATAGATTTGGTCCTAGCCTGAAAACTAGGGCACAACTCGAAGAAAGAAGATATGATATGAATAGATCTGATAGAAATAGTGAAAGATATGTTATTCCTATGCATAGAAACAATTTTTGGACTAACAAGTGGATGTAGTACCCTAGAAAGAATTTTTTGCAGGTCCATCACTGTGATCCCAATGCGCAATACAGGAAAGGTTGGGGATCGTTTAAGAGAAAGAGAGGATTGACTCTTTGCTATAGTTGTAGAAGACCGGGACATCTTGCTAAGGAATGCCCTGGTAGAGGTCTTATTTGCCTTTGTTGTAAAGCTACTGAACATGAAGTTTTGGATTTCCCTAGAATGATTGCTAAAGTTGAAAATATGAATATGAGACAAGAAAACCTCGAGGAAGGTCAAGAGACTAAGAATACGCTAAAGAACCAGAAAGAATCAGAGGTTATATTATTGCAGATGAAAGAAACACTGAATGATCATAGAGACATCAGTTTATCAAAGATCTTAAAAGAGAAATAGTGCATAGAAGCAAGAATATGAGACTTCGACATAGACTATGTATTAGATGCAGAAAAACAGGTGAACATTATGACAGAAAGTACTTGCGAAATCATAGGAAATCCTACTATGGTTCCTTTACTATGATGAATAGGATTGTTTAAAGGAAAGTTGATAACTCTATGTGGAAGACTTACCCATGTACCTATGATTTCTCATGGAGCATCGACAGAAGAAGAATTCAAGGTCATTAAGTTTGTTGAGAACAACGACTCCCTTGCACTTTTGTTAGGAAGGACTTGAATTGAGAAAGATTAGATCCAAAGGAAAGAAGAAGAGGAAGCTCTAGAATAGAAAAAGCAAGAATTAAGGGATTTCATGGCTAGGAGAATAGCGCGATTACTAGAAGAACACGAGGACAAGTCGAAGCAACTGAGGGCCAACGACCTAGTTGGCGAAGTTGAAAGAATGCAAGAAGACTTAGAGAACTTATCCATGCAAAAGAGTAGAGCACCTACTCCAGAAACAGTAAGAGAAGAAGTATTATCCTAGAACCTTGTGAAAGATCATCAACAGTGCAAAGTTACTATGCCAAGAGGAGATAAGAATAAGAAGAATCGAGAGACGTAGATCACAGGAAAGAAAGCTAGAAAATTCAGTAAGAAGAAAGCAAAGCTAGAAAAATTACAAGAGGCTCTAGAGAGGCCTTCACAGAAGGAAGGCTGGCAGAACTTGAACCTCGCCGGAATAGCAGAGCAGCGCAGATTGGCACTTCGCCACGACAAAGTGATATGACCGTTGGAGGCATCTCGACCATTAGAACGACGCTCCAGAACGACTAGAAACACAGTTATTGCCGGAACGTTCGCCATCGGACCATTGGGACCACGCCATAACGAATGGAATTGTATTGATCAAGGCAGAGCTCAAAGGGGTACAACAGGACATTTATTCGAGCCACGCAGTGTCTACTGCATCATTGTCAGCAGGGGAAATAGAAGTAGGAGATGAGTCTGCCTAGATAC
>ML793126.1:353720-373283 GCA_009831015.1 Picea engelmannii
TTTGACCAAAAACTCAAACTTGACACCTTGGCTTGAGAGTAATAGGAGGTGTGCTTGGCTAGGGAGCACCAGGCTATCCAGAAATTAGGTCAAGCACTTCACTTAAGGTGCCTCAACACAAGGGTTAGGGTTTTGTTGTTGCAACAAAACTCTAACTGCAACTACAACTGAGGAAATTCTCCCTATCTACCTTTCAGTGGTTAGACTGTCTAAAGATAGTGTGGGCCCATAACATGTTAAAATAATAAGCGTGCTCGTTTCACCATAGACAATATTACTATATTGTCACCCAGCCATATGCGCAAATGCCACCCCCTAACACCTTAACCTTGACAGACAGTTCATAATTCTTGAAGCAATTACTAGAACCAATAGCCAACCAAGGTAGCATACCTCTCTCCAAAGCTAGCGTACCAAGCATAAAGTCCAAACCATAACCAAAGACCAAGTCACTACTGCAATAGATGCAACTCTCCTCCAATCATGCACACCACTAGTATTTATGAGGTCATGAGAGTGAGTGAGTACAAATGAACTCAAGTGCCCTCTATTTATAGTCCTCCAAGTCACTTAACTGGGTCGACTTCTTCTCTTAGAGGATAATAACTTAATATAAATTATTCTCTTGAGCTGACTTGTCTTCTAGGGTTATTAACCAACTATTTAGGGTTTCTCTTGCTTCCTGGAATATTCTAGTCTCATCAAAGGCTACACATAGACGTTAATACCTCCCGCAGATACCGTAACATCAACACTTTTGGTTGTAGCTGGAGAACATAGGGGGTTGTAGCCTCCTTCTTTTGGGAGTTGGAGCTTCCCTCGGGTTCTAGCCTAAAAATATAGGGGTTTGGAGCCTCCTTCCAGTTGCAGCTGAAAAACAAAGGAAGTTGGTGCTTCCAATGAATGTAATTTCTAAAGACATATAAGAAAAAGAATTATGTGTTTTTCTCCCGCATTGGTTTCCACGTAAAAATATCAGTGTATTGTGTATGTGTGTGATTTCTCATTGTTCATGGTTTATTTATTGTGCACTTGTTGAATGATATTGGCAAACCGATCATAAAGATTAACAACACTCATATATTGTGGTTAAAAAGGAATAAATTTCTCTATTACTAATTCACCCCCCCTCTCAGTAATCTAACAATTGTGATCATTTGAATTTAAAAGTTAAAGGATTAAATCCATGATTATACCAAAACAATTGTACACATTCTAAAATAAAGAAGAAGAAAATAAAGCTTATGCTTAAAATTAAAATAGTTGTGGATCGGTAAATGGTGTGGTACAATATAAAATCATTGTCTATGGTTCCATGTTTTTTAGCAAAACAAACATGAAGCAATGATGCCAAATTTTTGTATTGTATGTACAAATAGCACAATTGTTTTAGAAATGTTTCAAAGAATCCCATTCTAGGAAACCTCCTCACCCAATCATGACATGAAAATAATGAAAATACTATCCCCATGCGACCATTCTCTCTGAGGTGTTTGCCACATTTGTGCTTTTGGGGGGTACGGGAATACATGCATGAGAACTTGCTAAAGCCACTAAAGTGAGTAGTGGTGCATGGTCACTTGCTTGTGGCAATGGTGCCCATTGTCATATCTATGTACCACTCAACCCACTTGCCACTACCTTCCTTCTGCACATCATGTGGTGTGATATGCTCTAGGGAATTTCTTTCTTAAAACATGTGGCATGTTATGCTTAGAATGTACAACTCTCTATTCTAGATCTGGTTCCTTGGCTCTCTTCCCTAGCTTTGCTTGGGCAACATCATCACCAAGGGAGATCTCATTATCAATTCCCTATTGAAAATACAAGGTGTTAGAATAATAACAACATCATATAACTTTGGAAAACCAAATAGAAACATCAAAAATGAAATTTTATCCTCACCATCCCCTGATCTATCCTTTGACAATAGACTTCATATTTATCATACACTTCAACCAGCAATTCTTCCTCTTCCTTGCCTTATTACAAAGGATGAATAACAAAAGTTAACGTCGAAACATCTATAGAAACGTCAAATTGAAAGAGATTGAATCAATGGAAATGGGAAATCATTACCATTTGCAAACTTACCATCAATGGATTTACTATGACATCATCAAGTATATCGTCATCATCTTCATCTTCATAATCAACAAGACAAAGACGAGGAGGATTTTCTAGATTACCAATATTGAGGGAATGATCCTCTTCACATGTGTCTTCAACAATGTGAGAGGAAGATCGTAGCCTTGTTGAAATCCAACTTAGGGTAGAAAGCTAATTAATCTACATAGTGCAATCATGACTTGCTCAACCTAACTATAAATTGAAATAAACAAAGACCTGTACCTTTATTGCAAAATTGTTACCTATAATTTCCATCAAACATTTGAATTGCTTGTTCTTCATCTGGGTGTTTCCACTACATTATTATCAACATTGTCATCTAAATCAACATACATAAACCTAATGTGATGGGGTGTCTCCTACAAACGAGTTTTTAAA
The DNA here is from genome assembly GCA_009831015.1 of Picea engelmannii. Lineage (NCBI taxonomy): Eukaryota > Viridiplantae > Streptophyta > Pinopsida > Pinales > Pinaceae > Picea > Picea engelmannii. Next base: position 356,229 of record ML793126.1, read on the forward strand.
AATGCATGTTAAAAAGTGATAACGTTGGTAAGCATAACTTCAAACCTATATAACATCGACATAGTAAGCATAATGCCAACTCAAGCTTGCATAATCCTTTCTATTATTTTGGTGTAAAGCTTGTAATTATTTAGTTAACAAAATTTACATGTAAACAAATATCATAACAAAATTTAAATAAAATGGGGGGTCACTAGCTTCAAACATGTATAACGTTGGCTTGAAGCCTATAATGTCAACTATTATTTAGTTAACAAAACTTAAATTTAAACAAATAACATAATAAAGTTTAAATAAAATGGAGGGTCCTTGTTGAATTACAATTTACAAAGTTACATTTTTGTAATGGGTAGTTTGCAAAGTTATAGTATCCACAGTTTATAGAGAGGCGATTTGCATAAAGGAATCCCTGGTTGGGGGATCCTGAGGCAACAATTTTTAAATGTGTTTTTTTTAGTGCCCTGTGGCTCTGCGAGGGGGTTCTCCAAAGGAATGTGTCACTTTTTTTTCTTCCCCACTTGCATGCAAAGATTAGATTGTGAGTAACAGAAAAGTAGAAACTCAACAAAACACCAAGTATTAACAGTTTTTTCTTAACCTTGGATGGAGACCCCTAACTCCATTGCCCACATGCAATTTCCATGAGTGTTTTTTATCCCATTTCTCCATTTAAAAAAAAAAAAAAAAACTTTGAATTTCTTGGCCAAACTGTCCAATTGATAGGGCGGTTGAAAGCCTAAGAGGACATGCTATTTTTGAACCAAGGGGTATACCCTCTATTGGTGTGTTTGTTCATATTTTTGTGCATTTGTGTGAGTGAGAGAATAGAGTTGTGAAGTCTATTTAGGAACCTGATCAGTGTTCCAATCCCCCTTTCCTCTCAACCTACTGAGCAAGGGTTTTATGATAACATGAGCTCTTAGGTAGTGTCTCCAAAGTTTGACTTGATGTAGGTGTGGTATATGTCATTACAGGGGAAAATGAGTCAAATGTGGAGGGATTTTAGCAATGACCTATGCAACCTAAAATAGCTACTATCAATCACAAATTCAACTCTGTAGCATTGCTTCACCATGATTCTAGAGGTTCTTGCCACAGATCAAGCTATAAAGTTGTCATTACAACCATGACAAATGAAAATAAATAGAGAGCACAATAACTAGTATATAATGTGTGTTCCTACAAATCAAAGAGAATGAAAAAAACAAACATGCATTACATGGATTACAATAACCTAGAAGGTATATTTGTTGATATAGTGCTAGCATGATCACTACACCATAAATTATATTAAAACACATAATTTTTTGGGTTTTCATTTTTAAAAAACAACATTTGCACCAAATTATGGGTTTTTAGTTAACACAAAATATTGTTGGCATCTATAACTTATTTAGATAAAATAAATAAATAAAAATAAAAACCAAACTTGGGTGGTACTGAAAACCATTTGAAAGATTTCTGAGTTTTTTCCTCTAAAATCATAACGTCAACATGACCACGGTGACATGCATTAAACAAAGATAGAAAGATATGCAATTTTTCTATTCAAAAAACATACCTAACAGTTGTATATCTTGATATAATGCCAACATGACCACGATGACATTAAAAAACATACATATTAGACGTATTTCTCACTATAACATCAACATGATTGCCATGACATGAATGACTTAAAAAACAAATAATCTAGGTAAGCATATTTCTCACTATGATGTTGGTATGACTGTCATTATAGGGCTATTACTTTACAAGCAATTCAAGCTTTACACATTGCATGGGATTATGGGTAGCAAGGTTATAATGCCGACATGACTATTGTGACATGAATTACCTAAAAAGACAAACAATTGGGGTTTTACATTTTGTACTAGATTATTGGTTTTGTGTTTGACAACTAGCATTCTAGTTTTACAATTTGCATGGGATTATGGGTGAGGTGGTCGTTCTCTAGCACCCGTCGAGGAATCTAGAATAACAAAAGAATGAAAATATATTGTTATACACAAAACTTAAAGAATTTGGTAGGTTTAATCAATTCTATTATTTACTTGTAGGCCAATTACTGTAGTTGAACATCGAAGGAAATGTAGAGTGCACCATTTCCTTTCTGACCTTCACCAAGTGCACCACCAAAAATGAAATGCAACACAAAGCTATCGAGTAGAGTGACACTACTAGCAGGATCTTCAATGCAACTATTGACGAAATTTGCAAATGGAATGGGAAGTTGAGACCAAGGATAAAATGTGAGTAGAGTAAATGGAACGTGGAGTATAGCCGAGACAAAGGATTGGATGTAAAGCGAGAGAGTAGATGAATGTTGATACTATAGTCGAGACCAAGGATGGAATGCAGAGCAAGCAGAGTAGATAGAATGACAATACCAAATCTGAACCAATGAGATACTAGAATCAAATGTTTAAAGCGAATGATGCCACCAAGAATGGAATGTCGATACTAGAGCCAAACCAACAAGATAATAGAACCAAATGACTAAAATAATTAATGCTAAGGAAATTTTGAATACTTACACACACTACCGAAAACGCCTTAGGGTGTTATCACGACCAATAATGTTGTCAAATACATTGATGTGACAAAAAAAAATCATATATTGCTTACATGTTGCCATGAACATTCATTCAATACAATGACAACCAATTACAACACAGATCACCCAATCCACATCATCAATAATAACAATAACATGCTAGCTAAGTGTCCCCACAATTGTTCATAATATGGCGATGCACATCATGTAATCAACCTAGTTGGCACTTGTCATGAACGAGATTTATCCTCTCCATACTCCTTAATTTCACTGTCAATGTGGACAACTTAAATTCATTATACTAAGAGATTTTCGGATAGATGAGTTCACTTAGAATGAAACATCTTAATATCCTTTGGCGACTCAAAAAAGTTAAGAAACAAACAATCATCTTAACGAGGCCCAACTCAAAGAAAGTATTCAAATTAGAATGCGACGTGTCATGATTGCACCTTTGTGATCATTTGAATATAAAAGTTAGAGGATTAAATTCATGATTATGCCAAAAGAGTTGTACACACACTCCCAAATAAAGAAGCAGAAGATAAAGGTTACGCTTAAAATTAAAATAGTTGTGGATTGGTAAATGGTGTGGTCCAATCTAACCATCTTCAATTATTATAATAATAATAGAGCATGACATAATAATCAAGCATATGAGACATGCTCATTGATGTTTGCATCCTTGTGGATAATAGTGGTTGTTTGTAATAATTATTGATTGAATTTTTTAATATTTTAATTTTAATTTAATAAGTTGATGATAATTAAGAGAAGATTCTCTCTTCATTATTAAAACTTATTTTTCAAATTACATATTATTATATTAAAAATATTTATATATTTTATTTTTATATAATTTAACAAGCTCATTACAATTCGATGACAAGTAATTGACACAAAACCTTCCAAACATATATAATTTACATACACACTTAAATGAAAACCTTGTTGCCTTTAGTAAAAGGGCCTTAGTCTCGTTTAAGAGTGTACTTTCTTTCACGACCTCGATCGAAATATATGATTATAAAAAAAACATAATATATTCAACATACATGTGATACAAAGGAAAGAGGGGAAAACAAAGTAAGAAAGAAGGGCTAATTCCATAACCAATTAATTATTATGTTTTTTTCTCAAAGAAAATTATCTCCATATTATATAAATATAAGATGTTTTACATAAACTGTTTCTATCCAAAAATGAAACAGATATAGAGTAGTCATTGACTAATGTGAAGAACAGAAATGTACAGCTCATTAAGGAGCTGATCACTCGGTAACAAACTAATAACAACTGATATGCTGAGGAAAATCTACAATAATTTATGTTAGTAGGAGGGAAACTACAATTTTAATTTCCTTGGTGGCATAAAGATTATTGTATCTCTAGTTCTTATGATGTCGCATACCAATCCTCACAACTAATGTGGGATATCAAGTAGAGAAGGATACATATTTTATAGTCGTAAAAGCATTTCCATGATGTCATTCATATTGTACTCAACTTTATTGCTCACACATGCACAAACCCAATAGATAGGCTGCACAAATGAGAGAGAGAAAGGCCAAGCAAGTAAGCATATTGTTGGGCACCATAAATGCCATTTTTTTGTGTTGATCTTTTACCCTTCTGAACCACCTTTCAACATCCATTACGACCATTTCCAAGGCTACTGTCTATATCAATGTATTTTGTCCAAGGTATGTTTTTCCCACATTTCATGTTGTTTTACTGAATTATGCTAGTATGTTGAAGGGAAGTAGACCTTTTTACACTCATTCATGAAAGTGTCTTGTCAAGCTGCTACTCCAGGTCGTTATGACACAGGTATGTTACAAGTGCTACTACTTCTAGCTTCACAAAGTGTTGCTACTCCTAGCTTCATGAAGTGTTGCTACTCCTACCTTCACAAAGTGTTGCTACTCCGGGCTTCACGAAGTGTTGTTTCTCTTGGTATATCACAATACTGCTACTCCTAATATGTCGCGATGCCACCGTCCATGTCTTGTCGCGATGCCACTATTTTGAATATAGACATCTGTTATCCCCCGTTTTCCTGTGAATTTGAAGGGAACAAGCAGATCCTACTGGCCATAACAAGCACGCCAATCATGCTACATATCTAGAGTATTTTGTGGGGGAACAATTGAGGACCTCTTTGTCATGGACATATTCAATTAGAATGGTTGAGGTGGACCGAACGTAATAAAAATGAAACCGTGTATCATTTTGAGACGATTGTTGTAACCTGATTCTTGTTTAATCAATAAGTTGAACAACTTGAGAATTATAGATTCTCAAGGATGTTCCTAGAATATTTGTTAAGTTTAGACAAGCCAAAGTGTGTATAAAAACCATGCCCTCTCCATGAGAAGGAGGGAGGAAGACTGATAGAATTTTATCTTGGAGTTGTTACTTTGAGTAATGCAATTTCTTACTTTTGGATCTTCACGATGTGTGTATGGGATTGGTGTTTCTTTAATCGTTGAATTCAATATGTAGTACTTTGTTCCAGGGAGGTAGGGCCCACTCCTCGGAACATGTGTTGGGTTGGTAGTATAGGTAATTAGATAGTTAAGATTGATATTTCTTTATTGATTAGCTAAACGATAATACTTCATTTCCGATTGTTGTTATAATATTCACTGAGATATATTGTTGAAACTTCAGATTTATTGCTTCTCCTAGATTTGTACTACAATTGCATGCTAATTAGACTTGTGCTAAATGAAAATTGCATCTTGCATATATTTTGCACAATAACTTGTTAACATATTTGATCCCTGGTTGATAATTTAATCTCTAGTAGATTGGTTGTTTTCCTTAATTGAAAAACAATTAAATGACCCAACACATATCAACTTCATAGTCAATCAACCATTATGTTAGTAGGAGGTCCACTACCACTATGGATGCTCCCATTGAAATAGGGATCATGGTATATTAGGGTCTTAATGTTGTCGTAGACCAATCGTTTCAACCATTGTGAGATAACAAGTAAAGAGGGGTAGAAGATTTTATAATTGTGGAAGCATTTACAAGATGACATTCATGACATATCAACTTTATTGTTCACGTACATGCACACACTCAAGAGAGATGCCACACAAAAGAGGGAAGGGGGAGTTGAGAAAGCACACATATTATCCCCACAACCATTAATAATCAACCATTATGTTACTAGCAGGGAAACTACCACTATGTCCATTGTTGTTAGCATAAAGATCATCACATATTGAAGCTTTTACATTGTTGCAAACTAATCCTTGCAACTAACATGGGTTAGCAAGTAGAGTGAAATATTAGATTTTATAATCATGGAAGCATTTTCAAGATGTGATTCATGGAGTGTTCAACTTTATTGTTCACACATGCACACCTAATAGATAAGCCACACAAATGAGGGAGGGGAAGGTTGAGAAAGCAAGCATATCAACCCCTTAGCTAATCAACCATGATGTTAGGAGGAGGGACACTACCACTATGGATGTCTTATTGGCATACAAATCATGACATATTGGGCCCTTTATACTATCGTAGACAAATCCTCACAACCATTGTGAGATAGCAAGTAGAGAGGGGTAGAATATTTTCGAGTCTTAGAAGCAATTATTTATCGTTCACAAACATGCAACAAATATAATGCACAGAGCAGCCTGGAGGGGGAATTTGAGTAAGCAAGTATATCAACCCCACAACCAATCAACCATTATGTTAGTAGGAGGTAAACTACCACTATGTATGCCCTTGTTGGCATAAGAATCATCACATATTGAGGTTTTTACGTTCTTGTCAACCGATCCTTCTAATAATGTGTGATAGCAAGTAAAGGGGATATGATAATTTATAATCATAGAGGCATTTCCAAGGTGCCATTCATGGCGTATTCAATTTTATTGTTCATATATGCATATAAACATACAAGCCACTCAAAGGAGGGAGGGGAAGGTTGAGTGAACAAGCATTTCAATACCATAACCAATCAACCATTATATTAGTGGCATGTAAACTATCATTGTGGACACCTTGTTGGAATGAGGATCATGACATATTAAGGTCTTTATGTGGTTCTGAATCAATCGTTGTAGCAATGTGGGATAACAAGCATATAAAGATGAGAGATTCTATAATTATAAAAACATTTAGAAGATGTCATTGGTGGCACCGAACATACATGCCACATAGAAGAGAGAGAAGAAGGTCGAACAAACAAGCATACCAACTCCACAAGCAATCAACCATAAGATTACTAAAAGAGTCGTTAACATAAATATCTTAAGCCCTTTATGCGAACACCTATCAATCCCGGTAAGTAATTGTGGTCCATCAAGTTATGATCTAGTGATTGAGATGAGACATCTCCATGAAAATGACCTAAATCCAATCCCCATGTTGGTCAAAAAGTAGCAATATCGTTTCAAAAGAATACTAGGAAGTGTAACCATCAAGGTCCAAGAGGCAATCTGTTATCATGACCTAAAGGCGTTGTTGGAACGCTCTGTCCCACAAATGTGTAAGTAACCATAAGCAATCATGCAAAGGCAAAGTAACCCCACTTAGTCGTACACTATGTTGAAGGGGACGATTGAGATCAAACCACATATGTAAATACGAATAATAAAAGAAAATGAATTGTCACATCTCTCTTTTCTTTTTGTAACATTGACATCTTTGACCAAATGCATATACATTCAACTTACCCAAGACACTAACATTTATCACTAAAGCAATCATGTTTCTATTAGACAAACCCTTTTCTAATACATTACCCATTCTATAATAAAAAAACCATAACAGGTTGACTTTTTTTATTTTATGATATTTAAATATTACCCTACACACACACACACACACACACATATATATATATATATATATATATATATATATATAACAAAATCCGAAAAGAATATGGTAAATTCAAGCTAATAAGAATATATAGCTAACCCTCCAAAGCTTACTTTTGTCACTTATTGAATCCGAGGAGGATAAGCCTTTAGAGGGTGCGTATCTTCTAAGCTACAACATATGGCCAACAATGGGGATTCAAAAAAGTTATTTATCTTTATTGAAATTTTACTGAATTTTATATAGTAATTGAGTGTCAATTGGTTGATTGGAACTTATCCATGGTAAAAGGACACTTATAATAATTTATTGAAATAACGGTTGAGATGTAATGGTAGGCACAGTGAAAGTTGGAAGAATCTTAGTTTCCTTCATGGGGATGATCTGATCTCCCTACACATAAAATTTCCATACGAATATTAAGTGAAACTTTAGTTGGAGTGCGTAGTTCCTAAGCTGAAACATATGGCCAACAAAGGGGTTAAAGGGGGTACTATTAAATTTAAAATATCTGCCTAAGAGATCCATGAAATGAAAGGTGAAAGGATAATAGGTCAACAATCAGTCATAAATTATTTGTTAGACACGTAATTATTATTACGGTTTTCTTTTCATATAAAAAGGTTGTAAATTCTCCATAAACTAAAGAAAGAAAGTTCGTATTATGCAGCCCCCTTGGGACGGTGTTTGAAAATAATAATAATAATGTCGAGTTGAAGCCTATGAAATAATTAGGACGTCACTTATCCAAATATTCTATACGTGGTCTCATGGATAACTTTCTCTTTCAGGCCTAGGTGGTCTAATGGGATAACGATATGCGCTTAGTGGAAAGCAAGTGACGACCTTGGTTTTATGGGAGAATATGCGATTGAATGGGACTTATAATTGAGAATATGGAGAGCAGCCATATCACATAAACACATAAATGATAATTTGTATTGCACACCTAAACTCAGATACATTAGGTATATATAGTTGGAGTGAGATCCAACTGATTCTAAACATGGGTGGAGGAGTTGAGAGAATATCTCAACAGACTCCAACAAATCCTCAAACTAATCCCCAAACTGTAGTATGCAATATTAATGAAGCATTATCTCTAACACCCCCCTTTAATGCTTACATTACAAAACTTCACAAATTATAAAACAAAAAAGGTTACAACACTTTAACTTTGTCTCACATGGTCTTCATTAGCGTCTATACTTACTCTGATGCCTCCGGACTACACTTTTTCTCTTCCTCATCTTCGAGCTTGCCGTTCAACTCATTTAAAATATAAATGCTTCAGACCATCATTAATGAACTTGTACAATGGCCAATATTGACAAACTCGGCTCACCGAGACTTCCATGAGAAAAAAAGTCAAGTAATGAAGCATCCTATGAACATACCTCCATCTATCAGATATTTTGCTTTCGGCTATCCGTCAGATTCTAGAAAGGCAGTCTAGATACATAATGTCTTCAAAATTCAATCATACAAGATGACCTTAAAAGAATCGTTTTTCTTAAAACCGGGGCTGCCAGTTTATATCAAGTAACAATAATTCTTTTTTTCCTTTACACATAAATAACACACCCACACACAAGATCTAGATCCATCATCTTGGATCTTCGTTCTGCACCTGCAACTTGTTAGAGTAGTCAATTCTAACAATCTTTGCTCATACACATTGAGTTGACTAGACTCAGTGTGTTTCAAGCACCAAGATCTCATACAATATTCAATACATCCATGGAATTCACAATCTCTCAAACTAAACTATAACTCACACTTACTTGCATGCACACACACACACGCACACAGACACACACACACATACACACACACACACACAAAAGTAGAAAAACAGGTAGACCTTCTACGGTGGCTTCCAACCAATTGGAATCTTTTGTTTTTCCTTCACCATGGGGTAAACCTTCAGCAGCTCAAATTCAAAAGTTTTCCCCATATTTATTGCAGTAAATTAGATGCAACACTCTATTCAGTTGGTCAATCGACCCTCATGATTCTGCAACTGATCATCTCAATGTCATACGTTGCTCATAAATTTTGGGCAGATGTTTTTACCTTTGTCAACTATGAAGTCTCCGTAGGCAAGATGGTTGGAAACAACGAATATTGGCGGCAGCGTGCCCTACTTTCTGCATGGTGGTATGAGTTCTTTGTTACAAAAAACTGCAAATCTGACTGCAGATCGGCTAGACGGCTCAATCGTAATTTCTTGCTCCACACGGGTTTCTAGAGAACAATCGCCCTTCACGCATGATCCTCTTGTGCGTCCTTCAATAACTCTCCAATAACAACGACGACCCCTCTAAATAGTTCTAACACTTAATGAATGGCGTCGATGCTCCTTGTCATCGATTCCTTGTACGAGATTCAACAGACAACCCAACGTGGTTGTAGATGGCCCAACGTTCTTTCCTCAATCGATGCCTCAGTGGCACAATACCTAAAAAAGAGTGGCGACCTGACATTGTGGAATTGCGATCTCTCCAACATAAATGGTCTTTGCACAACACACAACCATGTTGTTGTCACGCACGATCAGATGACTCCACTGCCCCTCAGCTCACGATCTTGATGCAACAACTCCTCTTCTCTACTACACATGTGACTTTCCTCATACATGGACTGTAGCAACAATACCTCTCCTCTTATTTGAGGACTCATAGAACCTGAGCTCTGATACCAAATTGAGAATATGGAGAGCAACCATATCACATAAACACACAAATGATAATTTGTATTGCACACTTACACTCATATACATTAGGTATATATAGTTGGAGTGAGATCCAACTGATTCTAAACATGGGTGGAGGAGTTGAGAGAATATCTCAACAGACTCCAACAAATCCTCAAACTGTAGTATGCAGCATTAATGAAGCATTATCTCTAACACTTATTCTGCAAGGCTCTTATTTACTTGGGTGTTTAGTTATAGGATAGAACTAATGAATTGAAATGGATTGGGGGAGATAAATTGGGCACTCTCACCACCAGAAATGTCTATAATGCTTTAGCATAAATTTTTTTACCCTAGCACATTGGTGGATGGCAGAATAAATTGTGGACTTGGGGACCTTGCACTCAAAATAAAAAATTTCACCTTGTTATTTGTGGAAAACAAAATTCTTACCTGGGATAATTTATAAAGTAGAGGACGGTCTAGTCCTAGTATTTGCTCATTATGCTTAAAGAAGCCTGAGACAGTTATGCCTCTGTTGGTCAATCGTTGTTTTACACAACAAGTGTGGATCAAGATTAAAAAATCCCTTAGTTTAAAGACTTTGTGGATGGGCTCCTCTCTGAACTCTTGCTTCGAAAGTTGGCTAAGACAATATTCTTCGCACCCTACTCTGCCCTCTCTCATTAGTTGGCATGTGTGGCTGGAACACAACAAATTTGTATTTGAGAATGGTAGGCCCTCTATCCACTCGGTTGTATGCAAGACACTTGGAGGATTTGGCAGACTCAGGGATATACTGAAAGCACCAGTTACCAGATTCACTTTTACAGTGACTCAAGAGGATTTTACAGCGGATTGGTTTAACAGAGCAACACAATCAAATGACCAACAAAGTGGAGCATGAGGGGTCCTTAGTGGATCAATGACCATACAGTCTATAAGTGGACATTCAATTGTGGACCAGGCACTAATACAAAGGCCAAAATTTTGGGAGTGTGAGAAACTTTAACACTGGCTTCGCGGCTGCATATCCTAGATCTACAAGCTTTTGGAGATTCCAAAATCATCATAGGCTGGTTGAACCAAAAATGAAAGTTACAGGTAATTTCTTTGGAGTGTTGGAAGGACAGATTCAGAGACCTCAGTAAAGCTTCCAGGAAAATCAAGTTCACTCACATTTACAGAGATATCAATAAGGAGGCAGACGTTTTAACTAAGAAGGCACTCCAAATGAAAGAAGGAAAGATTGTTTACAACCAATGGGAAGAGGGGAATGAGGGCCCTACCATATTCTTAAATCTATATTATTGTAATTGTTGGCATGTTTTTTTGTTGAGTTTACTCTTTGACTATTCTTAAGAGATAGTGTTGTTGGTTTTTATATGGGCAAGTTTTTTGGACCTATGGCGTGAGATCCAGGTACTTAGTGTTCTTATCTCCTTGATTTGTAGTAGCCTACGTGTTGGAAGTATTTTGTTTTTTTCTCATATACATTTGGTTTGGAGGAATGAGGATTGTGCTTGCTATGATTAATGTTATATTTTGTTACTTTTCACCTGAAAAGTTTTATATAATAAGAGCAATTTTTTGTTGGAAAAAAAAAACTTCGAGAAGATTTAGTCTGACAAACTGAATCCTTATTATGCTAAAATATTCATAATCATTAATTCTTATGTTTAGTATATTTGGATTGTGATTTTCCATTACAGAGTTCTCTTAGTAAAATCAATATGGTTAAGGTTCCACCAATTTATTGTTATACATTTTTACATAGAAATATATAAGGTATACACATAAATTTATGCTAATGTCTTTTAGAGCGAGATGTATTAAAAATTTGTAATTAAATTCTAAAAAAAATTAAGCGTTTAAGTGAATTATGATTATTGTACTTTTTCCTTTATTAATTGAATAGAATATTTACTATAATGATATAAAATCTTTTTACAATTAAATTAACATTATGTTATCTTTACAATTATAGAATCTAGCTATAAATTTGGGTGAAATATTTATTGGGTTAAGAAAAGACACTAAATCTCAAATCTAAGTTTCTTATAAAAAGTGACATATGAGTCATAAGAAACATTGTTTTCCAAACATCATAAGAAAATAAATACCGTGATTGATATAAACTTTTGATGAAATGTTTTAGGAATTTTGTCTTTCATCATATTTGATATCATTTTGCTAAACTTAACGTAACATGTGTTTAGGAAGAATTGAACTTTAATGAAAGAAGATGGTTACTTTACTTGGCTAATCATAAGAAAATAAACACATTTGACATAAGATATAAACTTTTGATTAAATGTTTAAGATTTTTAAGAGCATATACCTTCCGTCACTAAAGCAATCACGTTTCTAATAGCCAAACCCTTTTCTAATACATTAACCATTCTATAATAGAAAACCATAACGAGTTGACTTCTGTTATTTTATGATATTTTTCAAAATATCACCCCCACACATTTACATATATACAATATATATATACATGGAACAAAATCCGACCAGAATATGGTAAATTCAAGCTAATAAGAATATATACATGACCCTCCAAAGCTTACTTTTGTCACTTATTGAATCTGAGGAGGATAAGCCTTTAGAGGGCGCGTATCTTCTAAGCTACAACATATGGCCAACAATGGGGATTCAAAAAAGTTATTTATCTTTATTGAAATTTTACTGAATTTTACATAGTAATCGAGTGTCAATTTGTTGATTGGAACTTATCCGACACTTATAATAATTTATTGAAATAACGGTTGAGATGTAATGTTAGGCACAGTGAAAGTGGGAAGAATCTTAGTTTCCTTCATGGGGATGACCTAGAGATAAAATTTCCATACGAATATTAAGTGAAACTTTAGTTGAAGTGCGTAGTTCCTAAGCTGAAACATGTGGCCAACAAAGGGGTTAAAGGGGGTACTATTAAATTTAAAATATCTGCCTTAGAGATCCATGAAATGAAAGGTGAAAGGATAAGAGGTCAACAATCAGTCATAAATAATTTGCTAGACACGTAATTATTATTATTATTAAATAAAAACGCTTTTCTTTTCATATAAAAAGGTTGTAAATTCTCCATAAAATAAAGAAATAAAGTTCGTATTATGCAGCCCCCTTGGGACGGTGTTTGAAAAAAATAAATCAATAATAATGTCGAGTTGAAGCCTATGAAATAATTAGGACGTCACTCGTCCAAATATTCTATACGTGGTGTCATGGGGATAACTTCGAGAAGATTTAGTCCGACACACCGGATCCTTATGATGCTATAATATTCATAATCATTAATTCTTATGTTTAGTATATTTGGATTGTGATTTTGGATTGAGTTCCACTATGGTCATGGTTCCATCAATTTATTGTTATATATTTTTACATAGAAATATATAAGGCGTGCACATAAATTTATGCTAGTGTCTTTCAGATCTAGATATATTAAAGATTTTTAATTAAATTCTATTTTTTTTTTAAACTTTTAAGTGAACTATGATTGTTGTACTTTTTTTTAATTGATTGAGTAAAGTATTTACTATAATGATATAAAAACTTTTTACAATTAAATTAACATTATGTTATCTTTACAATTAGAGAATCTCTAAAGTGTTTAAGCTATACATTTGGGTGAACTATTTATTGGGTTAAGAAAAGACATTAAATTTCAATTTGAGTTTCTTATAGAAAGTGACATATGAGTTATAAGAAACATTGTTTTCCATGCATCATAAGAAACTAAACACACTGATTAATGTAAACTTTTTATTGAATGCTTTAATTTTTTTTTTGTCTTTCATCATATTTGATATCATTTCGTTTAACTAAATTTGAAGAGACTTAAAGTAACATATGTCTAGGGAGAATTGAACTTTAGCAAAAGAATATTGCTATTTTACTTAACTAATCATAAAAAAAAAAAAAACATATTTGACATAAGATAGATATTAATGTAAACTTTTGATTGAATACTTTAAGATTTTTGTCTTTTATCATATTTGATATCATTTAGCTATGTATTGTTTGAGGAGACGTAACGTAACATATATTTAGGGAGAATTGAACTTCAGTGAAAGAATATTGTCACTTTACTTAATTAATCATAAGAAAATAAACACAATTGACATAATATAGATATTAATGTAAACTTTTGATTGAATGCTTTAGGATTTTTGTCTTTCATCATATTTGATATTATTTTGCTATGTTTAAGGACACTTAAGGTAACATCAATCAATTCTATAATGATAAGATTGTTATTTATAACAAAATCATGTAATTTTTTTTTCACCTTATTTTTTTCTACTTAAAGTATCAAGCCATCTCTTCTCCCTCTCCAAAAAAAATTAAAATTAGAAAATATTTTTCAAAGTGGCTCAAAATGGTTGGGCATTATGAGCAAGCTATGAATTAATCATTAAAAAACAAATTGTTAGATTAAGTTGTGAGAACAAAAGATATTATCCTATCAAATTTACTTAAAATTTGTACTTGATCCTCATAGTTTTTTCATATTTTAGAGGATATCCAACTTTGTGGACCTAACATACCACAATTTTTTATCAATAAACCAAAACCTCATTGATAAAAATAAAATAAAATTTTACAATACCTTTGATTTGTGAAATTTACTGTAAGTTTTAACATTTTGTTTTTTAAACTCTTCAACCTACAACAAATGTAGTTTAGTGATGTTTTCTCTAAATAATATGTTTTTTTAGATTTTGCAAAATGATTATGAAATTTAAATAACATTATTGTATAAATACTTTTATTTATAGAAAATCTGATTTGATATTTTGGTTGAAAATGTATATTCAAATTAAATGCTTCATTTATAGAAAATATGATTTGATATTTTGATTAAAGATGTGTATTCAAATTAAATGTTGTTTCATTAATACATTTTCATCTGAATTAAATTTGAATGACGTTGATACTTTGTTAAACATGATTTTCATAAAAATATATTTGAAAACAATAAACTCTATTAAATGTGTATAACAAATAATTACATGACAACTATTAGAAGTTTGAAAAACTTTATTATAGATAAAGTACCTAATCTAGTCACTATATTTCATTATTTTTTTTGTTTAATGAAAACATCAATATCTTTCAATTAATTTACTATAAAAATATCATAAAATAATTTAATGATAAAAATTATGATTTTTATACTGCATTTTTATTTTTAAAATAAAATAAATTATATATTTTATGTATATGCATGCATACTCAAATTAATGGCATGGCATTAAGTTACGCAAGATATATTTTTTCTTCTCTTTAATGTAGTGATAGTTGTAATAGTTACGTTATCTACTTTAATAAGTGGAAGATTATTTAATCCAACATATTTTAAAAGGGTCAACTCCTTTAAGTTGGCTTGTATTTGGTAGACTCTGCATGTGGCCTCTATAGACTCCAAATATTCTAATTGCACAGGTGAAAGTCAATGATAATACAAAACAATTTAGGATTTTAATGATGGACGTGGCAAAACCCTATTGGATGCAATAATTGATGGAAGTCCCTGCATTCCTACCTACTTGGAGGCGAGAAGCAACATAGTGGGTCTAGGATTGAGAAGGATTCGAAGGGTCTTATATCTCCACCTACTTAAGATAAGGAAGGGGGCGGCAGTGGGTCTGGGGGAGTGATTATCAATTGATGGTTTAGGTAAAGTGGCAGGTAGCTAGCCACCCTCTCCACCACTTTTAGTGGGTTTAGGAAGTTGGCAAATTGATGGTTCAGGTAAACACTCACCACTTTACTTGGTTGGCAAATCAACAAACGTCTCTACCTTCACAACCTTTTTTGGTCAATTATGGATGCAAGTTATCTTCTCCCTAGAAAAGCAGTGCAAGGAATTAACCCCTAAAAGTGGTCGGGCATGCTTTCTCTCCCTTTAGATTTGGCATGTTTTGTTTTTTTCTCCGCCACAAAAGATAAAGAGCAGGTGGGGGCAAAAGGACAACACAAGAATATGCCACTTTACTCCAACGTAGTGTTTACCATTAATGTCCAATATCTCTTGTGAAAGTGTTTTTTTTTTTTTTCACATCTCTTGCTTAATTGGCAAATGACCATTTAATCAAACAAAACCATAGTCAAACTTAATATTTGGACACGTTTTATAACCCAAAAAAATCATACATTTTTATTTTGACTCATTATTTTTTTCATGTTTTTGATTCAATTATTGGTAGGTATTTTTCTAGTGTCATCATTGTAGATCAATTTTAATTTCAATGGACTTCAACCATCATTGTCATTAAAAAAAATAATTTAATTAATTGTTATAAATGTTATTGATTTTTATTAATTTTACTTACTAAATATTTTGTTCAAATTTTACTAATAAAATATATTAGTTTATGTAAATGAATTTAATAAAATATCTCTTCATAAAAATTTCCAAAAAAAAATCATCATCACTTACTTCTTTGGATCTACTGAACACAATAATACTAATAATGAACTCTTTTTTAATATAAAGACTTTGACCTTTTTCTCTCTATCTACTCAACACAATAATACTAATATTTTGACTTTTTTTTATCTTCATATTCTAAAAGGATATTTATAGTGAACTTACATTCTCTTGGACATACAATCATTATATTTTTTTAGATGCAAACATGGTATTTACTAAAAAATAGGAAATTAATGAGAAGGAAGTTGCCTCCTAAAATATGGTATTAACAATCTATTTTTCCAATACTTCATAATATTTTGTAAATAAATACACTAAGAAAGTTGAAGATGAAAAACACTTTCTCTTAGATTTCATTTTTAAAATATTGATCACACTACCAACCTTCCTAACCTCTTAACTCAACAAAAGTATGGTGATCTTGGAAAGCTTCTCTTAATGCTTTTCGAGCACAGAAACAAAATTCTAAAGAATCACAAGTAATCACTTATCCTCTTAAGGTCC
>ML793126.1:373926-387285 GCA_009831015.1 Picea engelmannii
AATTCTCAACTAATCAACAAATATCCTTATAATCATCACCAAAACTACTTACAACGAATATCCTTGTAATCATCACCAAAACTACTTACCATAGAATTATATGATTTTGAATAACATTTAATCTTAATCTCCCACATATAAAATATAACCTTATAATTACTACTACTAATGCTGATTACAATATAACCTTTTTACTAAAAAATTGTGCCACAATTATTATAATTATTGTAATGTTATTAAGAGATGAGAATAAAATTTCACTGAAAAATGTGTAACATAACATTGAAAAATGGACTCATGATAGGCATGTGTGTCATGATGGGATGCATGCATGAATGATACATCATCCCCTACGGACACCAAACTTTTTATTAAATCCATCGGGCCGGGGTTCCGGGGTCCGGTCTGTCACATCGCCGTCGTAGGATGACACAGAGAACACACACTCACTTGCATGCTTGGGACGCGTGAACGTTCTCAGGGAAGCAGTGGGTCCCACCGCCACACTATGTCAGCCAATTTTACACGCTGTAACTTCCCTTTAACCATGCCCTTTGGGTTAAATTATTAGTATAATATTCAGAAAATAATAAAAATGCGTGTTAACTTTCAAAATTGGAAGTGGGAATACTTCAAAGTGGGTTTTTGTCATTTCAGTATGGGTGTGATGTGTTGATTAATTAAACAAATGGGTATTAAAATAAAATTACTATTTCAAAGTGGGTTTTTGTCATTCCAATATGGGCATGATCAGCTGATTAATTAAACAATTGAGTATGTAATGGAATTTATAGTTAATCATGGGGATTAATCAGACATCGGAACTTGGGCCCAGGGGAGGATGACAGAGGCGGTCGGAGCAAGTTGCAAAGCGCCAACAGTGGCAGTCAGTGGAATTTTATTTAATTTGAAAAAAAACACACACCCATAGATATTTTATGATTAGTAGGAGACCTTGAAAACCAATAACAGGGGGCTAAGGCAGTGGTATAACCTCACCTTTGACTGCTGTCATTCATCACTATTTAACACACTGTAAAGTGAGTGAAGAGAGTGTTTATCTGATTGGTCTTTTTATTTATTTTTTTATTTATTCTTTTTGTTTAATAATTGTCTCCACCCATCCTGATGGAGTGTAGTAGGAGCTATTTGGCAGCCCATATAATAAGATATAGCATGAATGTTTTTATTATACTTGTCGTTGTTGTTGGAGGAGTTGTTGGAGTGGGGATGCCATGATTTAGGGCAGATGGCAAAAGTATAGTTGGTAGTTACATATCATAAGGAGGGGCTCTGCTCTGATTTGCATCTTCAGCACTTCAATCCCCTCTGCAAGCTCAGGACAAGGTAGCCATCTTGTACTCTACTGATTCCGTGATTCTGTTCTTCTTAATTGCAGTTCAAAGAATCATTTTTTTTCAGATTATTCTTGTCAATCCATCTTGCTGTCATGTGCTGTAACAGGAAGTCTTTTAGTTATTTTGCTGTGCAATATGTTGGGTTGTATAGACCATAAGGGGATTTTATCAGTCTGGTTGTCATGTGTTGTAACAGAAGCCTTTTAGTTATCTTGCTGTGGTAATATGTTGGCTTGTGTAGACCATTGGAGGATTTCAGAATCATATTACATATGTCTTTGCTCTCCCCTCTGAGAAAAATGTATCATATTAACCTGGATTTGATCAGTTTTTTATTTTTATCTAGAGCTGGTGAAGCTCAGGCTCGAATGTAACTCTATGTTTTTTAGGCATCCATGTTCTTAGTGTGGCTTCACCAACTGTGTGATAATGGTTTAGGTCAGTTTCCATGGAAAAATGAATGTGTAGGCTAATTCTGTTCATATGTATATATGGTAAGCATGTGTGGAGGAATAATATTGATCATATATGAATATATGGTAAGCATGTGTTAAGAAATAATATTCATCATTCATGTTACTTATAGTGTTGTTGTTACTTGTGTGAACTACTCTGTGATTTTGTATCCGTCATGCTATCCTGTACCCTGTTGCTGCTGCTTGCAAATTAATCTTCCATGTTGTTATAATTTGTTTATCTTGTTAGTTGTAGACCAATCCTTGTTGTTGTGGATTATTCTCAGTTTTTGTTGTTGATGTTGGTTTTCATTCTTTTCAGCGGTGTCATTGTTGTTGCAAGAGCTCCAAAGACTCCCATTTTGTTGTGAGGCCTACAATGGACCCCAATAATACTGGTCTGTATGTGATTTTTGAATAGAGATCGAAAATGGGTTTTGAAGTTCATTATAGCTGCTGACGTCTTCAATCACAGCTACCATCAATGAGCAAGATGTTGGACAGGAACACCGAGACTCGCCCTCCGCTTCTCAATCTTAAGCTTGTGCAGTCTAACAGCATACCAGCTCAAGCAACCAACAAGAGGCCGTATGTAAGAAGTGAATACCAATCTGAACCAACATCAGTTCTGGACATTCGCAGCCCCAGCCCCACCTCAACACTCTCTGTTTCATTTGGGGGCTCAACAGATGGTGGCTTTTTTCGTGAGAATGCCTGTGATGGGCAACTACTGGATTGCATTGGCGTAATGGACTCAAAGGATGGAGGTAGTTGGCAATTACAGAATGTGATTAGAAATGAGAATGGATTCCAGGTTCCTGAAACTGAGACTGTCAATGTAAATCCCAATGTATCAATGGGAATGGAATATCTGGAGAACATATTGTTGCAGTCTCCAGAGTCCAACAACAACTCCCAGATTCCTTGTTTAATGGGAGAGCCTTGTTTAATGGGGAGTGAATATCCCTTGCATGGAATCAAAGCTGAGGAGGCTGTCCTTCAACAGACACAGTTTCATGAGGCCGCTGATTCCCAGTTCTCCGAATTTCTCTGTGTCAATTCCGATATTAACTCTTTTACATTCTATGGCGACAATGGTGGGCACACTCTTTCTCCCTTTGCATTGAACCCTCCTTCCACTGCTGTGTTTTCACCAAGTTCTGCACTATTCACCCCTAATATCCATGGTCCAAACCCTCCTCCCCTCTCCTTCGCTCCGGATTTCAAACCTTTCAAGGTTCCTATGGATGAAAAACATCCAGAGTTGCAGCTTCCATACGGTGCTAACCCAAGTTATCCCGAGAAAAATGTTGTTTTTCCTATGCCTGCAGCCCCTCGAGGTCATATGGGTATTGCTCATGAGGGTTTTCCAGAGTTTGAAAAATCATTGCACTGGCAGCAGATACAGCAGCGAGAGTTTCAACCTGCATGGAAAACAATGATTAATAGAGGTGTCAGGGACCCATTATTTCCCCCAGTGAAGCAAGAATGGTCTCCGCGGACTCACCAAGGCAAGGTAGATTTGGATGAGGTTCAGAAATCGGCGATACTTCAACAGCTTCTTGATGCTACAAAGTATGTTGAACTAAACAGCTTAGAAATTGCACAGGCGATATTGGCGCGGCTCAATCAGTATGTTTCACCCCGTGGGAAGGCCCTTCAGAGGGCAACATATTATTTCAAGGAGGCACTTGGTGGCCTCCGACCACTGCAACAGACTAACTCAAAGTCATACCTTTCTCCTCTCCAACTGGTTCACAAGATTAATGCGTGTAAGAACTTTTCTGAAATCTCTCCTATCCCTTACTTCGCAAATTTTACTGCCAACCAAGTTCTTCTGGAGGCTTTGGAAACCGTGGACAAAATTCATATCATTGACTTTGATATGGGCCTTGGAGGACAATGGGCTTCTTTCTTACAAGAGATTGCATTAAGGCCAGGAGGGCCTCCAGCTCTCAGGCTGACAGCAGTAGGATATGAATCAATGGAAATGCATTTGATAAGGGAGAATCTGTGTACTTTTGCAGAAAACTTGAATATACCGTTCACATTTCAGGTGGTGGAAATTCCACAGAACGAAGACTTGAATCATTCAATGTTAAACCTGAAAGAAGGAGAGACCATAGCAGTGAACTATTCTCTTGGGATGCAAGGATTACTCTCGAAGGACTCAATAGCTTCTATTTTGCACCTTATTAATCGACTCCGCCCTAAGATAGTAGTGGTTGTCGACAATGAGAACGAGCAAGCTGGAAGCTCGTTTGCACAGAAGTTCCTGGAGGCTCTTCATTTCTATGCACTTCTATTTGAATCCCTTGAGGCTGTACACATGAATATGGACACAATTGAGATGATAGAAAAGTTTGTCATGGCACCTAGGATTTGTAATGTTGTAGAAGCAGCTTATAAAAGGCAAAGGGAAGGAGAAAATCTCCCTCATTGGAGAAGTATGTTCCAGGCAGCAGGTTTCACTCCAATGATGATGAGTAACTTCACACACAAGCAGGCGGAATCCCTTAGTAGGAGTAGGCAGCAACGCTTTGGATTTTGTTTCGAAGCAGTGAAGAAGCAGCAGGAACAAATTCTCCTCCTTGGTTGGCAACGACAAGTTCTTGTCTCGGTCTCTGCTTGGAATGTTAATAATGTTGTTTAATCATGTATTAACTATGTAAGTTTTCAGAGTCGTTGACTTATGCTTCGGCTTCTAACAGTGTTGATCTAAGCTAAGCTAGGAGCTTGAAATCACCTGTAGGCTGTTACTATGATTTTAAGGCAAATATTAATCCAAACTAATGTTTTGTGACAATCTCATGTTCCATGAAAGTTTGCTTTTTATATTAAATATTTCTTAAATGCCACCATGAATGACAATTTGGTCACAAAAACTTAACAATTTCTTCACATTATGAATTTCTACGTCTTGTATCTGTGTGTGAGAGAGAGAGAGTGCTTGCTGCATTGCTTTAGCAAATGTATATGGAAATATTTTGGAAGAAGGGTTGGTTCTGAATCTTACCTGAGCTAGTCTGCTCAGGTAAGGTTATTCCAATCTGCCTGGTAAGACCTTTTGGGACCTTACGACCGGTTGCCACTGTGGGGTATTCTGGCAGTGGAATACATGCCCCGCCTCAATGGATGGCATCTCCTAAAGGAACTGTGAGCAGGCAGGCAAATGTGGAGACAAGTAGCACACACAGAAAGCTATTGCCTAGATTAGTGCATTCAACAATTATGTGCTACAAGCATGTAGGAATGAAAGGTCTTACTTAGCTTTCAAGTCAAAATGAAAAAAATCATAAGATCATCACCATAAGTACAATGTTAGACTCGTGAATCAGTTACACAGTAATCTTATTGACACGATGCCATTCCAAGAAAAAACAGTAGAGTGGAACAAAATGTATATGCCATATTTTGCTTGAACATTTTATCAGTATCCTACTTCTAAGAGCTTCCAAGTATCTGATATTATGCCATCAGTTTCATTGAACATTGAACCAGTATCTTGCTGTTACGCCATTTTTTTCTTGTCATGTTTACGAATGACTAGTGAATTGACAAAATGCAGGTGCCTCGTCAACTCAAATGCTTTGATAGCACCTACCCAAATTCTGCATCCCAGACAAAGAATGATGGCCAAGTTATGCAAGCTCATCATTTAAATGGTGAGTGAGGGTGATTCATTCATACAACTTGTTTAACTGTATCCATGGATGGTTCCTGTTTAAGACATATAAACTCCTCTTGATTCTGATATATTTTCTTTTCTGAGACCTTTTGTTTCATGCTTTCCTATTATTATTGACAAGTTTTAATTATGTATACTTTACAATACTGTATTGCCATTAGAAAAGAATTGCTCCATGACAAAACTTTGTAGACATCTCTCAGTGCTGGCCAATTATCAGACCTCCTCTTTCAGCTGAAATGTTTTCCACGAGAGTTTGACAAACTTTGTAGGCTTATCCCTTGGTGCTAGTCAATTATCAGACCTCCCTTTTTAGCTGAAATGATTTTTATAACAGTTTATATTAACAGTGAAAAAGTATAAGTTCATTGTTCTTCCGAAAACAAATGACTGGTCCAACATTTTGACATAGATCTTCTACCTCAAGAGGGTTCTGAAGTTACAAATGGATGCCCTCTGAGATTAGCTTATACACGTAAATTCCCCTATAAAGACAAAATTTTCAGCAAGATTATTCAAATACAACTGAGTTTAACTTTAGCTTTTCTGAAGAGACAGACGTTATATCTATTGATAATTTGATACCTATGGAATTTTTCTAATTTGGCTGTTTACGGATTTTCTTAAACCCATGTGTCTATGTGGCTTGGTAGTTATCCATACTTTCTACCTATGTGTTTTGTCATGTGTAGAACATTATATGGCTATGAGTTTGTTTGAATTTGCTTTATGTTATGATATGTGACATCTTGTGCAGCTCCCAAGTGACATAATTTAAACAACAAATTGGATTCTGATTATTGTGCTGGTTAGGATAACATGAAATTGTATGTGTTGCATCCTTAAGGTAGGGAGTCAGTCAATTGAATGAAATATCACGATAATATTTATTTAGGTCGGCAAAGGTCTTCACAAGATTTGAACTTTTGTTTACTTATAGTAAATGCCCCATGCAACATGGCTCTACAATTCAAGCTTGGACTTCTCATCAAGGAAGGGCAGATTAAACTGCTCCTTTGTACAAGGTTCTGGGTTACTCAGTGGTAGGGTAGAGCAAACTGTTGTTTTTTGAAAGGTTTAGATTCAACTCTTAGCTTGTCCAATTTTTTTTTTGGATATTTTTAACATCTAATAATAATAATCTAATTTTAAGGTCACGGTTAAGTCAGACATCAAATTGGTGTATGAGACATTCTTGTTTGTGGGACAAGGTACGCCTCCACGCAGAGATATGGAGGTGTACATACCCTAGCCCCCTCTAGATTTAAACCTGTGACCTTTGTTTTTTGAAAGGTTTAGATTCAACTCTTAGCTTGTCCAATTTTTTTTTGGATACTTTTAACATCTAATAATAATAATCTAATTTTAAGGTCACGGTTAAGTCAGACATCAAATTGGTGTATGAGACATTCTTGTTTGTGGGACAAGGTACGCCTCCACGCAGAGATTTGTCTGCTAAAGTCTATGGAGGTGTACATACCCTAGCCCCCTCTAGATTTAAACCTGTGACCTCCAAGAAGTCTTTGTTTGTGGGACAAGGTACGCCTCCGCGCAGCGATTTGTCTGCTAAAGTCTATGGAGGTGTACATACCCTAGCCCCCTCTAGATTTAAACCTGCGACCTCCAAGAAGTCTTTGTTTGTGGGACAAGGTACGCCTCCGTGCAGCGATTTGTCTGCTAAAGTCTATGGAGGTGTACATACCCTAGCCCCCTCTAGATTTAAACCCGTGATCTCCAAGAAGTCCTTGTTTGTGGGACAAGGTACGCCTCCGCGCAGCGATTTGTCTGCTAAAGTCTATGAAGGTGTACATACTCTAGCTCCCTCTAGATTTAAACCTGTGACCTCCAAAAAGGAAACACATATTCTTAATCATTAGATCCACTCTACTATTCATTAATGCAGTAGTGTAAATATGGATAAAATAAACATATACTATCCACTAGTATGACTAAGAATAAAAGGAATAGATACACGCACCCCACAACACACAGTTAGGGCCCCGATGTTTGATCTCTTCCATATGTAGAAAAGCAAGGGCCTTAAACTATCGGAGCTGATGGGTTGTGACTAGGGTCGTTCTCTGGTTCCTCAGACATGGCCAATTTAGCTTTCAACTCTAAACTGATATGTTCATACCATGCCCTTTAGTGTGCTTTGTTGCAAACGATTCTGATGCCAAGCTCCCCTGGCCTCTCAGGTGATTTGGCTGCGATTAACACCATATACATAACTTAAACTAAAGTCAACGACCTTAAATCGAAGTCCACAATTTGGGATTTGATGTGCCAACGTTGCACTGTACCTGTACCAATCCCTAGGGCATTGGGGACTGCAGGAGAACTCCTCGATTGGAATGGAAGGGACGTCCTTGAGGACGTGGAAGACTTCCTACCATTTTTCGCCAAACCTTTGATCATTTTGGGATATCTGGATGTTTTTTATCCAAATCTGGGGAGGGATAATAAGATAATAAAGATGCTATCCAACTACTCAAGCTATTAACTTGGTATATTTTATTTTTTATTTATATTTATATTTTTTATTTGAAATATATATCCATATATCTAGAGATGATAATAAAAATGTTATCCAACCAACGCAGAGTTATGAACTAAGGACATTTTATTTTAGTTTTTTATTTGAAATATATATCCATTATTTTTTTATTTTTTATTTGAAATATATATCCATATATCCAGAGATGATAATAAAGATGCTATCCAACCACCCCAGAGTTATGAACTAAGGACATTTTTAGTTTTTTACTTGAAAAATATATATACAGTTTGAAGTAGTTGGTTTGAAATATATATAAAAATATATACAGTTTGAAGTAGTTGGTTTGAAATATATATAAAATTTAAGGGGTTGGTTTGATAGATTATGTGAATGTTGTTAGGGATTTAGTATTAAATTCATTTTATTTTGAATTTATTAAATATTAAAAAATTAAAATTAAATGAATATTTTTATTTTGAAATATATATAAAGTTTAAGAAGTTAATGTGATTGATTATGCAAATGTTGTTAAGTATTTGATTAATTTTATGTTAATAAATAATTAGATTTAAGATATTTTATTTTATTTATTCAATTAATATTTTTTTTTCTAAAAATAATATTATTTAATAACATAAGTTAATTTTAATTTATATTCTAAAAATAATATTAAGTAATAATATAGCATAAGTTCATTTTAATTTATATTTATCAATATAAAAAACTAAAAAACTTTTAGCTCAAAATCTTTCATCATTAATCTTTAAATTCTATTTTTAATTAAAAAATAAAATTATATTAATTTTATGTTTTTGCAATCATATAAAATATGAATATTCCCCTCTATTTTAATGGTTAAGAATATATGTTTCATTTTAAGAGGTTATATTTTCAAATCTAAAAGGGTTAGGGTATGTACACCTCTATAGATTTGAGCAATCAAATTGCTATGTGGAGGGGTCCCTTGTCTCACAAACAAAGGGGTCTCATATACCAATTTGGTTTCTCATTTAGTTGTGACCTTAAAATTAGATTACTATTTTGATTATTATTACATACACAAATATATCAACTATATATACACATATTTTTGTCAAAGATTTGCTAACTAATCGAACATATTTTTGTCAAAGATTTGCTAACTAACCAAACAAATATCTTCCCCATTGCTCAACTATTTGCCAAGTGATAAACTAAAACAAGATTGCAATGTGAATTGAAAGCATTTTTGTGACCTTTGCAAAGTATTTCCACTGTGTCACCTTTTGCTTAAATATTGTGCACTTTCAATTAGCGTGCCACTCGTTTGTCAAATGTGGCATTGGAGCCTCAGGTGTCTCATTCTTATGCGATACAAAATGTACTCTTAAAATGTTGACGATCAACACTACATTAAGGGCCAAAATCCACTTAAATATTTCACCTCATCTTCTTTCTCTCGTGACTTAGGTCCCCAAGATTCATAATTATTTCAGTGTCACTGCTTTGAATTCTTGGCCCTTCAAACAAAGATGGGTGCTCTCGTCTTACCCCTTATATGAGTGATGGTCCATCTGCTTGATCCACCTCCCATTACACATATGCCCTACTATCCCCTATTATGCGTCTATGCGTTTTCCATTTCCCAATCCCCACAACTTTGTCTTGTTTGACCTTTTCACTCTTATAATGATGGATTAAGTTTTCAATTTTTTTCCTATCGACTTTTATAGCATGATTATGATAGTATTGTATATAAGTATCAACACATTGTGATTCTTATGTTAATGGTGGTAGTCACAAGAAAGTGGTGTCTTGTACTAACATAATGGTTAATTGTTTGGAAGACGAGTATGCTTGCTTGCTTGGCATTTCATCTCCTCTTTCTCTATGGGACGTGTTGTGTGTGTGAGAGTAAAACATTAATGGAATACACCTGTGTTGTGTGTGAGAGAAACATTAATGGAATACACCTATATCTGACTCTTGGAACCACTTCTACGACTATGAAATCTCCTCTCTTCTTGTATGTTATTCCCTATTGGTGGTCTACAATAGCATATAAATTCCAACATACCATAATCCTTATGCTAATGGGGGTAACAACAAAGAAACAACGTCTCCTACTAACATAATGGTTGATTGATTGCAGAATCAATATACTTGTTTGTTGAACGTACCCTTCCTATATAAAATACGATATACACCTATTTTGTATTGTCTTGAAATTGTTTTTACAACTATAAAATTTTCGCTCTCTCCTCCATAACTTTTTTCATAAAAAAAAAAAAAAAAACCAAATAAATTCTAAAACATCAATTTCTCTTGGAAAAAAAGTCTCATACCATTGCTCATTGAACAAAGATGGCTAGGAGATCATGGATGTTGATGGAAAGCCACGTTCACACATCCCTTTTTACATTGGCCACTGGAGATGAACACTGTGGTCGATCATGACCACAATGAAGGACAACCCTGATAATGTTCTCCTAGGCACTGTTTCCAACTTGCTTCCCCACCCAATAACCTCATGTGAGACAATGTTCTCCAAGGTATTATTTAGACTCGTGAAGACCAAAAGTGGGCATAACTTAATAGTTTCATTGGTTCATGTTGTTAGGTTTCGTTATGATAAGGACTTATGATAATGATTCATAATGGGAGATATTGAGGCATCAATGTCTACGGATCATCTATGTTAAGGTGATTGCATCATGAGTGGGTGGCGGCCTTATCAAGAAAGTTACTTCTATGTTGTGTCAATTCCCAAATCATTAATCAAGATCTTTTATCCTCAATGCCCTACAGATTATGGAGAATCCCCCCTCTCTCTAAATACGCAATGGTACTTGCGCCGACTGAAGTGGCCTTCTCTCTCTAAGGAGATGATATAATGGTCAGCCTCGATGGGAACGAGGTTATAGCTGTCCTAAATATAATTTTTATTCGTGGACCCATTCTACCTACCTAAAATATTAGATGAGTCTTATTCACAAAGATATATGAGATTTGTTTACTGATATTTTTACATGTTTTGAGATTTGTTTATTGTGAATATCAACATTTCATAAATATGTGTGATTTTTTTTTTTAATAAAGATATTTTGATTTTTTTTATAATGAAATTAAAATTAAAAACCCTGTTGCGAGCCTATTTTTTATTTATGTAAGTTAATTTTTTTTATTAATAAATATTTATAATTATTATATTGTGAAGTTGAATTTTTTAACATTAGATATTGAAATGCCACCTAAATTCTTTGGATGTGTTTTACTGTGAAGTTCTTAATGATGGTTTATGTAAAGATAGATGGTTATTTATCAAACACTAAGAGTTTTGGAAGATAAGTGTTTATAAGAGAAATGTTAAATGTGAGATGGACTTTCCACCTTCCATTAATTCTTTTAAAGATAAGTGTTTATAAGAGAAATGTTAAATGTGAAATAGACTTTCCACCCTCCATTAATTCTTTTAAAGATAAATGTTTATAAGAGAAATGTTAAATGTGAGATGGACTTTTCACCCTCCATTAATTTTTTTTTATCAATGCTAATATTATAGTATAGTAGATTATTTATATTTGATATCCTTGTATTTTTTTATCAATGTTAATGTTATAGTATTGTAGATTATATTATATAATTAAATAGTTAATTTTAACATCTTAAATGACTATGAGCATATCACCTACTCTAATTTTAACATTTTTATGTGATAATATATATATATATATATATATATATATATATATATATGAAAAGTAATTGGTTTTTAGTAAAAATAAAGTTAATTTAAAAAAATAAAATAAAAAGAAATAAACATATTGATAAATAATAACAATATTAAAGACCTCTATCATAGTTTTACAACAACATTATCAACTTGCTGTCTAAAGGTGTTTTCTACAATTTAGTATAAAGAAGATGTGTAATTTCTTCATGCTCAACATGGAGTTGAGACAATATTTAAAAAATATAATAATAATAATAATAATAAGAATAAATCAATACCTACCATAAATACAATATTTTGATGTCCACTTGGTTAAGAACATGTGTTTCCTCTTGAGAGATCACATGTTCAAATCTAGAAGGGGTAGGGTATGTACACCTCCGCAGACTTTAGCAATGAAATCGTTGCGTCGAGGGGGTCCCTTGTCCCACAAACAAGGGGGTCTCATACACCAATTTGGTGTGTGACTTGGTAGTGACCTTATATATATATATATATAAAGTAATTGAAAGAAAACAATTTTTTATTTTGTCGATAGGTGTTTTGTACATCCTAGTCTGAGGGAGACTTGTAATCCCTTGAGTACTTAATGTGGAGTTGACATGTGGCATTTAAAAAAAATATTAATAACAAAAAAATATTTCAATGTTGGCCTTAAATAACATATTTCAATATCAACTTTATATAAATATATAAAACAATTGAAAATTAATAAAAATTTGTGGTTAAAACATTTCAATGGTGTGTTGTTCAATATGAAGGAGATGTGTAATTCATTTCATGCTCAACATGGAGTTGACATGTGGTATATATTCATTTCATGTTCAACATGGAGTTGCCACATGGTACACAAGCTCGTACACACACACACACACAACATTTTTTTTTTGTGTAAATCCATCTTAACTATGGATCTATCATGTGCATAGAGGGATCAAGTCCCTCGAGCTGAAAATGATTTTTAAATTGAAAAAACACACAAATAGTTTGTGTAAATCCATCTTAACTATGGATCTATAATGTGCAGAGAGGGATCAAGTCCCTCGAGGTGAAAGCGTTTTTTCAATTGAAAAAACTCAAGGAAAGGTTTGCACCTCAAGGGATTTGATCCCTCTTGGCACATGTTAGATTTGGAGTTAAAATGGATCTATGTTGATATAAACAAGTGCTCTTTCAAAATTTTGAGTATAAAGGAAAATCAAATGCCCAACCCTTGGTATGATAAAGAGTATAAAATTGATAGAAAAACCATTAGGGGAGCCTCTAACAAATCCTTAAAAACTAACTAGATAAATAGTTACAAAGCTCTAATCAAAAGAAAAAAAGATATTATATAAATATAAAGCAAGAGAAACTTTTACACTTTTTTTAATTCAATCCTAAAAAGTTCTAGAGACAAATTCTAACTTGACAAAATATTAAGAAAACAATATGGTTCTCTTGTGGGACTACAATTCATACATTAAAAAGCTTTAGGAATCCCATAATGTTGTGAACAACATTCAAACCCTTATTACAAAGAAAGAGGTTTTTACTTTGGAATACATAGAGTTTGGGGTTAAATGACTTGCAAAAGAGAAAGCTAAGGACATCAATGGATATCAAGTGGAAATGATAGAAATTGGAGGACATGTCCTTATCCCTCA